>CM059615.1:15643480-16060980 GCA_030412105.1 Cyclura pinguis | reverse complement strand
AGCCCCAGGAAACCCCATGATAGGGTTGCCTTTGGGTCTCCATAAGTTGGCAACAACTTGAAGGCACACAACAATAACAAATATGGACTACTTCTTTGAAATATAACAGCTACAAAAAGAAAAACCCTTGGAAATGAATTGAAGCACTGATGACAGAAGAATGAATTCATAACTTTGCAGACTTTACCCAAGTTACCAAATTATTTGAGTTTAAAAGATAAACTAATTGAAGGTTTTCTGAGGGACTGCAAACAATTTTTGGATTATTTTTGAGCAATATATATCTAATATATATAATATATCTAATGATATAACAGTGTGCTTATGATTATTAGTAGTTTCAGTTGAATTGAGTCACATCTGTAATGGTAGAAGAAGACGTTTTCTATTAACTAGTCTTTCATTATAGTTTATATGGGAAAGGGTCAGAATAATTTTGTGTTTTAGTTAATTAATAAAGGTACAATGTGTTTAGTGTAACAGATCAATCTTTCAGTAATGGCTTTTGTTATTATGTCTCGGTTTGAGTTTAGTTTAAGCATGTTTATTACAATTTTTTGCCTTTTTTTCTCCGTTTCTTTCTTTTTACTGTCCTGAATTTGTTGCTATTAAAATCCATAGATAATTGAATTTGAAATACATAAATAAATGAATTTGGGGGGGAGCCAAGAGCGCCATCTATTGGTAAAACAGAGAACAGGCAGCTTAGCTGGGAATTTTTGCTGCTAAATTAAAAATAAAGCAATGTAACGCATAGATATATTTTTTTTCCTGGGAATTACAGGGGAGGAGCCAGCATGGTGTGGTGATTTGAGTGTCGGACTATGTCTCCCAGAGGCCAGGGTTTAAATCCCCACTCAGCCATGGGGAACCCACTGGGTGACCTTGGGCAAGTCACACTCTCTCAGCCTCAGGGTCTTAAGAGTCACCTCTGAACAAAACCTTTCCAAGAAAACCCAGTGATAGGTACCCTTTAGGGTCACTTCGAGTTGGAAATTACTCGAAGGCACATAACAATGACCGCTAGAGATAGCGAGAGGGTTAGAGGGACTTTGATTCAGCGGGTAAGGCAGTCCCTTCCTACTGTGTGATTCTCTAAGGAAATTAAACCAGCATAATTCAGTATGGAGTGAATGTGTTTTCTGCAGTTTCAAAGCCTGGAACACAAAATGTTGGATTCAAATTGCAAAAAAATTACATTGCACCTAAACATTGGGAAGAACTTCTTAGCTGTAAGAAGTTGTTTAATAAGCGGAATATGGAATGCCGCAAACGGTAATGGAATTTCCTTCATTGGAGGTTGGACACGGCCATCTTTTGGGAATGTTTAGGTCCCTTCTAATTCTCCGATTTGATTATTTAAACTGGAATTAAATTGTTATGTGCAATATTCCTGCAAGGGGTTAGACTGGATGGCCCTCGGGGTCTCTTCCCATCCTCTGAATCCATGGTTCTGTGGCCTTGGAGATCTATAAACAGGGGTTGAATGCTCATCCCTAGAGAGACTTTGGTTCTGGGTTCCTGCCCTGGAAGAAGTTGGACCAGATGGTCTCTTTGGGTGCTTCTCAACTCTACAATTCTGTGTTCACAAATATATAATCATAGAGTTGGAAGAGACTCCAGGGGCCATCCAGTCCAACCCCCTTCTGCCATGAAGCAAGACACAATCAAAGCCCTCCCTCTGACAGACAGCCACCCAGCCTCTCTTTAAAAACCTCCAAAGAAGGAGATTTCACCATAGTCGGCTGAGGCAGCAGTGGATTCCATTATCAAACTGCTCCTACTGTCAGGAAGTTCTTCCTAAAGTTTTGATGGAATCTCTTTTCCTGAAGTTTGAATCCATTGCTCCATGTCCTGGTCTCTGAAGCAGCAGAAAACAGGCTTGCTCCATCCTCCATAGGACATCCCTTCAGATATTTAAAAATGACTATCATGTCCCCTCTTGACCTTCTCTTCTCCAGGCTAAACCTATCCAGCTCCCTAGGCTGCTCCTCAGAGGGCTTCATGGCTTCCAGGCCTTCTACCATTTTGGTTGCCCTCCTCTGGACACCTTCCAGCTTTCCCTGAACTGTGGGGCCCAGAACTGGAAGCAGTATTGCTCCAGGTGGGGGCTGACCGAAGCAGAATAGAGTGGGACCACCACTTGCCTTGACCTAGACGAAAGACTCTTATTGATGCAGCCCAGAATTGCATTGGTTTTTTTAGCTGCCGCATCACACTGCTGGCTTATGTTCAGCTCGTGGTCTTCTAAGACTCCTATAAAATAGCCACCTAGACAAGGAACCCCCGATGGACACGACATCCCATTCATTTATCCAGCACTCCCTTCAAAGCTATCCTTCGATGTCCATCTCATCAGTTTCTACTCACGCCATACCTTGTAATTTGGCCCTGTCTCCTCTGGACTCTCAGCTGTGGCCATTTCTTCTGGAGGGCTTTGTTGCTCCGTCATGGTTCCTGGAAAAAAAAAAACCCAGCCACCCAAATGATGCATCCATTGGCACTCTGAGGAATCAGGTTCTCCAAAGATTTCAGCTTATTGTGGCTCAAGAGAGAAGAGGAGGGAAGATTTGAAAAAGCAGGAGGAACACTGGCCTGCGCGTACGGACAAAATCAGAAGGAGAGAGTTCGGAAAGCTGTCCCAGACCCCAGACTCCCTAGGTCCCAGACTTAGGGGTTTCTAAGCTTATCTCAGCTGCTTTGAGGTCTAAGGAGCTGATTATGACGGACGTCCGAGGCCATTGGCTGCCGTTATTATATGGTTCAAACCTTCGTCTCTTGGCATCCTAATCCAGAATTTAAACCACTACCTTGGGTCTGAAAAATAAGGCGTATACACGCTCTCAGCCCCAGGAAAAAAACCATTGTAGGTTCGCCTTAGAGTTGCCATAAGTCCAAAACGACTTGAAGGCAAACAACTACAAGTTCAAGTGCAAGTCTCAAACCACCATTCCATGCTGCCTTTCCTAGGATTTTCTGTGTTCTGGATCTGGAAATATATATTTATTTCTAGACTGTGTACGTTCCCTTCAGTTGACTTCGGACTGATGGATTTGCTTCATAAGGTTGTTACGGGCCTTCAAGTTGATTCCAGCCAATGGAGCTAATGGACTCCAGTCAGACATTTTCCAGGGAGGTTCTCCAACATGGCCTTCCTCTGAGGTTGAGATAGTGTGAACTCACCCTGGGAATTTCCATAGCTGAGTGGGGATTAGAGCCCTGGTCTGCTAAAACTGCAGACTGCCTTTACGTTGGCTGTAGATGGCTGAGGAGGCAGTGTCGTATAGTGGATGGAGCACTGTACTAGGGTACGGTGCTCCAACCACTATACCACACTGCCTCCTCGGCCATCTACAGTCAAGGTAAAGGCAGTCTGGAGTTCCCAGCCTGAGAAATGACTCACCTGTCCAACGGATGGGGTGGAAGGGAGCAGGCCCAGGTGGGAACTCTGATTTTCTCTCTTATGCCATCGGTTCCCTCTTTAAGGCACCCAAATGCCCCCTTGGCTTCTTGAACCCACTTTTCTCTCTTCTCAGCACCTGACCACAAGCCACCTCCCTCCATTGAAACCCCCAAACAGATTGAGGGGGCCTCAGAGTCACGGCTCAATGCCCCCTCTCCCCCCCCCCAAGGCATCACGTTTCAAATTTCCATCAGGCTTTTTTGGTGGCCTGGTATTTTCTCCCATCTCCCATGGAACGGTAGATCTCCACAATTTTTTATTTAAAAAGTACAGTACAGCAGATACAAGGGGTGTAAAGATTGCTCACAAACTTTCTCATCTTTAACAAGCAGGGCCCTCTCAACACATAACGAGAGACCCCACGGAGAGAAAATTAACAACCAGTCCAAGAAATCCATCTGTCCGTCCGTCCATCTATCCGCCCACCAATTTGAGAAATCCGCCCATCTATCTGTCTGTGTGTCCATCTATCCATCCAGTCATCTGTCTTCCACTCTGAGAAATCTATCTATCTATCTATCTATCTATCTATCTATCTATCTATCTATTCTGACAATCTATCCATCCATCCATGAACGTGAGAAATTATGTCTATCTATCAGTCTGTCTGTCCATCCATGGATGTGAGAAATCTGTCTGTCCATCTATTTATCTCTATCTATCTATCTATCTATCTATCTATCTATCTATCATCATCATCATTATCATTATCATCATCCTGTATTTATATAGCGCCATCCATGTACATGATGCTTTACAAAATTAAAATGCAACAGTTGACATAAACAAAACACATAATAAAATCAAGATATAGAAAACGAAAAGAGGTCAAAGGTATATGCAATTACAACCAGTCATCTGTCTGTCTGTCTGTCTGTCTGTCTGTCTGTCTGTCTGTCTGTTCTATCTATTCTATCTATCTATCATCCACCCAGCCTTTCATCTTATCTATCCATCCACCCATCCCTTCTTCCAATCTATCTATCCATCTTATCTATCTCTCTATCTCTTTTCATCCATCTATCTATTTATCCATTCATGGATATGAGGAATCTGTCTGTCTGTCCATCCTTTCATTCACCAATGTTGTAAGAAATCCATCCATCCATCCATCCATCCATCCATCCATCCATCCATCCATCCATCCATCCATCCCTCTCTTTCTCTCTCCCTCCCTCCATGTAAGAAATCTATCTACCTATCTATCTATCTGTCCATCTATCTATCTATCTACCTATCTATCTATCTATCATCTATCTATCTATCTACCATCAATTTATGTATCCATCTAACATCAGTGTGAGAGATCTCTGTCTGTCCGTCCACCCATCCATCCATCTTTCTATCTGTCCGTCCATCCACCAATGTAAGAAATCTATCTGTCTGTCTGTCCGTCTGTCTCCTGCACCCGCTCTCTTTCTCTCCATCCGTCCATCCATCCATGTGAGAAATCTGTCTATCCATCCATCCATCCAACACCACTGTAGGAGATCTTTCTCTCTATCCGTCTATTCACCAGTGTGAGAAAGCTACCTACCTGTCTGTCTATCTATCTATCTACCTACATGGCTATCACATTTTGGGACTTATTTGGGAAAAAATGCATTTTAAAAAGCTTTTCCCTCAACGGTTTTGCTCAAAAAACCAGCAACTTGTACCATAGTCTATCCATTTTCCTCTGCCACACACAAACAAATGTGGGTATTTCTCTTTTTTTAAAAAAGGCACAAATGAATTTTCCACAAAGACACCCCAAAATGGAGAGAGGGGGATCATTAGCAAGTGCTGCAAATATTCTTGTAATCATCTCCGGGAGGGGAGAAGGGCTTTTGAAACATTTCCATTCTTGCAGGCAAGAATTAAATCAGCAAAGTTTTTTTTTTCTCCCTGCAAGGCTGAGAGAGATCATGGTGCAGCGTCTGAGCCTTCCACTACAGCTCTGGAGACCAGGCTTCGATTTCCCAGTCAGCCATGGAAACCTACTGGGCAGCCTTGTGGGTGTGTGACACACTCTCAGCCCCAGAAAACCCAAAGCCTTGGGTTACCGTAAGTCAGAAACGACTTGAAGACACCCAGCAACAAGGCTTTTAGGTTGCTCCAGAGGAGCACCAGGTGTTCCCCTTGTTAACAAAGGAAGTTTCCAAATTAATGGATCATAGAATCATAGAATCCTAGAGTTGAAAGAAATCCCTGGGGCCATCCAGTCCAACCCCCTGCTATGCAGGAACACTCATCAAAGCACTCTCTCAACAGATGGTCATCCAGCCTCTGCTTAAAAACCTCCAAAGAAGGAGACTCCACCACACTCCGAGGCAGCCTATTCCACTGCCGGACAGCCCTAACCGTCAGGAAGTTCTTCCTGAGGTTCAGGTGGAATCTCCTTTCCTGCAGCTTGAATCCATTGCTCCTTGTCCTAGTCCCTAGAGCGGCAGAGAACAAGCTTGCTCCATCTTCAACATGGCATCCCTCCAAATATTTAAACGTGGCTCTCATGTCCCCTCTTCACCTTCTCTTCTGAAGACTTAACATGCCCAGCTCCCTAAGGTGTTCCTCACAGACGTTCATGGCTTCCAGACCCTCCACCATTTTGGTCGCCCTCCTCTGGACACCTTACATCTTGTCCATATCCTTCTTGAATTGAGGTGCCCAGAACTGGACACAGTATTCCAAATGAGGTCTGACCAATGCAGAATAAAGTGGTACCATTACCTCCTTGATCTGGACACCGTACTCCTATTGATGCAACCAAGAATCGCGTTGGCTTTCTTGGCTGCCGCGTCACACTGCTGACTCATGTTCAGCTTGAGATCTACCAAGACTCCTAGATCCCTTTCACACATACTGCTTTCCAGCTAAGTTTACCCAAGGGGCTACATTATTTGGAAGCTGATTATTCAAAACCTTATTCAAAACCCTGCTAAAGCCCAGCAAAGCGAACTGCGGTTGGACATGGGAGGACTGGGGACCGGTTCATACCTCTTTTTCCAGATGGTGTTGGCAGCTCTGATGGACCCCACCGGCAGGCGCGCAGGCCTATTTATTTGCCCGGCCCTCTCAACGCCAGCCCGGGCTTTCTGGGGGTGCTGAGGCAGCAACATCTGTGCCCATCCATCCAATCCCACCCAGCGCATTGCACTTCAATAGCACAGGGATCCCGCTCCACAATACCGGCCCCGTATTCTGCTGAGTTCCCCCGGTCGGCCGGGTTTAGAGAGAAGATTAACAACCCCGCGTGTTGGGCTGTGCTCCTTGCCAGAACTTCACAGACATACTGGCTCAGCAGCTTTTCGGCTTTTGCTCCCCCAAGTGTTTTGACCAAAACCAAAGCCCTCGCAACAGCAAAAAAACACCCGTTCGGTGCATTCTGGGCTGCAAAACAGCAAGATTGTCCAGAGCTCCTCTGGACCTTTTCATCAGAGTGAAACAGCCAGCAATAATCACGGTACCATAAGAGTAGGTAGAGACCCCCAGGGGCCATCCAGTCCAACCCACTTCTGCCATGCAGGAAGATACCATCAAAGCCCTCCCTTTGAGAGATGGGCGTCCAAACTCTGCTGAAAAAGCTCCAAAGAAGGAGACTCCACCACGCTCCATTGAGGCAGCAGATGATTCCACTGTGGAATTGCTCTTCCCATCTGGAAGTTCTTCTTAAGGCTTAGGTGGAATCTCTTTTCATGGAGTTTGAATCCATTGCTCCATGCCCTAGTCTCTGGAGCAGCAAAAAACAGGCTTGCTCCATCCTCCATACGTCTCTTCAAATGCACACGACAACAACAAACTCTTATACAACTGGACTCATTGGCTTATAAATGCCTTCCAGCTCTATGATTCTACAGCATTCTGCGACTGTTTCTTTTAATCATTTAATAGTTTAAAGTCGAAACCTTCCTCAGTAGTTAAAAAAAAGAAGCGTGGAATCCCATATGTCTTTTCATGCAACACAAATCTGTGTGCACTTAATGACATATCAGAAGTGAAACCCAATTACGATTTGCAAAGATGCACATTGATGCATTTTGACAGGGAAAAATGTAAGGTACTACACTTGTGAAGGAAAAAGGAAATGCAAAGATATAAGATGGGTGACACCTGACTTGACCACAGTCCATGTGAAAGAGACTCCAGACCCCAAGCTGAACGTGAGCCAGCAGTGTGATGCAGCAGCTAAAAAAGCCAATGTGATTCTGAGCCTCATCAACAGGAATAAAGTGTCTAGGTCAAGGGAAGTGATGGTCCCACTCTATTCTGCTTTGGTCAGACCCTACCTGGAATAATCCAGTGTCCAGTTCTGGGCACCACAGTTCAGGAAGAAAATGGACAAACTGGAAGGTGTCCAGAAGACAGTGACTAAAATGTTCAAAGGCCTGGAAACCATGAAGCCCTCTGAGGATGGGCTGATGGAGTTGGGTAAGTTTAGCCAGGGGAAGAGAAAGTTAAGGGGGAGGACATGATAGCCTTGTTTAAGTATTTGGAGGGATGTCATGTGGAGGACGGAGCCAGCTTGTTTTCTGCTGCTCCAAAGACTAGGACGTGGAGCAATGGCTTCAAACTTCAGGAAAAGAGATCCTACCTAAACATTAGGAGCAACTTTCTGATGGAAAGAGGAGTTCATCAGTGGAATCTGCTGCTGCCCCAGAGTATTGTGGAGTCTCCTTCTGAGGGGTTTTTCATGCATCCGTCAAAGGGAGGGCTTTGACTGTGTCTTCTTGCATGGCAGAAAGGGGTTGGGCTGGATTTGACCCTTGGGGGCCTTTCCAAATCTAAGATTCTTTGATTTTATGCATTGACACTTGCCCACTCTGCTACGTAAAAAAGTAATATCACCCTCTTACTGATTATGGACGTTACAGAACTGCCCAATTCTGGTTGCTTAAGTCTCATTTCCAAAAGCATAACTACTGTAAAATCTCAGTGTCTCAGTGCCTGGGTCGGAGCAAAACGCATTTTATTTTTATTTATTTCTCTCTCTCTCTCTCTTTTTTCAAAGGAACTCGGGTGTACAGATTCAAAGGGATTATTCCACCATGTCCAAGGGTAATCCGTCCCTTTATGCGGCGCACTGAGAACTCAGTTGCCCTTTCATGGCAAACATTCCAGCAACTCCCGCATAACTCTCCTACCTCCATCAGACGTGCTGCCGACCTGCTGTCTCTCCCCACACTGGAAATTCCACATTTCCTGGGCAGGACTCTCTCTATCTCCTCCCCCACCCCCTGTGTTCATAGAATCCTAGATTTCGAAGAGGTCCCCTCTTGGACCAACCCAGGACCTCCAGTTAGAGCACCCCCAGAAGCAGGTAGCTTTCCAGCCTCTTTTGGAGATGTCCAGAGAAGAAGACCTTGCAACTCTTTAGGGCCTTCACTCCACTGCCCAACCACCACGGAACTGGATTCCCCAAAGGTCACAGAATCCTTGAATCTTAGAGTTGGAAGGAGCTCCCAGAGATCTTCCAGTCCAATCCCCCTGGTCAGTGCACAATCTCCACCTAAAGCAGCTGTTACCCTGTTTTCTGGGGGTCCCGGGAGGGACACCAAATTGCTATAAGTCGGGGAAATTAGTTCAGAGCGCACGTTGGCAAAACGAGAGGCAGGGCAACTCAGCAGGATCTTGCAACCCGGTGTCTACGGGGTCAGGCCAAGTCAAGCAGCAAACCGGTTGGAAAATAATGAATAGTCTTTATTAAATACAGGCACCAATGTATGCAACACAAACACACAGATACCTAAGGAAAATAAAGGTGTGAGTAAGATAGCTTGATTTTTAGAGGGATAGTGGGTTCGAGCGATACGAAACCTGTCCTGAAGTCTGGAGGAAAATGGGGAGTGAAGCCGGGGTTCGACGTATCTCAGCACGTGGAGCCGAGGGGAAGCTCGCCGAGCAACGCGGCAGCAAGGCGGTCCGGAATTTGGGAGCGATCCGAGGAAGGTCTCGGAATCAAGGGTTATTATAAGGAGAATTGTGACCGCAGGCTAGGTCGGACTTTGGGAAAACAATAGATTTGGAGTTGGAGACAAAGCCTCCGAAAGGTCAGAATTTGAATGATTGAATCAGAGCCGAATTTCTCAATAGAGTGGCCGGTATGCAAACGCGGAGTTCTTGAGCGTTGTATAGCTCGATCGGCGCGGGGCAGAGGATCTTTTGAGAGTTGCTCGCATACCTAATTAGAGCACTTGCCTGGAGGTCTCCTAAAGCGGCGAGGCGGCTGTTTTCTGGCCTGCCTGTATCGTCCAGGAATATTACGGCGATGATCGGCCGAGCCTGTACGCGTGCTTGTCCGGGGGCCTCGCGAGCACGTGGAAGCGATATGTGAAGCCGAATTTGAGATATCAAAGGATATCTTTTATATCCCCAAAGCTCGGGCTAGCCAGGGCACTAACACAACCTGAAGCAGAAAGCTGTCCAGTTCTGGGCAACCCAGTTCAGGAAGGAGATGGAGAAGGTGAGAGGTAACCGAGAAAGGTTGGCAACCAAAATGGTGGAGGGTCTGGAAACCGTGAAGCCTTCCGAGGAGCAGCTTAGGAAGCTGAGTAGGTTTAAGAGGGGACATGATAGTCATTTTTAAATATCTGAAGGGATGTCCTATGGAGGATGGAGCAAGCCTGTTTTCTGCTGCTCCAGAGACTAGGACATGGAGCAATGGATTCAAACTTCAGGAAAAGAGGTTCCACCTAAACATTAGGAAGAACTTCCTGATGGAAAGAACAGTTTGACCATGGAATCTGCCGCTGCCTCCATGGAGTGTGGTGGAGACTCCTCCTTCTTTGGAGGGTTTTAAACAGAGGCTTGATGGCCATCTGTACAAGAGAATAGTGGTGTCTTTCTGCAAGGCTGAAGAGGACGGGATTGGAAGGCCCCTTGGGGTCTCTTCCAGCTCTGATTCTTTTTTGAAAATGTCCAGAGATAAACCCAGTCCCCTCTAGGCGATTGGTTCCATTATTGAACCTCTCTCACTGTCAAGAAGTTCCTTCTAATGTTCAGTTGAAATCTACACTTCTTTGACTTAAAATCATCAGTTCTAGTTCTCCCGCTTGAGGCAGCATCGAACAAGCCAGAACTCTCCTCTCTGGGACAGGCCTTGAAGGAATTAAAAAGGCTAATCCCTCAGTCTTCTTTTCACCAGACTGAACAAGCCCAGATCCATCAACCTCTCTTCATAAGTTTTGTTCTCCATCCCCCTTATCATCCTTTCTTGAACCTGCTCCAACTTGTCTCTATCTGTCTTAAAACAAGGCACGCAGAACTGAATGCAGGACTCCAAATGAGGCCTGGCCAGCACAGAATATAGTGGGACTATTGCTTCCCTTGACGCAAAACTATGCTTCTATTAATGCAAGCTGAAATAGCATTTGCCTTCTTTGCTGCAGCATCACAATGCTGGCTCACGTTCAATTTATGGTCAACAATAATCCCAAGGTCCTTGTTGCATGTATTACTGCTGAACCATGTATCTCCCCATCCTATACTTGTGCATTTGGTTTTTGTGACCAAAACGTAGAATTTTGCATTTGCTTCTATAGAACTTCATTTCATTAACGTCTGCCCAGCTTTCTACTCTTACACAGACCTATCAGGGTCCTTTTGGATTCTGTCCCTCTCTTCTAATGTGTTAACCACTGTCATGTGCTGGTTGACTTGCTTCCCAAAAAACACTCAGAAATTAAATAGACGACTTTTTTTTTTTAATTAGGAATTTTGCAAGCAACAGTTCATAAGTTGCTAAGGTTAAAGAGTTTAGGACAGGTTCAGGGTTTTATACCTTTGGTACGCAATCTTTTGGTGCACATCTCAGGTTCTCCAGGCTTTTTGGATAGTTGCAATTCTTGCACCTTGGGACCTAACTCTTCCCATGTTGTTATGTCTTCCCATCTGGTTCTTTTCGCCCTGTCTTCATACCTAATCCCTTTAATTTCTGTTGATTTACTGTCCTCCCTCCACATTCATGGGTTTGACCTTTGTAAATTTGATTATTCGCAAGGCACATACTTGCCTTCCCCCTCCTATTTTCCTCCCCCAATTCCTTTGTATTCCTAACCCCAGGCTTGCCAGGCTTGTGTTTAAAAGGGATGTTTCCCCCCACCTTTTGGCTGAGCAAAGCCTCATCTCACTGCTGGAGGTGTGTGCTCTCTGCCACGTGGCTGCACATTCTAGTGTGTAATGGCTGTTGGTTGGTCCAGTGCTTTTTTTGCTCCTACCCCTCCTTCCTCAGGATGGCAACCAGAAGTAGCTAGAACACCAGAACTCAGTGCTCTGCTCTTTTCTGTCTGAGGGGAAAATATTGGTAAGCTCTGTACCTTGACTTTTTTCTTTCCATCCCAAGGACCACCAGGGACAAAGGCAAGAGAATGGGAGGGGGATCGCAGGAGGAAGTTATTCATGGTTTTTCCACTTTTGTGAGGGTTCTGTGCCTCAACCCTCACGAATGTGGAGGGGGCCGCTCCATAACCTTTCCACTGGACATCCGTGCAGCCGGGGCTTGTGAACCAAACAAACCTTGAAAGCTAGCGTCGGGGTCTGAGGGCTGCCCGTTTCGGGCACTGGGGCTGGGCCAAGGGACGCGTGTTAGGTCAGGAAGCCGAGGGTCAGGGCACAGCAAGAGTCCAAGGCAGCCGTCCTCCGGGTAGCAAGAGTCCAGGGGTCCAGAGGCAAGGAGCATGTCCAGGAGACATGCAGGGGGTCAGGGAAAAAGAAGAGCCCAAGGGAACAAGAGCCTTCCGGGCAACGGACAGGAGGCAGGTCCGGGAGACAGGCAGAAGGTCAGGGCACAGCAAGCGTTCAAGGCCGGAGAAGCCGGCAGAAGAGCAGCCAACTGGCTCTGAGGTTCCCGGAAGGATTCTGCAAAGAATGGACTCAAGGCCAGAATCCCTGCAGTCACAGACCAAAACCTTTACAGTTAGTTTAGCACCTCGTTTCACATCAAAACTATCAGGTAACTTACCTGTTCTGACACCCGGGTTCCCAGCTTTTCCTATCATCCTTTTATATCACAGCCTTCTCCCATAATGGTTCGTTGCACAGCCATGATTTCCAGGCAGGGAAATCTTGGCAGGGAGCGAAGCCGAAACGGCAGCCACATCTGAAAACTTAACAAGGATTCTCTCCACCCCATCATCTAAAATGTTGAAGATCACCGGCTCTAAGACTGAAATCTTTGGCACTCCACTCGCGAGCTCCTTCCATTTTGATGCACAGCCGTGGATGATGATGCTTTGAACACAGTTTGCCAACCAATTATATCATTTATTCCATATTTAATCAGTTTGCTAATCAAAATATGATGGGTACCCTTTGCTAAAATTCAGAAATTCAGGGGATAGCGGATAAATTACATCTGCAGCATTCCCACCATCTACTAAACTAGTGACCTGATTGGGGGAAAAAAATATAAAAGATTAGTTAGACAGGTTTAACTAACTAACTAGGAAACTAGCCCATGCCGGCTCTTGCTAATCACTGCATTGTCTAGAGAGTTGCAGACAGTCTCCTGCACTGTGTAACTTTTTAAATACTTAGATATGTAGCAGCGGCACTAAGAAACCTTGTTAGTGAATTATGAAGATGCATAAACAGTCAAGACATGTTTTCATCCTGCTACACTTTGAATCTGTCAGTAGTATTTGACATTCATACGATAGTTTGCAATTTGTAAGGTAGCTTCTTAGCTATAGCCTGTAAGAATTAAAATGTATCTATTTCTAATTAACACACTGCAACAATGTATCTGCTTGTAACGTTTGTAATATCAATAGGCTCCAAATGGGTGATTTGCACTGTGCTCAATGTTGCCTTGCAGGAGGCGTTTCGAAAGGAAGATCAAATAGAATCATAGAATCCTAGAGTTGGAGGAGACCCCGGGGGCCATCCAGTCCAACCCCCTGCTATGTAGGAATCCAAACCATTCCCAACAGAAGACCATCCAGCCCCTGCTTAAAAGCCTCCAAAGAAGGAGGAGAATCCACCACACTCCATATTCCACTGCCGGACACCTCTGACCGTCAGGAAGTTCTTCCTCAGGTTCAGGTGGAACCTTCTTTCCTGCAGCTTGAATCCATTGCTCCTTGTCCTAGTCTCTGGAGCAGCAGAAAACAAGCTTTCTCCATCTTCAACATGACACCCCTTCAAATATTTAAACATGGCTCTCATGTCCCCTCTCAACCTTCTCTTCTGCAGACTAAACATCCCCAGCTCCCTCCGCCGCTCCTCATTGGGCTTCATGGTTTCCAGACCCTCCACCATTTTGGTTGCCCTCCTCTGGACATGTTCCGGCTTGTCGATATCCTTCTTGAAATGAGGTGCCCAGAACTGGACACAGGATTATTCCAGGTGAGGTCTGACCAAAGCAGAATAGAGTGGTACCATTACCTCCCTCGATCTAGACACCATACTCCTATCAATGCAACCAAGAATCACGTTGGCTTTCTTGGCTGTCACATCACACTGCTGGCTCATGTTCGGCTTGTGGAATGGACTTTCATGGAGCTAGGGAGGAATGAAGGGAGGATGGGCTTTCATGGATCCTTGAAGGAAGTCAGGATTTTCATAGATTTAGGAGGGAGGGAAGGAAGGCAGGCGTGATAGACCTTCACAAATTAATGGAAGGCGTGATAGACATTCCACAGATCTTCAAAGGGAGATAGGTATGACTTTTTTGGCCTCGAACAAAAGGAACAAAGGTGCTGAAGGTTGGAGGTGCCCAAGAGGTGGAAGACACGGGCAGGTGGAAGAAAGGAAGGATGGATCGAAGGAAAGATTTTCATGGACCTTCAGCCCTGAAGGAAAGAAGCTAGTTCATAGACCTTCAGTCCTCCAAGGAAAGAAAGGGAGAGAGGAGCGAGGAAAAGGAGGGAGGGAGGGAGAGAAGGAAGAAGCTGGGGGAAGAAGGAAAAGAGGATTTTCTGGACTTTCAAAGGAAGGGAGGAAGGAGAGGAGAAAAAAAAGAGGGAGACCAAGGATGGGAGCTACCAAAGACGGACCTTCAAAGGAAGGAAGGTCACGTCACGTCTACTGGGGCGAGTCGGGGACAGAGGATCAGTGACAGAACTTGGAGCGGAGGGTGGGGCACGGCTACAGCGCATGGGGGGACGAGGCTACGGGATGTGGGGGGCAGGGCTACGGTGCGTGGGGGCGGGGCTACAGCAGGTGGGGGAGGGCAAGCAAAGAGCCGTGGCACCCCCAAAAAATTGCCGCCAGGGGTGCACTGCCCCCGTCGGCCGCCGTCTCCATGCCGCTGCGGAGACTCGACCGCTGACTGTGAGCGTGTGTTTCTACGGGTGACGGACCGCGAACTTCTCTCGAGGGGTCCCTTCCGACAAGACGAAACGCTTCTCCCCCACGGCAGAGAGGAAGCCCTTCGGACGCTGGCTGAGAACATCTGAGTCGAGCGTTCATCTGAAACGGACGGACACGCGCGCTCGCTCCCTTTCGCCGAAATTTTCAAAGCCACCAGAGGAACACCAAACAAACCAAGGGACCCCCACCCCCAATTTCCTGCCGTTATTGAGGAGGGCAGAGTGACGGGCAACGAGGTGAGTCCTGTTTTCAGCATGCAATGTGTATTTTGAGTATTGTTAAATTGTTTAAATATTCAAATTGTTAAGTATTTAAATTGTTCAGAAAATTAAAATTTTAATTGGATCGTTTAATGCTTTAAATAAAAGTTTGAGCTCTGCATTCTTTCAGATCAAGGGTGTAAATCTGTGGAAGGCTGAGGAACTCCATTAGCCCTGCAGGAAATATGGGAGGGGGCTGTATCTTCTGTTCCTCCCCCCAAAATAAAATAGCACTGGTTTTGTTCTAAATGCCCCCCCAGCTGGCATGGAGGACCATTCTTGGGCCTTCCTGGGCCCCTAAAAAGGATTTGGCAGCATTTTGAAGCAAAAACAATGTTAAAAATTGGCAAAATTTTTAAAATTAAAAACAATTAAAATTTTAAAAATTTTGCAAAATTTCAAGCTATGAAATTTTTTTTTGCAAAATTTCAAGCCATGAAAATTTTGCAGAATTTCAAAATTTGAAAAATTTTGCAAAATTTCATTTTGAACCCCAGAAGATTCAAGGGGGCTCCAACCATGGTGGCTATGCCCTCCACATCCCATAGATATCATTTTGGGTGGGGGAACCCCATTTTTTGACCTGTCAGGTTTTCTGTTTTGCTTTATATTGTAATGAGTTTCATTCAGGAAAAAAAGCAGACATGCCTAAATAAATACATAAGGCTCTTCTTTTGCAAGTGTTGGAAATCCCATTATCCCCTTAGCCAGCACAGCCCATGGAAAGGAATGCTGGGATCTGCACTCCAATAACATCTGGCAGGACTTTGATTGAAAACAAAATACTCAGCAAAGAAATTCTCATACCAAATAAAGTCATACTTTTTTTGGTTTTAGTACATAATAGTGTAAGTAATAATAATTAATAATAATCCGAAGAGATTATTTACAGCTATATATATATCTTTACAGATATATATATATATATATATCTTTAATAGGGGATTTCTGACTTTTATTGCTTTATTCCCTCCTAGGAACAGACATTCATTATAATCATAAAGCAACATAACTCTGTGAGCTGACCGAACAGGATTTCACTTAAAACAGCAATAAAATTTTCTTTTGATCCTAAAATAAAAAAAAAAAGGGTGGGGTGAGAAATAGCAACAACAATCACAACGGCAACAAAAATAATCACATTTGTTCTGGCCCCAATTCTCAGGCCCAAAAGAAAAATATGCTTTAAAAAAAAAAAAACAACATTGATCACTGTTATCCTAATCTTTGTCGGTCAAGCTTCCTTCTCGATATGGCAGTAAACATAATCTGCTTCATTCCTCTCTCCTCTGACAGCAATCATTCGTCCGCAAAAACCCAATCCATCCATCCCCAAAAAGTTCTCTTTGTTCATAGGCTGACTTCCAAGAGCAGGGCCTTTTTCCGCGCGGCTCCCCGGCTGGAAGGCAAAACGGAGGGGGGAAAACCCAGGTGCAAAGCCTCCAAGTTCCTGTAGGGGGCGCCCGCGGCCGTTCCCTTTGAAGTCCGAGAAGCGCCCCACCTCTTCCTCCTCCAGTGATCATTCGGACTAAGATTGGGAAGGCACTGTGCACAGAGAAGGGGGTGAATTGGGAAGCAACGGCGGTGATGACGGACCGGGACGGGGGGCGCTCGTGGAGGGGGTGGACCGCACGGGCTCGTGGGAATTAAGGCTTCTTCCATCGCAACGTCAACACCGCGAAATTATTTTCTTTCTCCTTCCCCGAGTCGTCTGTCGCTTCCTTCTGGAAAGTTGGGCGGAGGAGGGAATACGTCGAAGACGCCACCTGATCGAAGAATAAGGAGATGTTAGCAGGTGGGACGGCAAAATTCTCCGGAAGAGTCCGCATTATTGTAACAAGGGATTTGCCTGACTGTTGGAGCTGCGTCTTCCTGCAGGGCGGAATGGGGTTGGACCCGACCAAAGCCTCCCTTCTGACTGACGGACACCCAGCCCCTGTTTCAAAACCTCCAAAGAAGGAGGAGATTCCACCACCCTCCACGGAAGCACCAGCAGATTCCACTGTCCACCGGGAAGTTCTTCCTAAGGTTTAGGTGGAATCTCTTTTCCTGAAGTTAGAATCCATTGCTCCTTGTCCTAGGCTCTGGAGCAGCAGAAAACAACCTTACCCCATCTTCCAGGTAACATCATTTCAAATATTTTAGCATGGCTACCCCTCTTGACCTTCTCCTCTCCAGGCTAAACCTCCCCAGCTCCCTCAGCTGCTCCTCGGAGGGCTTCACGGTTTCCAGGCTTTCCACCATTTTGGTCACCCTCCTCTGGACACCTTCCAGCTTGTCCACATCCTTCCTGGACTGCAGTGCCCAGAACTGGACACAGGATTATTCCAGGTGGGGTCTGAGCAAAGCAGAACAGAGTGGGACTGTGACTTCCCTTGATCTAGGTCAAGGCTTCCCAAACGGTGTGCTGTGAGACGTTAGTGTGTCGCCTACAATCCTGGAAAGGTATGTTATTATTTATAAATCTTATATTTTTTAAACAAAATATATGAAAGCTTTTCACGAGATATGTTGTGTCCCCGTACATTTTGTTATTACGATTTATGTATGCGTCTGTATCTCTTACAAAGGGTTAGTTTAACCTCCAGTTTGCTAGTAAAACTGAATTACTGTGTCACGAAATGATGCACGTCTAAAAAGGTGTGTCACCAACATGAAAAGTTTGGGAAGCTCTGCATTAAACTCTTGATGCAGCCCAGAATCACATTGGCTTTCTTGGCTGCCGCACCACACTGCTGGCTCATGTTCAGCTTGTGGTCGACTAAGACTAAGAGATCCCTTCCACGTGGACTGTGGTCAAGCCAGGTGTCACCCATCTTACATCTGTGCATTTCATTTTTTTTTCTGTGGAGTACCCTACATTTATTCATTTTGTCAGTTTTGGCCCAGCTCTCCAATCTGTCAAGGTCATTTTGAATTCTGATTCTGTCCTCTGGCATATTACCAACGCCTCCTAATTTTGTGTCATTTGCAAATTTGATGAGCATGCCTTCTATCCCCTTATCCAAAACATGGGTAAAGATATTGAATAGCACTGGGCCCAGGACAGAACCCTCTCGCACCCCAGTAGATTTGTGTAAAAACTAATGAGTAATCTTGCACGAGGAGACATAACACTACATAACACGTGTGTAGCTATGAACGAGGGCAAAATAAAGGTATTGACTTTTATTTCCCATAAGAATCCCATAAGAATTCTACTCTCCCCAATGAAATGTTTCCTTCAGTCCTCACATTTCTAGCATTGCAGTTAATTAAACATTGAGAGTTTAGAAACAGAGATTATGCATCCAAAGAAAGGGAGAGAAAGCAAAATGACATCAAGGGAAAATGAGTTTTGGAAGAAGAGTTTTAGGTCTGAAAGGTTTTCAGTGTTTCACTCTTTGCCAAGCTAGAAATTGGGGGACTGGAGAAAAATTTTGTTTGGATCAGGAAAACTGAGCCATGAAATGCAAACAAAAAGCAGATAGAACAGGCGCTGTAAATATGAAAATTATTGCAACGCTAGACATTTCGGGGACTAAAACAAGAATTCTTCCCACCCTCCAAAATTCTCTTTCAGTACTCAGTGCTTTAAAATTTAATGCTTAAAACACCGAAATGCTTAAAAACTGCAGCTGCGCATTTGAAAAACCAACTTTCACAATCCAAAGAAAAGGGCAAAAGACAAAGAGACCCACGGAGTGCAAACGCAGTCATGGGAGGAGAAAGGTTTTCAATCTGCGGTGCTAAAACTTTGGGGGGCAAAGGAAAAACAATTCATTTGGGGCACAATCCAAAGTGATCCACGGGAAGCACATGCGGCAAACGGTTCAAGGTGGGAACAGTTTTCACCGTCTCGCTCTCCGGAATGCTAGAAATTTGGGGACTGCAGGAAAATTTCCTCAGGGAGGTTCTTCTGCTTACACGTGCTTGCACCTGTGTGTGTGTGTGTGTCCTGCCGGCTCACCTTCAGGTCTCCAGCCTCACACTTGGTTTTCGCACTGGCTCTGCCTCTTTTTTGTCTTCAGGTCCTTCAGCCACTGCGGAGAGACCTCTTCCGACCTGCAAGGGAGCAAACAAGGCTCATCATAGAATCCTAGAATTGGAAGAGACCCCCGGGGCCATCCAGTCCAACCCCCTGCTATGCAGGAACACCCACCCAAGCCCTCCCTTGGACAGATGGCCACCCAGCCTCGGCTTAGAAACCTCCAAAGAAGGAGGAGACCCCACCACACTCCAGGGAGGCAGCAGCTGATTCCACTCCCAGACAGCCCTGACCGCCAGGAAGTTCTTCCTGAGGTTCAGGTGGAATCTCTTCTCCTGCAGCTTGAATCCGTTGCTCCTCGTCCTGGAGCGGCAGAGAACAAGCTTGCTCCCTCCTCAACATGACATCCCTTCAAATATTTAAACATGGCTCTCATGTCCCCTCTTAACCTCCTCTCCTGCAGACTAAACATCTCCAGCTCCCTAAGGGTCTGGAAGCCATAAGGCTTCATGGCTTCCAGACCCTCCACCATTTTGGTCGACCTCCTCTGGACACCTTCCAGCTTGTTGACATCCTTCTTGAATTGAGGTGCCCAGAACTGGACACAGGATTCCAAATGAGGCCTAAGCAATGCAGAATCGAGTGGTACCATTACCTCCCTCGATCTAGGCACCAAACTCCTATTGATGCAACCAAGAATTGCATTGGCTTTCTTGGCTGCCGCATCACACAGCTGGCTCATGTTCAGCTTGTGGTCCACCAAGACTCCTGGATCCTTTTCACACGGACTGCTATCCAGCCACACGTCCCCCATCCTATACTTGTGACTTTCCTTTTTTCTGCCCAAGTGCAGGACCCTACATTTCTCTCTGTTGAAATTCATTTTGTGAGCTTTGGCCCAGCTCTCCAATCTGTCGAGATCATTTTGAAATCTGATCCTCTCCTCTGGTGTGTTAGGCACCCCTCCCAGTTTGGGGTCATCTGCAAATTTGATCAGCCTGCCCTCCACTCCTTCATCCAAGTCCTTGATGAAGAAGTCGAATAGCCCTGGGCCCAGGACAGAACCCTCTGGCACCCCAAAAGTCACTTCTCTCCAGGGTGAAAAGTAGCCATTGATGAGCACCCTTTGGGTTCGGTTGGTCAACCCACTACAAATCCAACTAACAGTAGCCCTGTCCAGCCACAGGCATGTTTTAAAAGCTAGCTGCATTTTTAAAAAGTTAATAGACATTTTAAAAATATTAACTTCTATATGTTTTGACAGAGCTTATGCAATGTATGGCTCCGTGTTCAAGAAATTAGGCTTAGAGGCTTCAAAAGCTTTATTCAGGAACATTGAAGAAAACAGCTGCACACCTTGGAAAATGCCAGCACCACTGTGTTTATGCCCCTGGTTAACTTGCACTCCACACACTCCACTCAGGGTTAATCAGCAGTGTTTATTTCATAGCACTGGAAAAGACCCCAGGGGCCATCCAGTCCAACCCCCTGCTATGCAGGAACCCACATCCAAGCCCTCCCTCGGACAGGTGGCCACCCAGCCTCTGTTTAAAAACTTCCAAAGAAGGAGGAGACTCCACCACACTCCACGGAGGCAGCAGCAGATTCCACTGCCGGACAGCCCTGACCGTCAGGAAGTTCTTCCTTAGTTTCAGTGGAATCTCTTTTCCTGGAGCTTGAATCCATTGCTCCTTGTCCTAGTCTCTGGAACCCTGGAAAACAAGCCCACTCCTTCCTTGACATGATATCCCTTCAAATATTTAAATGTGGCTATCGTGTCCCCTCTTAACCTTCTCTTCTGCAGACTGAACATCCCCAGCTCCCTAAGCCGCTCCTCATAGGGCTTCATGGCTTTCAGATCTTCAACCATTTTGGTCGCCCTCCTCTGGACACGCTCCAGCTTGTTGATATCCTTCTTGAAATGAGGTGCCCAGAACTGGACACAGGATTATTCCAGATGAGATCTGACCAAAGCAGAATAGAGTGGTACCATTACCTCCCTCAATCCGGACACCCTACTCCTATTGATGCAACCAAGAATCACATTGGCCTTTTTAGCTGCCGCATCACACTGCCGGCTCATGTTCAGCTTTTGGTCCACCAAGACTCCTAGATCCTTTTCACAGGTACTGGTATCTGTTGGGAATGCTTTGACGGTATCCTCCTGCATGGCAGAAGGGGTTGGACTGGATGGACCTTGTGCTTTCTTCCAATTCTTATTCTATGATGACAATAAGAGCCCACTAAAGCATCAAAGCAGGGTGACTACCTAAAAGCATGGGAGGGAGAGCAAAGCCAGTGTTACACCTGACCTCTAAGATCTTTGGGGGAAATGCTTGTCCCAGTCCCACTGCTATGTAGCAGGGAAGGATGGGACGAGGTAATGGATGGGAAAGTGGGAACCTGGGAATGTTTGGGTAACAGCTTGTGGTAAGAACGAACAGCCACAGCCGTTGGCAGAATGAATGAATGAATGAGAACTTGGGAGGAGTGCACAGTGAGCCTGGGATAAGTGATGCTTTAAGTTACCCAGCAAATGAGATAGCAGTGACTTGCTAATTTTGAAATGTAATGACTTATTTAGTACTGCAAATCCAATAGCTCTGTAGTCTTTGCAATTGCCAAGATTTGCTGTTGTTTCTTCCACGTTCTGAATAAAGCTTTTGGAACCTCTTGAACCTGGAGCTAGCCTGTACACCACAGCAGGTTAGCAAAGCGTGCCTGAAGCTCAAAAGCCAAAGGTCCAAAAAAGACATCCCGCTCCTAAACTAGGAATTAGTGTCCTGGAGATGTTTTTGGACTGTATTTGCCAACATTCCTCATCAGTTGCAATCCAACAACATCTGGAGAATCGATATAGAGTTCCCATCTCTGGCCTAAATCAAACTGCCAGCTCCAACTTGAGTAGGCCCATTGTATCAACAGGAAGTCTTAAGTCACCCCTTGGTAAATTGATTTTATGGGATCTCTACTCAAGTTAGGACTGCCCCATAAAGTTTTGAGCTCAGGCATTAAGAGGTTTGGGGGTCCTTTTTAAAGTAGGAGGAACCCCAAGAATTATACAGAACATGTGCAAACTTGGCCAATTTGCCACGTATGCAGAAATTTGAAACTTCTGATGCAGAATAGAACTCGCAACTTGGGCAAAGAAATGTGCAATTCATGCAGAATGGAATTTGCAGCTTACACAGAAAGGACAAATTTTCCATAGAACAGAATATGCAACTTACACAGGACGGTATTTGGAACTTGGGTACCAATCTGCAACTAATGCAAAATGGAATTTGCAATTTATGCAGAAGGGAATTTTCACAGAAATCTGCAACTTATGTACAGATCTGGAATGTACACAGAATGGAATTTGCAACTTATGCAGAAATCTGCAACTTATGGAAGATGGAATTTGCAACTTACAAAGAGCAGAATTCGTAACTTGCACATACATTTACAGCTTGGGTAGAACAGAACTTGCAACTTTCGTTGACATTTGCAACTTACACAGAACGGAATTTGCAACTTTTGCAGAAATCTGCAGCTGAATACAATTCGAAATTTGTGAAGAAATTTGCAACTTTGTGGAAAAGAATCGATGCATTCTTTTGTCCCGTAAGTTTGTAGAGTTGGCAAAAAAGGAAATTTCCAGTCCCCACCCAACCCTATCTCTGCCCCCTCACCTCTCTTCCTTCTCCCTGGGCAACATTCGGGTACCAGGGAGAGCGCCAGCCTGAAAGGGGGATTTTGGAGACCTGGATGACTGAGCAGGGATGCCTCCTCCTCCCATTCCTTCGGCTTCATGTCTTTTCCTGAGTTGCGCCTGGAGAGAGAACACAGGCAAGGAGAAAAAATAAATCTTCCTGCTTATGTAATTGGCCTGTTGATTTCATTTCTATTCCACGTTTCTCCCAACAAAGAGGACGGCATGGAGACGCAACCGGTGTTCACCTTAAGGGCCGAGTGGTCCATCCCTGGGAAGACGGGGAGTCTCTGGGGCTGGGGGGCGGGTGACCTCCCCGTGGGACGGGGGCTCCCCTCCTCGTCCGAATCTTCTCTCCTCGACGGCTTTTCTCCTGAAGGAAAGAGAAGAGGAAAAGGCAGGTGATGTTATGATTCCAGGGGTGTGAACGCACATCCACCCACCATCCCCAAGCACAGCGAAGACAAACACCAACGCAGCATGCCAGACTCTGGCCGTGCCGGGATGCACGGTTCCTGTCCCACGTAGGCAGTAATACACGTAACAGAGCTGTATTGCTAGATCCAATAGGGCTGGACGAAGCAATATCATGTATCATTCCCTATTGTTACCCACAAGTATTTCTCCGAGTGGAACAGTTAAAGCATCCAAAGCACCAAATGGTTAATTGTTATAGCTTTTTCACTTTTTATCCAAGCCAGAGGGAAGAAGATCAAAGCTGAGAATGTAAAATGGCTGGAAGGCGTTACGGGAACAGGCCAGGCAAAGATAAGGTGAACGATCTTGATCTAGCTCCCAGGATGAAAGTTATGTAAATAACGGAAAATCTGGGGAAATGCCTATGAGAGTGGAGTTATGTGACATTTATGACGTTCACCGGTCATTGATATGTGTGCCTAAATTTGTGTGACAGGGTATAAAAATCTGTAGTCACTCTATATGCAGTAGTCTTAGCAACTTTTGGAAAGCTGTTGTGCTGTTGCTCTTCTCCCAATAAACACTTCTGCTTGTAACTTGAGTGTGGTTTGTGAGAGCAAGTTATCCAGGACGTGAAAGACCAGCAGCTGCAGTCCGGACGCAAGACGACAGCAACGGTCCTTGGGTGCTAGGAAAGGAAAGTGTGGGGAACCTATCTTTTGGGGAAACCACAAGCTGATGTCGTCATCTTGCGTCCACTGTACATTCTAGACCAAAGGTTCTAGACCGGTTGTGGATGCTAAGTGGGGCCAGACCAACAGAATTACAGAACGAAATCATACAACCGTCAGGAAGTTCTTCCAAAGATTTAGATGCAATCTCCTTTCCTGAAGTTTGAATCCATTGCTCCGTGTCCTAGTCTCTAGGGCAGCAGAAAACAAGCCTGCTCCATCTTCAACATGACATCCCTCCAAATATTTAAACACGGCTACCAAGTCCCCTCTTAACCTTTTCTTCTCCAGGCTAAATCTACCCAGCTCCCTCAGCCGCTCCTCAGAGGGCTTCACGATTTCCAGGCCTTCTCCCATTTTGGTCATCCTTCTCTGGACACCTTCCACCTGGTCCATCTCCCTCCTGAACTATGGAGCCCAGAACTGGACACAGTATTCCAGTATAACAGTAATGTTGTTAGACTGCAACTCCCAGCGAACACAATAGCGGGGAATATTAAGAATTATAGCTAACACCTGGAAGGCCACATGCTTTAGAAGGATCAACGTTCGATTCCTAACACAGAACTCTCCTGAGTCAAAAAGGTCAAGAAAAGAAGGTCAATTCTTGTACGATTATCTCCCACATCCAAGGAGAATGTCCTTCCTCCTAGTTTCTGGAGATGATCTTTGGTCGCCCTCCTCCGGATATGTTCCAGCTTGCCCATCTCCTTCCTGAACTGTGGTGCCCAGAACTGGACATAGGATTATTCCAGGTGGGGCCTGGCCAAAGCAGAACAGAACAGCACCACCACTTCCCTTGACCTAAACACTATTCTCCTACCGATGCAGCCCAGAATTGCATTGGCTTTTTTAGCTGCTGCATCACAGATCTGCCTCATGTTCAGCTTGCGGTCTATTAAGACTTGAAATACCAGGTACATCCAAGCCCAGCTAGGAGACAATCTGTGCCAGAAACCTGCCAGAATAGCCATGGCCGACAGCACCAGCCAAAATAGAGCCTGGGGAATCTAAGGGCGCTCCTCCAAAGTCCACAAAGCCGGATTTTGTACAAATTCTTAGTAATGGAAATAATGGAAAAAGCTGCGATACTGAATAAAAATAAACCAAGGGGTCCCAAAGGGACGGGCAATCTTTGGGGACCGGGCGGGCGAATCCCCTTCCCATTTTGCTCACCCGTGGAGTCCCTGAACATCCAGGCGCTGTCGGCCTCTCCCCTCGTGGGGGTCCACCGCTCCCCCTCCTCTCGGACGCCGCTTCTCCGGAGCGACTGGGAGATGGGGGCCCGGCGCTGGCGGCGCCTCTTGCTCAGCTGCACCCGAGTCTTCAGGGCGCTGGAGTCCAGCACGAGCGTTTGCTTTGGGAAAGGGAGGGCAAAACAACAAGGTCGAATTGGTCGTTGCGGACCCACAAAGGTCGGGGGGCCCTTCACTGTGACCCACGAACCCCCACCTGTGGGCCCCAAGTGGCTCCCAAACCATGGGCAGAATGCACCCCAAACTATTGTGGCCCACAGGCCACCTACTGCCCCAAACTCTTCATGGTAGCCCATATGGCCGCCAAGCCCTTGACCCATGGGCCCAAAGAGTTTGTTCCGTTCCACTGGTGGCGCATGGAGCCAAGCTCTCCATTGTGGCCCTATGGGGCCCCAAACTCTTTATTGGGGGCAACATATCCCCCTAAAACCTTGATTTTGGCCCCCAAAGCCTTCCTTCTGGCCCAGGGGGACCCCAACACTTAGATGTGACTTATGGGTCCTATATGGTTCCCAGGCCCTTTATTGCCACCCACAGGGGCATGCAACCCCAAACCCTACATATTGTGGTCTGTGGTCCATTTGTGGCCCAAATGGGCGACCTATAGTCCTCACAACCTCACTATAGTCTGCAGGTTTTGCACCCTTCATTGTGGCCCCTGAAATCCTTTTTTTAACATCCTACAGATTCCCCAGCATGCCCCCTCCCAAAATCCTTTAAAAAAAATTATTAAATATACAAAGACAACAAAACATCCCATAATTAAGTACCAAATTACTAAACAAATCTAAAAACAAGAAATACACTAATTACACTAAATACCCTAATTGTCGTCATCGGCTTAGTAAACCGTTCCTTTAGGGTTGGGATCTGAGTATTTTTCCAATATTTTGCACAGACCCGTCGTGCTGCTAATAACATACATTGAATTATTCTTTGCCTTTGCTTCTCAAAGTTGGAATCTTCCTGCCAGGTCCCCAACAGGGAACTTTGTGATCTGGCTTTTCGACATTTTTCTGAATTGTGTCTTGTATCATCTTCCAAAACCTTTTAGCCTTTTCGCAAGACCACCACATACGATACTAAGATCCAACTTGTTCCATGCACTTCCAGCAGCCCCTCCCACAAATCCTGACGTTCCTCTTTTTTTTAAAAAAAAAAGGGGGGGTGGGATCAGGAAAAAGACAAGACCCTCCAAGAGTTACTCACCATTCCTTAAATGGGGGTTTGAAGACCCCCATGCAAAAAACTTGCTGTGAAAAATACCCCCAAACTTCCCCTAGTGGTGCAGGTGGTAATTTGACCTCCTGGGGGCTCCCCCAGCCCCCAGGAGAAAGGTGACATAGAAATCAACAGGGAGTGACATGCAAATCGACTTCCTGTTAGGAGGAGGAAGGCTTCCTCTGGTCTTGGAAACCCAGCTGGAAATGAGGTGGCATAGCTTATTTCATGGGAGAGAGAGGAGGGTATGAGACCAAAGATCCAGTATAACCCACCTGTCCCATGGGGTGCCAATCTGTGACACGGGGTCTCAAAAAATACTTCTAACGTGCCTCGGCAGTAAAAACTTACCTCGAGGAAGGAAAAATCCGGGGAGGTCCCGGACGGGGCGGGGAATTCGGTGCCATCGGCGGACTCCAAATCGGCGCTGTAGCGGTCTAGGCTGGCGCTCCGCCGGTCATCGCGGGAGGAGTCCGGTGGGTCTGTGGTGGAGGCGGGTTCCGTCTGCGAGGAGAATGAGGAGAGGCGGCTGCCCCCGGAGGCCGGCTTGCGCGCGAGGGCCGAGACGCTTTCAGAGGAAGGGGACTCCGGCACAAAGCTGGGAGGGAAAAACCTTCTTTCAGGGCCATCGTCACCTTTCCAGGAGTCCCACAACCCCCAAAGGGACGTCTGGCGGGAACCAAGGGGAGGCCACAGGGCCCTCCTCGTGGCTGCTCCCAGAATCCCATGAGCTTTCTTCCCTAGAGAGTTTACACCGGTGCTCTCCTTGCTATCTTTTGGTAGCTATCTCTTGCTAAGAGATCTGAAGAACTCTCCAGGTTATCTGTCGTGTACGCGGTAACTCCAGTCCCAAATATTCAGCTTAGAAGTTTGCAAAAGCTTTATTCGGGAACTTCAGAGTAATAGCAGCACATTCTGGCCACTGCCAAGACTAAAAGCCCTTAGTGGATTTACAGCGTCTTATAAGCAGCAACATTGCAAATTTGTACACAAGAGGCCCTTATTTGACAGCTAATTAAAACAACTCCTTCTCCAGACTTACTTCCAACCTGCTAGCATCCTGACCTTGTATCTGCCTTTGTTCTCCCCTTTTTCTAACATATCCTCATTCTCAAAACACTGTCCCAGAGATACAGATTAGAAGTTTGCAAAAGCTTTATTCGGGAACTTCAGAGTAACAGCAGCACATTCTGGGCATTGCCAAGACTAAAAGCCGTATTGGATTTACAGTCTCTGCATTTACAGTCTCTGTAGGCCAAGAGAGCTGAAGGATTAACCAGGTTATATGTCACGTACGTGGTAACTCCAGTCCCAAATATTCAGCTTAGACGTTTGCAAAAGTTTTATTTGGGAACTTGAGAGTACAGCAGCACATCCTGGCCACTGCCAAGACTAAAAGGCTTTAGTGGATTTACAGCATCCTATATGCAGCAACATTTCAATTTTTGCACACGAGAGGCCCTTATTTGACAGCTAATTAAAACAACTCCTTCTCCAGACTTACTTCCAACCTGCTACTGTCCTGACCTTGTATCGGCCTTTGTTTCCCCCTTTATCAAGGTTTGTTAAAATAACACTGCCCCAGAGATTCATCTTAGAAGATTGCAAAAGCTTTATTCGGGAACTTCAGAGTAACAGCAGCACATTCTGGTCACTGCCAAGACTAAAAGCCCTATTGGATTTACAGTCTCTGCATTTACAGTCTCTGTAGGCTAAGAGATCTGAAGGACTCTCCAGGTTATCCGTCACGTACGTGGTAACTCCAGTCCCAAATATTCAGCTTAGACATTTGCAAAAGTTTTATTCAGGAACTTGAGAGTACAGCAGCACATCCTGGCCACTGCCAAGACTAAAAGCCATATTGGATTTACAGTATCTCATAAGCGGTAACAACAAATTTGCAAGTGTGAGCTCCGTTTGACCGCTAATTAAAACAACTCCTCTTCTAGCAAACTTCCCACCTGCCAGTGTCCTGACCCTGTAACCACCTTTTGTTCTTCTCTTATCAAGGTTCGTTAGAATAACATCCCTTCGTTCCTCAAAACACGGTTTTCTCATTCCTTTTCCACCATCCCCTTCCAGCACTCCTTGTTCCAAGCGTTACGTGGCATCAAACAGCAAAGCCCTACTCGGCAAACAACATGATATGAGAATGTAAGGAGAATTGCATTATGCGACAGCCAACATAAAAAAAAGTCTACAAGTCATTAGAGTGGCATTGGGTCGGCATGGCAGGGAAAGCGAAGCCAACCTGATGTTATCTGAACGACCACATTTTCCCCCAAATGACCTGCCCATGTGTTGAGATCTGTGGGGGCAGAGCTTTCTCTCAGTCCCACCACCCTCACAGGGAAAGATGAGAGACAGGGAGTTTGTGGTCATAGAGTCATAGATGCATAGAGTTGGAAGAGACCCCAGGGGCCATCCAGTCCAACCCTCTTTCTGCCATGCAGGAACACATATCAAAGCACTCCCAAAAGATAGCCATCCAGCCTCTGCTTAAAAACCTCCAAAGAAGGAGGAGACTCCACCACACTCCACGGAGGCAGCAGTAGATTCCACCGCCAGCCAGCTCTGACCATCAGGAAGTTCTCCCTGAGGTTCAGGTGGAATCTCTTCTCCTGCAGTTTGAATCCATTGCTCCATGTCCTAGTCTCTGGAGCAGTAGAAAACAAGTCTGCTCCCTCCCTGACATAACATCCCTTCAAATATTTAAAAAATGCTATCATCTCCCCTCTTAACCTTCTCTTCTTTTGCAGACTAAACATCGCCAGCTCCCTAAGACACTCCTCAGAGGGCTTCATGGCTTCCAGACCCTCCAACATTTTGGTCGCCCTCCTCTGGACGCGCTCCAGCTCGTCCATCTCCTTCTTGAAATGGGGTGCCCAGAACTGGGCACAGGATTATTCCAGATGAAGTCTAACCAATGCAGAATAGAGTGGCATCATTACTTTCCTTGATCTAGACAACATACTCCTATTGATGCAACCAAGAATCGCGTTGGCTTTCTTGGCTGCCGCGTCACACTGCTGGCTCATGTTCAGCTTGTGGTCCACCAAGACTCCGAGATCCCTTTCACACGTACCAGGCACACATCCCCCATCCTATATTTGTGCATTCCACTTTTTCTGCCTAAGTGCAGGACCTTACATTTCTCTCTGTTGAAACTCATTTTATTAGCTTTGGCCCAGCTCTCCAATCTGCCGAGGTCATTTTGAAATTTGACCCTGTCCTCTGGCGTATTAGCAACCCCTCCCAATTTGGTGTCGTTTTCAAATTTGATCAGCATGCTCTTTACTCCTTGATCCAAGTCACTGACGAAGATGTTGGATAGCCCTGGGCCCAGGACAGAACCCTGTGGCACCCCACTGGTCATTTAAAGTACCACTAGGCTCCAAATGGGCAATTGCTGTGTGTTCAGTGTCACCTTGCAGTAGGCATAAGGAAAGGAAGATCAAATGGTGGGAAAACAGCAGAACAACAAGAAGGTGTTATGAGAATCCATAAGATAAGGGGACAGGAACTCGTTTCGGCTCCCATGATAAAAGGTATGTAAGTAACTGTGAGCCTGGGGAAATGCTAATGCTGGTGGGGTGATTTGACATTATGTGTGCCAAAATTTGCATGGAAGGTGTAAAACTTCTAATCAACTCTGAAGCAACATTTTGGTAGTGTTGCTGTGTTGCTTGCTTTGCTGAAATAAACGTTTCTGTGTTTGAAAATTTGAGCGAAGTTTTTGCAAGAAAGACAGCCAGCACACGACAATAGTTTAATTCTACCTTAACGCTGACATTTTTGTAAACCCCGCGGATAAGTTCACCATGGGGTTGCCATAAGTAAGAAAAGACTTGAAGACAACCCAACCAAACACACTTAAAGCATATCTTGGCAACTTGAAAACTGTTCCGGTGCTGTTCTGTTCTGTTCTGATTGGAATGAGCTTTCGACAATTTGCTGTTTGAATGTTGTTGTTGTTTTAAAGGAACACCTTATGTCTTTGAATAGATGGTTTTAATTGCATTTTAACAACTATTTTTTAAATCTACATTTTAATGAACATATATCTTTTAGCTGCGACTTGCCTTGCTTTAACATCCGGAGGATTCTCAGCCCTTTTTGCAACCACGCACTTTCTTGAATTGCATTGCCTATTTTATGTTCTTGTTCTTCCTGATTTTATACTGAGTTAAAATAAAACGAACTGGGGAGCCTCTATTTAAGAAGTCTCTGAATTTACCAAGAGCTGACTAAAAATATTCAGGAGTAAACAAAATGTGAACGGATCTCCAAAATAAAATGGGAAAGGACAGGGATGAAATCAGGGACTTTTGGGTCTTTTTAATCTGAGGGCCTAAATATCCGAAAGGCACCAGAGCCTGTCTGATCTTGGAAGTTAAGCAGGGCCAGCCTAGGTTATGACTTGGATGGGAGACCATGAATGAATCCCAGGTGCTGTAGGCTCTGTTTCAGAGGAAGAAACTGGCAAAACAACCTCTGAAGATTCTTCGCCTAGGTAAACCCGATGAAAAATTCATGGAGTCGCCAGAAGTCCACATGTAACTTGTTCAGCACCTATACACATAATGAGAGTTATTATTCAACCTCAAAGGGGGAGAAAAAGCTTCCACTGACCAGCAGGGGGCACTGCGCCACGCCAATTAGCTGGGAACGCTTCTAATGAGAGATAAAGACTCTAGATGTTCGTTGCGGACTAATGAGAACAGCGTGGGCAGGAAACAGCTGAAATCCGGCTCACGTCTTTGCTGGTTCAAATCTTTGCAGCAGAAAAAGGACGCAAGAAGTGGTTGATTTTGCCTTCTTTGTTTTGAATAAGGAAAAAAAAATGCATAACATTTTCAAAAGATGTTTCGAGCCATGTTAAAACAAGGCAGGCTTCCTGGAGCAGTGGGCCAATTTTTGTCTGTGCGTACCAGTGGGATTCTGGAGGGAGGTTCCCGTTACACCGAGTCAAAACTTACAAGGGGTCCATCTAACGATATGTTCCCAACTCTGACAGGCAGCTGTAGCTCTCCGCTGGGGTTCTTCTCCTGGCCCTACTTGGAGAGGCCGCTTTTGAATGTTTTGCAGAGGAACAAGGAAAGCCAGATCCTTGAGATCCCACACAGCCCAACATTTCCAACCCTGACTGGGAGCTGCCACTGCCGTTCACCAAGATTTCGGTCTGGGCCTTGAAATCCCGGAAGTGCCGCCTGGAGCTAAACCTGGGAGTCTTCTACCCAGGAATACAAGACACGGTTCTTCTACAGATTTAGACCCTTGGAAGTCAAACCAGCCAAGTACAGCCAACTCGGACTGGCAGGCATTAGAATCATACAATCCTAGAGCCGGAAGAGACCCCAAAGGGCCATCCAGTCCAACCCCATTTCTGCCATGCAAGAAGACACCATCCAAGCCCTCCCTTGGACAGACAGCCATCCAGCCTCTTTTTAAAAACCTCCAAGGAAGGAAGAGACTCCACCACACTCCATGGAGGCAGCAGCAGATTCCACGGCCAGCAGCTCTGACCGTCTGGAAGTTATTCCTGCAGTTTAGGTGGAATCTCTTTTCTGAGGTTTGACGCCACTGCTCCATGTCCGAGTCTCTGGAGCAGCAGAAAACAGGCTTGCTCCATCGTCCATAAGACATCCCTTCAAATATTTAAACACGGCTATCCTGTCTCCTCTTAAGTTTCTCTTCTCCAAGGTAGACATCCCCAGCTCCCTCAGCTGCTCCTCAGAGGGCTTCATGGTTTCCAGGTCTTCAACCATTTTGGTTGCCCTCCTCTGGACACCTTCCAGCTTGTCCATTATCCTTTCTGAGCTCTGGTGCCCAAAACTGGACACAGGACTCCAAAGAGGCATTGGCACATTCCACTGCTGACCTGCTCTTACATCAGGAAGTTCTTCCTAAGGTTTAGGTGAAGCCTCTTTTTCTGACGTTCTACGCCATTGCTCCATGTCCTAGTCTCTGGACCAGCAGAAAACAGGCTTGCTCCATCCTCCATATGACATCCTTTCAAATATTTAAACATGGCTGTCATGTCCCCTCTTAAGACCTTCTCTTCTCCTACCCAGCTCCTTTCCTCAGAGGGCCTCATGGTTTCCAGGCCTTCTTCCATTTTGGTCACCTTCCCCTGGATACCTTCCAGCTTATCCATTGTTCCTGAACTGTGTTGCCCAGAACTGGACACAGGATTATTCCAGGTGGGGGTTGACCAAAGCAGAATAGACTGGGACCATCATATCTCACGATCTAGACGCTCTACTCCTATTGATGCAGCTCAGAATCACATCAGTTTTTTTAGCTGCTGCATCACACTGATGACTCAGGTTCAGATTGTGGTTCCCTAAAACTCTCAGATCGCTTTCACATGTAATGTGTTCAAGCCAGGTGTCACCTGGTGGTCCTTCCTCCCATCCCTGAGCTTCTCAAATCAGATTGGGCAACAGAGCTCACTGCATAATCCCATCCTCCCCAAAGAGCCTTATTTTAAGAACAAGCCAAGAAAGATAAGAATGCAAGCATCCCTCAGTTAACAAAGAAGATTTTTTGTTTGTTTGTCCAGTTTCCCTCCCCCTTTCCTTCCCATCCTCTGTCTAGATGGAGTATTTTTTAGAGCATCAGTATTGGGAGAATGGTGGAGGAGGGCTGGAGGAAGGCATAATTTTGGGTTGTGGCCATGTTTCTGAAGTAAACAATGTTTTAAAGTGAGAACAGGGAAAGTGCAGGATTGCAATGCTCAAAGACAGGAACAGGTTCTTGCCTCAAGGATAAAAGATATGTAAACAACTGCAAGTCTGGGAAAACATCTAGACTGGTAGGGTAATGTGAGATTTATGATCTCCCCAATCACAGCTTTGCACACCTAAGTTTGTATGGAAAAGTATAAAACCTGTAACCACCAGGCATGCTTTAGTCTCAGCAACTTTGGACAAAGTGTGCTGTGTTGCTTGCTTTGCAACAAATGAATGCTGCTGTTTAACTCTGAATGATGTTTGTGGAGTGCAAGTTATCCAGGACGTGACAACAGGGTAAGCAGTGATCCCATACGGAGCATTCAGAAAGAGCAAAAGGGAGAGAAAAGGGGGAGATAGGCCCTCTTATCACCCCCCCCCCCATATTTAAAACAAAACAAGCATAGATCTGCAAATTTGGCCACCAAACTGGAAATCATAAGAAAAAGCAAAGGCTTGTGAGAAAGAAAAAAGTTGTCCACCCCTGGATGCATTTCAAAAGAAGATTTCAGGGGGAAACGTGGCTGGACAACAGTCTGTGTGAAAGGGATCTAGGAGTCTTGGAGGATCACAAACTGATCATGAGCCAGCAATGTGATGTGGCAGTCAAGAAAGCCAACGCGATTCTTGGTTGCATCAATAGGAGTATGGTGTCCAGATTGAGGAAAGTAATAGCACCACTCTATTCTGCTTTGGTCAGACCTCTTCTGAAATAATACTGTGTCCAGTTCTGGGCATCTCATTTAAAGAAGGAGATGGACAAGCTGGAACATGTCCAGAGGAGGGCAACCAAAATTGTGGAGGGACTGGAAGGTATGAAGCCCTCTGAGGAGCGGCTTAGGTTGCTGGGGATGTTTAGTCTGCAGAAGAGAAGGTTAAGACAGCCATGTTTAAATATTTCAAGGGATGTCATGTGGAGAATGGGACCAGCCTCTTTTCTGCTGCTCCAGAAACTAGGACATGGAACAATGGATTCAAACTACAGGAAAAGAGATTCCAACATCAGGGAGAACTTCCTGATGGCCAGAGCTGTCTGGCAGTGGAATCAGCTGCTGCCTCCATGGGGTATGGTGGAGTCTCCTCCTTCTTTGGAGGTTTTTAAGCAGAGGCTGGGTGGCCACCTGTCCAAGGGAGGGCTTTGAGTGTTTGTTCCTGCACAGCAGGGGGTTGGACTGGATGGCCTCTGGGGTCTCTTCCAACCCCAGGATTCTATGATTCTAGTCTCCAGAAGGTTGAAAATTGTTTTGCATTGCAAAATCTCCAGAGGAGGGCGACCAAAATGGTGAGAGGCCTGGAAGCCATGAAGCTCTATGAGGATAGACTTAGAGAGCTGGGGATGTTTAGTCTGCAGAAGAGAAGGTTAAGAGGGGACATGATAGCCATGTTTAAGTATTTGAAGGGATGTCATGTTGAGGAGGGAGCAGGCTTGTTCTCTGCTGCTCCAGAGACCAGGACAAGGAGCAATGGATTCAAGCTGCAGGAAAGGAGATTCCACCTGAACCTCAGGAAGAACTTCCTGATGGTCAGAGCTGTCCAGCAGTGGAAGACGCTGCCTTGGAGTGCGGTCGACTCTCATTCTTCGGAGGTTTTTAAGGAGAGGCTGGATGGCCGTCTGTTGGGAATGCTTTGACGGGTGTTCCTGCTTAGCAGGGGGTTGGACTGGATGGCCCCTGGGGTCTCTTCCAACTCTAGGATTCTGATTCAGAAATGAGCACGTTGCTTAGTTTTGAAGAAAAGGTCTTGCTGAAAGATGTTGACTCCATTCTGTGATGGTGGTGGAGGGACGTTTCCCTAATTCTTCCCAGGTTATTTCTGCTTCCAGGACCCATTTTACTGTTAGAGGAGGAACGCCCAGGAACACATTAAGGTGACCGACGTCCGTCTGTATTTCGAGCCTCTTGTAGACCCAAGGGCAAGATCTTTGCTCCTAATACAAGAAAGCAAGCTGTGGTCAAGCTCCACCGTCTTCTCCCACCCCAGGCTACCCCTCCACTCCCTCTTTCCGGGAACGGGGCGACGCCATGAGCAAATCCTGCACCCTCTGAATGGGCCGGATGCCCAAACTAGGCTTCAAACCTCCTCATCCAGGAGAAGAGAGAAGCCGACAAGGATTGAGAAAAAGCAGCAATTTCGGGGCGCTATTTTAAGAAGCTGCAATTTTAACCAAAAAAAGGCAACACGGAGGCACACAGGGACATGCCCATTTCTCCATTTCTGGCTGACAACTGATTGAACACTTGACAGGGACATGAAAAAAAAACAAAACCTTTTTCCTGCCAGCTTAAGATAAAGTGATGGTAATAACCCTACAAAACCCCGCAGGGCTTGGGTCCGGGTGATCTGAAAGACCCTTTCTCCCCCCTGCCTGTGTTTATGTCACATCTTGGATAACTTGCTTGCAAAAACTTCACTCAGAGTTTCAAAGAGAAGCGTTTATTCAGAAAAGCAAGCAACACGGCAACTTTTCCAAAATGTTGCTCAGGCTACAGCATCTTGGTTGGGCACAGGTTTTACGTCCTGCCACGCAAATTTTACTGTGCGTATCAATGATTGGTTGAATCTCAGAATCCTAGAGTTGGAAGAGACCCCAGGGCCGTCCAGTCCAACCCCCTCCTGCCATGCAGGAACACACATCCATCCGTAAGTCCTTCCTGAGGTTCAGGTGGAATCTCCTTTGCTGTACTTTGAATCCATTGCTCCTTGTCCTGGTCTCTGGGGCAGCGGAAAACAAGCCTCCTCCACCTTCAACATGACATCCCTTCAAGTATTTAAACATGGCTTTCATGTCCCCTCTCCACCGTCTCTTCTGCAGACTAAACATCCCCAGCTCCCTCTGCCACTTCTCAGAGGGCTTTACGGCTTCCAGACCCTCCACCATTCTGGTCACCTTCCTCTGGACATGTTCCAGCCTGTCGATATCCTTCTTGAAATGAGGTGCCCAGAACTGGACACATGATTATTCCAAATGATGTCTGACCAAAAGAGAATAGAGTGGTACCATCATTTCCCTTGACTCCTATTGATGCAGCCCAGAATCACATTGGCTTTTTTAGCTGCTGCATCACACTGTTGGCTCATGTTCACTTGGTGGTCCATTAAGACTCCTAGATCCCTTTCACATGTATTCTGGTCAAGCCATGCATCACCCATCTTATATCTGTGCATTTCATTTTTTTTCTTCTGCCCAAGTTGAAATTAATTTTGTCAGTTTCTCCTCATTGAAATTCATTTTGTTTGTTTTGGCCCTGCCATCCTATGCATTAAAGTCATTTTGAATTCTCATCCTGTCCTCTGGGGTGTTAGCCACCCCTCCTAATTTGATGTCATCTGCAAATTTGATATGAATGCCCTCTGTTCCTTCATACCGAACAGGAAATCCTCATCTTTGGATGTCCTATTATCTGACAATTTGCTCTTTTGATGTCTTCAGATTAAGGACAGGTTCCATTAATTCAGTGGGGTTTCCACTCTTTCATCAGTTCTTCTTGCCTACGCAGGCTTGTTTGGGAACACTTGCATGCATGCACTGCTTGCAAAGAGAGCTGAGGGGGCGAAAAAAAGCACCAAGGTGGCTCAGAGACTTTGCAAGCAGCACACGGCCAGTCCAAAGTGATCCTCCGTAAGTCCTTCACACTCCCTACAGTACAGTGCCTGCAATACGCTTTTCAAGCAATTCCATTTTCTGACCACGCTCCGGTCCCTAACCTGACAGATAAGCCCTTACTACCTCCCGCAGCCCTTTGAAAATTTGGGGAAAGGGACACAATTTCTGCCTTTCTGGGCTGTTGCATTCAATTCCATTCCCAAAAAAATACGCCTTACAACCTGAGGACACCACTCTGTACTGCCTCTGAAGAACTGAGTTCACTAAAGCTCACACTAAAATAAAATCCAGTTGGTCTTAGGTGTGCTGCCACATTTCCCTTTTTCTCCTCCTCCCTTCTTCCTTTTTATACCCGCTCTTGCAAAAAACTCTCACTCCGCTGTCTTTCCTCTGCAGCTATAATTCTTCCCCCATGCAGCCTCTCTCTTTTCTCAATTAAGACTTCCTCCTAACGAGCTTTAGAAGGGAGACCCAGTGGGTTGGTGGTGGCAGCTCCACAGGGGAGCGGATTAAGTGTGGCTTTTTTGCAACATGCCATGGCGAGGGGGGAGCATTCTTTTAACCGAATTCTTGTACCTCCACCTGCCCTCAGCTCTTGAATCCATTCTCCAAATGCTATTTTGCCAAGAGTGGTACAAAACTCCAAAGCCTTTTTCCCCCCGACTCACTATCCACCAGTGATGATGTGGCAGGTAAAAAGGCAAGTCACACTCTCACAGCCTCAGAGGGAGGCAGGAGCAGCAAACTCCCCCTCTGAACAAGTTCTGCCAAGAAAACCCAGTCATAGGTTCGCCGTGTTACCAAAAACAACTTGAAAGCAACCGACAACAAGCACAAATTGAAATCTGCCTTCTGTCTGCAAATTTCTAGCATACTTGAACTGAACACTGAAAAAGAGGATTCACTCCATGCATCATCCGTGAGAGCCGACTCAGTCCTGCAAAGCTTATGCTGCAAACCGCTTTTTCTCCGCCTCAAAGGTGCTGCAAGATCTCTTTGTGTTTAGAAAAACAGAGTTTAAGCATCCAGAAGGAAAGGTTGGACAGGGTGACCCAGGGAAGACGAACAGACGAAGCAGAAGAGTCTGAAATACAAAACCATTTGCAGCATCTCCAAGCTCGAAATTTGGGGACATTTCATTCCGTTCCACCCACGAAAATTTTCCTTCAATCTCTAAATTTTCTAGCATCCATTTTTATCCAGTCAAGAATTCAGAGATAAAAGTTCAGGCATCAAAGGGCAGGAAGCAAAGTGAGCAAAGGAAGGCGAACGCGACATATAGAATTGCGGTTCTGGGTGGGAAACGATTTTCAGCATCTCAGTCCCTGAAATACTAGGCATTTGGGGACTGAAAATAAGAATTCTGCTCCACCAATGGAATTTTGCTTTCGATCTCCAAATTCCTAGCACTGAAGGAACTTTTTGCTTCAGCTCAGCATTTAGAATTAGAGCTCATGCAAAGAATAGCCATAAAATTTATCCCGTATCAGGGATGTGTGTGTGAATTTTTTTAATGGCAGTTCTACCACTCCCTGCAAAAAGACGCTAGAATTCATCAGCTAAAGAGCAGAGATGCTTGGCTCTGTTTTGTAGCACACACTGGATCCAGTGACCACAAATAAATTTTTTGGGTGGGGATGCTAGACCCCATCAGCTCAAGGGCTGGAATGCTTTGCTCTTCTGGAGAATGCCTGCTGCATCCATTTGTGTGTTTATCTTCAACTTGCCTGTTGACTTATGACCGCACTGAATTTCCTAGGGTTTTCTTGGGCAAGCAATTCCTCAGAGATGTTTTTGCCAGTTCTTCCTCTGAAACACACCCTACAGCAACTGCTATTTGTTGGTTTCCCATCCAAGTTCTAACCAGGGCTGGCCCTGCGTGGCTTTCAAGATCAGACAAGATCTGGTATTTTTAGGGTATTTCAGCCCTACTTGTATCCATTTACCACTCTTAAATTTCTGTGGGGTTTCTGGAACCCATTTGTCAGGCCAGCTGTGCTTTCCCCACCATCTTTTTGGGCATTTAATTTTTCCCATAGATGCTTCGCAGGTAGGTTGGGGTAGGGATGAGGGATGAGCCGAGAACTCTGGAGTATTACGGGACCAGTCAGTCATAAGAACAACCAGCAATGGCTGCAAGGATCATCTGATGGGTGAGAAACTGGGAGAGGGCAGCAAAGCCTGGGAAACAAGTGACAGAATCATAGAATCATAGAAATGTAGAGTTGGAAGAGACCCCACGGGCCATCCAGTCCAACCCCCTGCCATGCAGGAACACCCTCAAAGCACTCCCGACAGACGGCCATCCAGCCTCTGCTTAAAAACCTCCAAGGAAGGAGACTCCACCACACTCCGAGGCAGCAGATTCCACGGCCGGACAGCCCTGACGGTCAGGAAGGTCTTCCTGAGGTTCAGGTGGAATCTCCTTTCCTGCAGCTTGAATCCATTGCTCCTTGTCCTGGTCTCTGGAGCGGCAGAAAACAAGCCCTCTCCCTCCTCTACATGGCATCCCTTCAAATATTTAAACATGGCTATCATGTCCCCTCTTCACCTTCTCTTCTGCAGACTGAACATACCCAGCTCCCTAAGTCTATCCTCATAGGGCTTGGCTTCCAGGCCCCTCACCATTTTGGTCACCCTCCTCTGGACCTGCTCCAGCTTGACCATGTCCTTCTTGAATTGGGGTGCCCAGAACTGGGCACAGTATTCAAGATGAGGTCTAACCAAAGCAGAGTAGAGTGGTACCAGTACCTCCCTCGATCTAGACACCATACTCCTATTGATGCAGCCGAGAATTGCGTTGGCTTTCTTGGCTGCCGCATCACACTGCTGACTCATGTTCAGCTTGTGGTCTATTAAGACTCCTAGATCCCTTTCACACATACTGCCATCCAGCCACCCAGTTGTTTTAATCCGTTACCATATGGCATTATGCCCATTAATTCTGCAATGTAATGGCTCATAAAGTGCTGCAAATCCAAAGCTTCTTTAGTCTTGGCAAGCTGTGCTGCTGTTACTTCGTTGTCCCCAAATAAAGCTTTGAAACCTCTCAGCTATAACGACTTGGAGTGAGTCTGTATGCTGGGATGCTCTCCATATAGAGAAATGGGATATGTAGTCAAGTGAAATATATTAGCAGTAGAAGCCAGAGACAGTTATATAAACGATGCCTAAAACTGCTAGCAATGTACTGATAACCGCAGCTTGGCTTTCAAGGCCTCTCAGCAGAGAGGAGGGAACGCGGGAAATCTTAAAACCAACGTACTTCTGCTTTGCCTGCAGTCTCCTCGCTAAAGTCATTACATGTACTTAACTCCAAATAAATAGTGTTTTATGCATTATACTGTTTGTGTGTGGATTCAGTTCCTGACACCGTACATCACGCCATCGGCGCAAGGCGTCGTGTCAGGTGTGCTCCACGACACAGAGATGGTGCGGCTAATCCACAATTACGCACGACTGTAGAATATGCTGTTACCGTAACAAAAGGTTTCCACGAATATACAGTCAGACTTCCAACATTTGTGGATTTGATCATGCAGGGATTATTTGCTGTCCGCTCTGTCTTTTTTAATAGGGACTGCAAGCCTCGTGAGGCTGAGGCTTGTAAGACCCTCTTAAAAACGGCGTGGGGCAGCAGCGGAGGGGGCCGTAAGACCCCCTGGCCCTCCACTTCTGCCTTGGGAAGGAACCCTGATGCCCCAAAGGAATCCACGGAGGGTTGAATACGGTGGTCACACTTTTTTTCCGTGTTAAATATGGCCTAGGAGGGCCTGGAGTTATTCACGGTTTTTCCACTTTCACGGGGTCCTTTGCCTCTAACCCCAGCGAATGGAGAGGGAAGACCGTGATGTGTCACAAGCATGTTGGACCCTGGTTATTATCTGTAGGGTAGTTGTAAAAGGGCATTTAGCCAGACTGGCCAGGCAGGGCTTTGTTTAGTTAGAAGTGATAGCAGTCAGCAAGAGATTTACTCTGTAGGAGCTTTAGATTACCCAGGTCAGAACTGCAGCTAATAATGGGCCGCCTATCAAAGGAAAGGGCCTCGATCTCAGCCGAGAGAAAAGGGGTCAAAGAGGCTGGGTTGGGAAAGGATAGCCTTGCGGTGCCCGGACAGCGTTGAGTCACAGAATGATAAGAGTTGGAAGAGACGCCTGAGGCCATCCAGTCCAACCCCCTTCTGCCATGCAGGAAAACACATCCAAGCCCTCCCTTGGACAGATGGCCATCCAGCCTCTGCTTAAAAACCTCCAAAGAAGGAGGAGACCCCACCACGCTCCGTGGAGGCAGCAGCAGGTTCCACTCTCCGACTGCTCTTACCATCAGGAAGTTCTTCCTGAGGTTCAGGTGGAATCTCTTTCCCTGTAGTTTGAATCCATTGTTCCTTGTCCTAGTCTCTGGAGCAGCAGAAAACAAGCTAGTCCCATCTTCAACATGACATCCCTTCAAATATTTAAACATGGCTGTGATGTCCCCTCTTAACCTTCTCTTCCGTACACTAAACATCCCCAGCTCCCTAAGCCATTCCTCATAGGGCATGGCATCCATACCCTCCACCATTTGGTCACCCTCCTCTGGACATCTTCCAGCTTGTCCATCTCCTTCTTGAAATGAGGTATCCAGAACTGGACACAGGATTATTCCAAATGCGGTCCGACCAAAGCAGAATGGAGTGGTACTGTTACTTTCCTCCATCTGGACACCACACTCCTGTCGATGCAACCAAGAATCACGTTGGCTTTTTTTAGCTGCCGCATCACACTGCTGGCTCATGCTCAGCTTGTGGTCCACCAAGACTCTGAGATCCCTTTCACACAGAATGCTATCCAGCCACGTGTCCCCCATTCTATATTTGTATGTTCCATTTTTTCTGCCTAAGTGCAGGACCTTACATTTCCCTCTGTTGAAATTCATTTTGTTAACCTTGGCCCAGCTCTCCAATCTGTCAAGGTCATTTTGAATACTGAGAGAACTGAAATAAAGATGACAGAGGGGAGGCGGAAATGCTTTGGGTCAAAGTATGTGACGTTAGTTCCTTGGAAAAGCTGGAAGTTTGGAAGAGGCGTAAACCCGGACAACCTCCCAATGGGCATTGTGCCTGAGTAAAAGCGCGTACCCCTATATAACTCAGTGTGTGTTGTAAATCGTCACTCCAGCAACCGTTGTACGTCAAGCACCATGTACCGCATTAAATACAATGGGAAAATCCCGTGTGTTTTTCCAAGAGCAACAGAGCAGCCACACACGACACAAGGGCTTCGATGCTTTGCTCTGCTGTAAATGACCTGCTGCATCCACTGACCACCAAAAAAGCTGATTTTGCAGCAGGAATTTTGCAGATGACACCAAATTGGGAGGGGCTGCTAATACCCCAGAGGACAGGATCAAATTTCAATACGACCTTGACAGATTGGAGAGCTGGGTCAAGGCTCACAAAATTAATTTCGACAGAGAGAAATGTAAGGTCCCCCACTTAGGCGGAAAAAATGGAATGCACAAATATAGGATGGGGGACACGTGGTCGGAGAGCAGTACATGTGAAAGGGATCTAGGAGTCTTGGTGGATCACAAGCCTAACATGAGCCAGCAGTGTGATGCGGCAGCCAAGAAAGCCAATGCGATTCTTGGTTGCATCAACAGGAGTACGGTGTCTAGATCGAGGGAGGTAATGGGTACCACTCTATTCTGCATTGCTTAGGCCTCATTTGGAATACTGTGCCCAGTTCTGGGCACCTCAATTCAAGAAGGATGTCGACAAGCTGGAACGTGTCCAGAGGAGGGCAACCAAAATGGTGGAGGGCCTGGGAGCCATGAACGTCTGTGAGGAATGGCTTAGGGAGCTGGGGATGTTTAGTCTGCAGAAGAGAAGGTGAAGAGGGGACATGAGAGCCATGTTTAAATATTTGAAGGGATGTCATACAGAGGATGGAACAAGCCTGTTTTCCGCTGCTCCAGAGACTAGGACAAGGAACAATGGATTCATGCTGCAGGGAAGGAGATTCCACCTGAACCTCAGGAAGAACTTCCTGACGGTCAGAGCTGTCCGGCAGTGGAATATGGAGTGTGGTGGAGTCTCCTCCTTCTTTGGAGGTTTTTAAGCAGAGGCTGGGTGCCCATCTGTTGGGAATGCTTCGACGGGTGTTCCTGCATGGCAGAAGGGGGTTGGACTGGATGGCCCCGGGGGTCTCTTCCAACTCAAGCATTCTATGATTCTTGGGGAGGCCTGGAATGGCAGCCAGGGAACAAGGGGCAGCCACTAACCCCCCGGATTGTAACCCTAAGAAGCTCAATTTCCAGCTATGTTGCTGTCTTGTCCGGCACCAAGTCAAAAACACGGTGCTTTTTGCAAAAGCCTCGGGGCCCAGCTAGTTTTACACAGACCTGCACACATGCATGATTTTCAAGTTCTTCTAAAATAATTGCAGCTGGGTTTTAATCTGTCTTCTTTTTTTTTTTAGCCTTCCAAAATAATTTTTACAGCCTTTGTTGTTTTGAAGTGATCAGGTTGTTTTGTGGTTCACCACCGTGAGACCTTCAGATAAGTTATCAATTTTGAAATAAAGAAAGACATAAACAAGCAAATTTCAACCAGATATTTCGTTCTCTGTTCCAGAGAGGTAAAATTTGCCACTCCACCTCTTACCATGAAACAGAATTGCTGAAAAAAAGTGTTAAATTTCAAACGTATCCCATTTCTAAGAAAATAGAATAAATTTCTGAATAAACTCACATTTCAAATGATTTTCATTTCTAAGGTAACAGAATAGATTACTGAATACAATTTTAAATTTCAAATAAATGCCACTTCTAGGGAAGCAGAACAGAATAGATTACTGAATACAATTTTAAATTTCAAATAAATGCCACTTCTAGGGAAGCAGAACAGAATGCCTGAATCAAATTTTAAATTTCAGATAATTTCCATTTCCCAAGAAACAAAATAAATGGCCGAATAAAATGTTAAATTTCAAATAATTTTCACTTCCAAGGAACAGAATAGATGACGGAATACAATTTTAAATTTCACTTCCAAGGAAACAGGACAAATTGCTGAACAGAATTTAAATCTCAAGTAACTTTCATTTCCAAGGAAACAGAAGAGATGACCGAATATAATTTTAAATATCAATTCCAAAGAAACAGAATAAATTGCTGAACAGAATTTAACTTCATTTCCAAGGAGAGACCATAAATTTTCAATTTTGAATTTCAAACAAATTCCATTTCCAGGGGAAGCAGAATATAACTGCTGCGTAAAATTTTGAAATTCGAAATAAAATTTTATTTTCAGGGGGGAAAAAAGAATAAATGACAAAATAAAACCCCTATTTCTTGTGTGTGTATAAAACTTTTTTTAAAAAGAAACCACCATTTTCAGGTTCCAGAAGGGTTCCAGAAAGATGCTTTATAGCTTTGCATAGGTTTCATAACCCCGGAAGCTCACCTGTCGGTGCCGTCCCGCTGGTCCCGCCAGGTGCCGTACTGGTTGTCCGCCTCTTGCACGAGGGTGTCGGTGTCTTTGGCATCTGCGGCCGGCCGGCCGAAGCACTGCTTCAGCTGATCCTGTAGCACACGAGGAGGGAGGGAAAAAGGGAAATATACGTTAGCTCTCTTCTCTCCTAGTCCAGAAAGGGCTTCCCACGGAACTTGCAAGCCACCATCGTGTACTGGATAACCCACACTCCACAAACCTCACTCTGGATTATCAGGAGCAGCACAGAACACTTCCACAGAAGGTGCCAAAACTGGAGGGTAGGTGCAGCATGCATCTTTTATAGGTTACTAGCGTATACACCCAGCGTTGCCCGGGATTTTTATTTTCTCATACGTAATACTTGTTAGAAAGATTTGAGATCCTGTCTCTGTAATTCCCCAAACCGTCTTGTCCAGTACCTGCAATTTTTCCCCATATTCCCCAATCCAATCTGCATTCAGAGTCATTAACACACAGAGGTTGGGTTCCCTGAGGGAATACACTGCCCTCCTCCTTGCTGCTAGCCCTTGTCCATATCGCAACCAGCCTATTCTCTGGCTGAGAATTCTAAAGGCCCCTCCCTAAACTCCACAGAGTCTTCTCAGGCCGCCAATCATATGAGGTCTTCACCTGACATAGATAAACGAACTCTGACTTTTATATATTAGATCAGTGCCTGTTTAGGTGCGCAAACCATTAATTGGTCAAAGCTATAAACATCTTCATCTTCCCTCTACTTTCCCAAGCTGGCGTTTATCGCAAACCCATACACCTTTGACCAAGGTAACGCCCCTTGCGTATTTCTCTTTTCCTATCTCTGCACTCCCTGGTTCTCAAAACGTCCCACCTCTACCAGCCTTTCTTTCGTTTTCACGCTCTTCCCTAACACAACACACAGAGTGACAGCAAACAGCCTTTTGATTATAATGATGCAACAATTAGCAGTACTTGAGCCTAGACACATAGCAGCCTCCTTTTTTTTTTGCAATGGTTAAACACAAGGAAGTGGTTAGCAAGGAATACACATTCAACAGGTTAGTATTTTCCATGACAGGGAAGCTCAGCAACCTGACACAAAAACACAAGCTGGGGAGGAAATCGCAGCTTGGAAATAAACACGTTACAAGCAATGCAGTTGGCCCTAACCCCCCCTCTTAATTTCAGGAAATAAACATTACAAAGCAATGTAGTTAAACGTTAACGCTAATCCTAACACGCACTCTCTGTAACGAGAAAGGAAATATAGTAGGTCTCTCGTATCCATGTGAGATACGTTCCTAGACTTAACGCAGAGGGCAAAAAATGCAGACAATATCATCTGGGGTGCCGCAGGGTTCCGTCCTGGGCCCAGGGCTCTCCAACATCTTCCTCGATGACTTGGAAGAAGGAGTGGAGGGCACGCTGGTCAAATCTGCAGATGACACCCAATTGGGAGGAATTGCTAATACCCCAAAGGACAGGATCAAATTTCAAAATGACCTCGACACATTGGAGAGCTGGGCCCAAGCTCACAAAATGAAATTCAACACAGGGAAATGTAAGCTAGGCAGAAAAAATGGAAGGCACAAATATAGGATGGGGGACATGTGGCTGGATAACAGTCCGCGTGAAAGAGATCCAGGAGTCTTGGTGGACCACAAGCTGAACACGAGCCAGCAGTGTGATGCGGCAGCTAAAAAGGCCAATGCGATTCTTGGTTGCATCAATAGGAGTATGGTGTCTAGTTCAAGGGAGGTAATGGTACCACTCTATTTTGCTTCAGTTAGACCTCATCCGGAATAATCCTGTGTCCAGTTCTGGACACCTCAATTCAAGAAGGATATGGACAAGCTGGAGCAGGTCCAGAGGAAGGCGACCAAAATGGTGGAGAGTCTGGAAGCCGTGAAGCCCTACGAGAAGCGGCTGAGGGAGCTGGGGATGTTTAGTCTGCAGAAGAGAAGGTGAAGAGGGGACATGAGAGCCATGTTGAAGATGGAGCAAGCTTGTTTTCTGCTGCTCCAGAGACTAGGACAAGGAACAATGGATTCAAGCTGCAGGAAAGGAGATTCCACCTGAACCTCAGGAAGAACTTCCTGACGGTCAGAGCTGTCCGGCAGTGGAATCTGCTGCTGCCTCCATGGAGTGTGGTGGGGTCTCCTCCGTCTTTGGAGGTTTTTAAGCAGAGGCTGGGTGGCCATCTCTTGGGAATGCTTTGATGGGTGTTCCTGCATGGCGGAAGGGGGTTGGACTGGATGGCCCCCGGAGTCTCTTCCAACTGTAGGATTCTAGGATTCTACGATCAAACGCTGCATTTTGACCCCGAGGCTGGGCGAGGCGATAAGGGAGGGAGGCCGTTCCCCTGCCCGGCTCTTCCTTCCTTCCCGGTGAAGCTTGACCAGCAGACCGCTCCCTGGAAGCCAATCTGGTGGGAGGCCTGGTTGCCCGGAGGCGTGTGCCTCTCACAGCCAAGGAAGGAGTTCCGTCTCCTTCCCGAGCCAAAAGAGGACCGTGGTTTCGCAGACCAAGGCTTCCTGTTCCTGCCTCGCCGAAGAAGGAATACAATCTCCTTCCTCGGCCAAGAAAAGTGTGGGGTTTCAGAGCAGTGCTTCCCATTCCTGTCTCGCCACGGAAGGAGCTCAGTCCCCCTCAGTTGTGTGGTTCCACAGACCCAGGTTCTCACAGAATCATAGAAGAGACCCCAGGGGCCACCCAGTCCAACCCCCTTCTGCCACGCAGGAACCCTCCCTTGGACAGATGGCCGTCCAGCAGCTGCTGAAAAACCTCCAAAGAAGGAGGAGACCCCACCACACTCCAGATTCCACTGCCGCACAGCTCTGACCATCAGGAAGTTCTTCCTGAGGTTCAGGTGGAATCTCCTTTCCTGCAGCTTGAATCCATTGCTCCTTGTCCTAGTCTCTGGAGCAGCGGCAAACAAGTTTGCTCCATCTTCAAGACGACATCCCTTCAAATATTTAAACATGGCTCTCATGTCCCCTGTTAACCTTCTCTTCTGCAGACTAAACATCCCCAGCTCCCTCAGCTGCTCCTCAAAGGGCTTCATGGCTTCCAGAGCCTCCACCATTTTGGTCGCTCTCCTCTGGACACACTCCAGTTTGTCCATCTCCTTCTTGAACTGAGGCACCCAGAACTGGACGCAGGATTATTCCAAACGAGGTCTAACCAATGCAGAATAGAGGGGTACCCTTACCTCCCTCGATCTAGGCACCATACTCCTATTGGTGCAACCAAGAATTGCGTTGGCTTTCTTGGCTGCCGCATCACGCTGCTGGCTCATGTTCAGCTTGTGATGTACCAAGACTCCTAGATCCGTTTCTTGTCCTCTCTCAGTCAAGGAAGGAATTCCATCTCCTTCCTCAGCCAAGGCAGGTGCGCATTTTTGCAGACCTGGGCTTCTCATTTCTCTCTTGACAAAGGAAGGTGCTCCGTCTCCTCCCTTGGCCGGGAGAGGCACACGGTTTTGCAGACGCGGGCTTCTCGTTCCCCTCTTGGCCAAGGATTTCTGTCTCCTTCCTCGACAAAGAGAGGCATGTGGGTTTGCAGACCCAGATTTCCATTCCTCTCTCGGCCAAGGAAGGGGTGCAGGTATGTCGAAGCATGGACACCAGTCACAAGGCTATGGGAATGTACGGCAATTAGCCCTAACCTTCCCTTTTCCCTTCTTTGTAGTGAGGGGATAACAGATTCGAATTTTGGAAAAAACATAAAAAGTAGCAGAGAAGTCACTTCAACAGTGTGAACAAATAATGGAGTCCAGTTACTTTTCAAACAGTTACACTTAAAGGGCATTTTGTTGCAGAAGAAGTTGCTCCAACCAAGGACAGTGTCCAGGTATTTTTTTTTTTAATTACATTTAAAGGGCATTTTGATGTGTAAAAGTCACTTCACCAGTGTAAACGAAGAAGAAATAGTGTCCAGTTACTGTTTGACAAACTCTTTGATAAAAGATCTTTAAAAAGCCAACAATTACCAGTGGTCCCACGTTTATTGGTTTATTCTCAACTTGAGAAGACCGACTGAATCGATTGCTGGATTGTGAGTCAAAACAGTAAAGTGTAATGATTTGAATGCTGGGTTAGGGCTCTGGAGACCCTGGACAAGTCACACTCTCTCAGCCTCAGAGGAAGGCAAAGGCAAGCCCCTTCTGAATAAATCTTGCCAAGACAACCCCATGATAGGGTCCCCAAATCCCCTCTGCTCAGCCACGGAAACCCACTGGGTGACCCTGGACAAGTCACACTCTCTCAACCGCAGAGGAAGGCAAAGGCAAACCCTCTTTGAAATAAAATCTTGCCATGACAGGGTCCCCAAATCCCCTCTGCTCAGCCACAGAAACCCACTGGGTGACCCTGGGCATGTCACACTCTCTCAGCCTCAAAGGAAAGCAAAGGCAAGCCCTCTCTGAACAAATCTTGCCAAGGAAATCCCTGGGACAGGTTTGCCTGAGGATTGCCGTAAGTCGGAAACAACTCGAAGGCACACAACCACAACATGTAAACAGCACGCAAACTGCTCAACCTGATTTGAAAACGGTGCCACGACGAGCTCACCACCGGCGGGCAAAGCTACTGAAAGGCGGTCGAGGCGTACGGTGTGCGTTAATTAACGGCTGCAGCAAAGCGAGAGAGAAGGACGAAGCTGGGTCAGGCACAAGAAAGGGGCCGTTGTTTCGCGCCCGTCCCGTCCCCTGTAAAGACGGCCGCCCCTTCCGCCCCGTTTGTTGCGATCGCCGCTTTTCCATCAACTGTTCTGTCGGCCTTCCGAAAAGTTCACAGAGCCCCCTGTGTTTAGCCTCCTCTCTCTTCCAGAAGGACTTTTGCGAAGTATAAGAATAATATAAGTATTAATTAAAAATACAGGGCCTTCTCAGGGGCCGCCCCTCCCAATCTATACGTTTTTTTCCTGCTCCAGCCTTCCTTTCCTGACGGTAGAAGATATCCTAATGTACCTCTTCTTTGTGAACCTGGAGCAACAATTTCCCCCTTTTGGGGCTACTAGTTCTGTGTTTTGGAGAGCAAGGAATATGCCTCTTATGTCCTGGCTAACTTCTCACAAAAAAATTATCTTCTTCTTCCTCTTCTTTATTTATACGCTGCTTTTATTTATACCCTGCTTTACTTATACCCTGCTTTTTCTCAGCAACTTTTCCAAAATGTTGCTGAGACTATTGTACGTTAGATGCTTGAAGGTTTTATACCAGATCATACAAAAATTAGGGCACATAAGGCAACGATTGGTGAACATCGTAAATGTCACATCATCCAGCCAGCACGTTTTCCAAGAACTTGCATTATTTACATATATTTCATCCTTGGAGCTCCAACATGTTCACGTCCCCTTATCTTTGCCCTGCCTGGTCCCGTAACACCTTCCCACTGCTTTCACATTCCACTCTTCTGATCTTCCCTTCTCCTTGCCAGACGCCCACTGGCATCAAACACTGCCGCAATGGCCCCTTTCGGCACCTTGGCGCCTTTCGAACCCATAACCAGACACGTAGTTTGCAAACAGTAATGTGCAACCGAAACATTGTGGCAGCACAGCAATTAACAATTGATACATTGTAGCACTGGCATCCTCTTATTGCCCTCTCACCTAACAGAGTATATCAGAGCAGATATTATTATCTAGTTCACCTACTATGTGCCTCCTGAAAATGCCTCTTAGCTTTTTTTTTTTAACCTTTCTAGACCAACAACTCCTGAGAAATCAGTGAGTTAGCCGGAAGATTCTGGGAGCTGGGGACTACATACACACACACACACACACACACACACACACACACACTGTTTTAAAATTAAAATTAAAATCAAGTTATTAACTTAAACTAAAATTAAAAAGGAAGCCTTGCTCCAATGTAAATTGCAGTCCCCTCACAGAAGGCCCTGTTGGGGTACTTTCGTTCCATTTAATGCATATGCTTTAAATACACATACAGACAGACATACACACATATATATATATACGCACATATATAATGCTATGTGTACGTGTGTGTGTGTGTGTGTGTGTGTGTATATATATATGTATATACACATATAGCTAGATAGATAGATAGATATACTTATATCTATCTATCTATACTATCTATATCTATCTATCTATGCTAGCACATTTATCCAACGTTGCTTGGGGTTTTATTTTCCTCTTAAGAACTCACCAAACTGTCTTCTCCACTACCTGTAGCTTTTCCTCATATTTCCCAGTGCAATCTCTATTCAGAGTTATTTATATACACAGTTTGGGTTCCTGAGGGAAATACATTGTCCTCCTCCTTGCTGCTAGGTCTCGTCGCCATAACTACCAGCCCTTTCCAGTACCTGTAACTTTTCCCTGCATCCCCCAATGCAATCTTTATTCAGAGTTGTTTAACATACAGAGGTTAGGTTCCTGAGGGAATACACTGCCCTCCTCCTTGCTGCTAGGCCTTGTCTCCATAGCAACCGGCTTGAGGCCCAGGAGCTCTCTGGCTGAGAATCCTGCCAACCCCCGGATTCCACTGAATCTTCACGGCCAGCCAATCATATGAGGTCTTCTCACCTCACTCAGCCAATCGTATGAGGTCTTGGCCTGTCTCACACAGACAGACAAAGTCCCAAACTTTGACTTTTACATACTAGATATAGATAAATAGATATTTTCCCCAAAAGACCATGCAACAAGGCGACAACGATCACTTGAACAATTCTTCATGGAAACCCCACTTTGCAAATCACAACAGCCTTGTGAGGCTGCACAAGAACTGCATGGCCAGCAAAGAGAGAAACAAATCGAAGTTTCAGGTTCTCTCTAATGAGAATGAGAAAAAAAACAAGGGTTCAAATCTCTTTGAGTGCAGCTGCAGAACTGCACCTGATGGTCACTGATAACCTGTATCTCTGTGATAAAGGAGGAACATAAAATCATAGAAAATTAAGAACCTTGAAACCATGAAGCCCTCTGAGGCTTACGGAGTTGGGTACGTTTAGCCTGACAAAAAGAAGGTTAAGAGGAGACATGTCAGCCAGATTTAAATATTTGAAAGGATGTCATGTTGAAGATGGAGCAAGCCTGTTTTTTGCTGCTCCAGAGACCAGGACTAGGAGCAATGGATTCAAACTACAGGAAAAGAGGTTCCACCTGAACATTAGGAAGAACTTCCTGATGGTGAGAGGAGTTGGACAGTGGAATCTGCTGCTCCCTCTGTGGAGTGTGGTGGGGTCTCCTCCTCCTTTGGAGGTTTTTAAGCAGAGGCTGGATCGCCGTCTGTCCAAGGGAGGGCTTGGATGGTTTCTCCTGGTATGGCCGAATAGGGTTGGACTGGATGGTCCTTGGGGTCTCTTCCAATTCTACAATTCTACGATCTTCTGGCCACCAAAGCCACCCGAAATTAATTGGCTGCAATGTTTTAAAACTTTGCCCTGATCAGAAAAAGGCTGACATTTGACTGAGCTCTTTAAAGCCCAAAAGCAGCAAGAAAAGGAATCCACCCAAGAGCACAGACATTCTTTCCGCCGTCTCGTTTATAAACTTGTCTGTTTCCTCACCGTACAGATACGGAGATATAAATAGCATAGGGTGTTTTCTCCGTGCAGAAGCAGCCGACCGACTTGTGAAGCCACGGACGTCCAACCCAAAAGCTTAATTCTTTTTAAAACCCCTTTGTTTTTTTTCTGGCAAACTCAGCTACTCACCAGGAGACACATGAAGACTTCGAGTTTTGGCTTGTACGTATCTTAAGCTAGGACAGGTCTTCCCATCCACTCTTAGTCTGCCACTAAAAAATACTGAAACAGGTACTGCTTTAATTTTGTGTCCGGGCTCAGACTTTGGCAAACCCCCGGGAGAAAGGAAGCCACACAACTTTTAAAGGTTGCTTCACCGCCTCAGTTTTCTGACTCGGCCCAGGAACGAGACGCTGGAGAGATCGCTCTCCGATGCAGCCCAGAGATGAGCATGAACTCCAAAGATTTGCTTCTGGTTTTTACTAAAGCAACTCTACCAGGTGTTGACCTCGAACCCTAGCAACCTCCAAAATAAAAACTTTTGCAGAATTGTTCCTCAATAGCCGACTGGTGCGGACTGTCCTTTGTTTACATCTAACTTGCAGAGTTTGTGTCTTTAAGGCCGCCTTATCAGTAAGAACCAGAGCTGTGGGGGTTTAATCACCAAATTCACAGAAGAGTTCCTAAGACTAATCTAGCTGAACTCCTTCCTGAAGCAAGGAAGCCAGGTCTGAAGCATCATTCATTAGTTTATTATTAATTAATTAATTAATTATTAGCTTTATTATTATTATCTACCCAATTATTATCTACCCAATTATAATTATTATCTACCCAATGGTTAGCAATCAAATTTCCACAAACAGGTGGTGATTATCTTTCTTTCAATCTGCTATGCACACCCAAGCCTGGCTAGAAGATGCAAAATTGAGATCCACGTAGAACAGAGATAGTCTTTCTTGGGAAAGTTTGATGAATCATAGAATGATAGAGTTGGAAGAGACCCCAGAGGCCATCCAGTCCAACCCCTTCTCCCATGCAGGAAGGCACCATCAAAGCACTTCCCTTGGACAGGTGGCCACCCAGCCTCTGCTTTAAAACCTCCAAAGAAGGAGGAGACCCCACCACACTCCATGGAGGCAGCAGATTCCACTGCCGGACAGCTCTGACCATCAGGAAGTTCCTCCTGAGGTTCAGGTGGAATCTCCTTTCCTGCAGCTTGAATCCATCGCTCCTTGTCCTAGCCTCTGGAGCAGCAGCAAACAAGCTTGCTCCATCTTCAACATGACATCCCTTCAAGTATTTAAACATGGCCATCCTGTCTCCTCTTAACCTTCTCCTCTGCAGACTAAACATCGTCAACTCCCTAAGACACTCCTCCTTCATGGCTTCCAGACCCTCCACCATTTCGGTTGCCCTCCTCCGGACACGTTCCAGCTTGTCCATCTCCTTCTTGAATTGTGGTGCCAGGAAGTGGACACAGTGTTATTCCAGATGAGGTCTAACCAAAGCAGAATAGAGGGGTATCATTACCTCCCTTGATCTCGACACTATACTCCTATTGATGCAACTAAGGAAAAGGGCAGAGTCTCCAAAGAGGTGCAGATACTCGGGCGAAGGAGGAAATGAGGACACTGAGCATCCCCAATTAAGAATTCTGACCGCCCCCACGAAATTCTCCTTCTGTTGCCAGATTTCTAGAATTGCAATAACTTTAAAACTTCCCCGGTGCAGTTGAAATAAGGTTTAGGCATCCACAGAAAAGGGGCAGGTTTGCAAATGGAATTGAAACACCATTTGCGTGCTGAACTACGACCCTGGAGACCAGGTCATAGAAACATAGAACCCTAGAGTTGGAAGGGACCTCAGAGGCCATCCAATCCAACCCCCTTCTGCCAGCAGGAAGACACCATCAAAGCATTCCCAACAGAAAAAATCTTCAAAAGCCTCCAAAGAAGGAGGCTCCACCACATTCTGATTTCTTGCTTGGCCATGGAAACCCCCTGGGTGACCTTGGGCACATCACACACTCTCAGCCTCAGAAAACTCTATGACAAGGTTGCCTTAGGGTCACTGTAAGTCAGAAATGACTTGAAGATACACAACAACAACAAACTGAAAAGGGTTCTGGGTGTGAAGGGTTTTCAGTGCTCCATTCTTTCCAATATTAGAAATTTCGGGAATGGAAGAAAATTTCATTTTGTTCATAATGTTGATTGTTCAGTTCATGTCCACATGTTCAGTTCATGTTCAGTTGTTTCATCATGTTCAGCAGTGTTATGTCCACTGTGTTGTATTCCCAGTGAATACAACACAGTGAATATAACACTGCTGAACATGAGTCAGCAGTCTGATGCAGCGGCTAAAAAAGCCAATGTAATTCTGGGCTGAGTCAATAGGAGTCTAGCACCTAGGTCAAGGGAAGCGATAGTACCATTCTATTCTGCTCTGGTCAGATCCCACCTGGAATAACCCTGTGCCCAGTTCTGGGCACCATAGTTCAGGAAGGATATCGACAAGCTGGAACACGTCCAGAGGAGGGTGACCAAAATGGTGGAGCGTTTGGAAGCCATGAGGAGCGGGTTAGGGAGCCAGGGATGTTTAGCCTGACAAAAAGAAGGTTAAGAGGAGACATGATAGCCATGTTTACATATTTGAAGGGATGTCATATGGAGGATGGAGCAAGCCTCTTTCCTGCAGCTCCAGAGACGAGGACACGGAGCAATGGATTCATTTGGTGATATTTCATCTAAATATCAGGAAGAACTTCCTGAAAGTCAGAGCTGTTCAACAGTGGAATATGCTTCCTCCATGGAGCATGGTGGAATCTCCTTCCTTTTTGGAGGTTTTTAAGCAGAGGCTGGATGGCCATTTGCGGGGGATGCTTGAGTGTGTGCTCCTGCGTGGCCGAAGGGGGTTGGACCTAATGGCCATGGTGGTCTCTTCCAACGCTACGTTTCCATGAATCTTCTCTCACACACCTTTATAGATCTTGCAATTCGCTAACAAAGTGAACCAGTGTGGTTTTGTGGTCTGAGCATTGACCTGTGACCCTGGTTCGATTCCCTGCTTGGCCATGGAAACCCAACCGGGTGACCTTGGGCGCATCACACACTCTCAGAAAGCCCCACGAGAGATTCAGCTGAGGGTCACCAAAAGCTGGAAACCACTTGAAGTCATGAGCAACGTCTTCATTAAGCCAATTTATAAAGCCAGGAAAATTATTTTGCAAGCTTTCGGAACACACATGTTCCTGCATCAGGCATTTAAAAAGACACACACAGAAGAAAGAGAAGTGCGGAGGCAACACAAACAGAAAGGCCTGGCCTTGCTTTTCCTTCCCAGCCTGCTAAAGTGCCTTGGCCCCCTCAGACAGCTGTGATCTCCCCTTTAAAGCCACCACCTTAGTGCATAAAAGGTAAAGCCTCTCAGCTGTTATTCAGAACCATTTACTGATTTGTGGCAGCGTGTTTCTGGTTCATTAGAACTCATGGAAAGCACTTTACTGAGCCAGAATTTATTTTAAAAAATATGTATATAATGTACTGCCTGGATATATTTATGACACCCAATAACTTTCCCTGTTTGTTATTTTAATATAGATTAAATAACAAACAGGGAAAGTTATTGGGTGCCATAAGTATATCCAAGCAGTACAGATCTTTAAACGGTGTTTATCCAGTTTGTTATAGCTTCCATACACACATACAGGCCTTTCGCTTCCCTTTGGCACAAAGGCTTCATTCCCAAATCTGGGTCACACCTTCTGACCCAACTCAAAACACGAGCCATCAATAACCACAATATTAGTAACAGCCAATAACCGCAACACTAGAATTTTGAGGACCGGAGGAAAATTTCATTTGGCAAGGGCCAGATTCTTATCCGGGGAGACCCCACGTCTGCAACTTCATTCACCCCCAACGTCCCAGTTCCCCCAAGCAGGAAACACCAAAAAAAAAAAAACCAGCCTGCAATTAAGCATTTCTGGATACTCACTATTTTCCAAACTAACTTGGCAAATAAGAAACTGAGCATCTTCCAAGTCCCTGCGTCTTCTGGGCACGGCAAAGAAACTCCCCCCGTGTAAAAGCGTGGAGACGTTGTTCAAACACAGAGACGGACACACCTTTCTCTCCTCTGCCGGGGCCGTGGCCGGCACAGATAAACAGTTCCTAGAACTATACCCGCCGTCTGACCTCACCGCTGGCTCCAGGAATATCTGGAAGGCTTCCCCGGAGGGTGACACACATGCTGAGCCGCCTTCTTTAGAAAATGGAAGCGGAGCATCAGCCGAAAGGAACGGGGATGACGTCAACAAACAAGACCCAAGTGCTAGAAGGTGGGGGTCAGTCCTGTAGGGTCAGACCCCATGACACTGACATATAGGGTCAGGCTCTGTGATTTGGATGAGGGAACAGGGGGCATTCTTATCCAATTTGCAAATAACATCAAATTAGGAGGGCTACATGATACCCCAGAGGACAGGATCAGAATTCAGAATGATTGGAGAGCTGGGACAAAACTATATATTTCAACAGAGAGAAGTATAAGGTCCTACACTAGGGCAGGAAAAAAAATGAAATGCGTCGATATAGGATGGGTGACACCTGGCTTGACCACAGCCCGTGTGAAAGGGATCTCTTCGTCTTAGTGGATCACAAGCGGAACATGCGCCAGCAGTGTGATGCGGCAGCTAAAAAAGCCAATGCAATTCTGGGCTGCATCAAGAGGAGTCAAGCATCTAGGTCAAGGGAAGTGATGGTGCCACTCTATTCTGCTTTCGTCAGACCCCACCTGGAATAATATTGTGTCCAGTTCTGGAAGGATGTGGACGAGCTGGAAGGCGTCCAGAGGAGGGCGAACAAAATGGCAGAAGGCCTGGAAACCGTGAAGCCCTCTGAGGAGCGGCTTGGGGAGCTGGGTGTGTTTAGCCTGGAGAAGAGAGGAATATTTGAAGGGATGTCCTATGGAGGATGGAGCAAGCCTCTTTTCTGCTGCTCCGGAGACCAGGACACAGAGCAATAGCTTCAAACTCCAGGAAAAGAGGGATTCCACCCGAACCTTAGGAAGAACTTGGTGATGGTAAGAGCAGCTGGACAGTGGAATCTGCTGCTGCCTCCATGGAGTGTGGTGGCGTCTCCTCCTTCTTTGGAGGTTGTTCACCAGAGGTTGGACGGATGTTTCTCAGCAATGCAGTGATGGTATCTTCCTGCATGACAGAGCGGGGTTGGATTGGATGGCCCTTGGGGCCTCTTCCAACGCTACAGTTGTACGATTTCCACCCTTGGCGGTCATCTGAGCCTGGTATTGTCAAAGGAACTGTCGTTATGCTCCGCCAGGGACTGCCAGTGCGTCTAGCTCCACATAACCAACTCTGACAGGCAGCAGCCACCGGGTTTCCATCAGAGTTTTTGGAAGGTTTGTGGTTCTCCTGCTTGGAAATGGACTCAATAGGCACTTTTTGCATAGAAAGGCTGATGTTTCCTGACTGGAGGCAGCTATGGTTCCCCACCAGTGTTCCAGTCAGAATTCTTTTCCAGACCCCCCGTGGGACTGAATGGGGGACCTCCTGTATAGGAAAACACACAGCTGCCTTTATTCAGAACTTTGGGAGTCCATCTAGCCCAGTATTTCCAACACTGGCTGGCAGCTGCCATGGCTCTCCACTTTTAAGCAGAATTCCTAGCCCTAATTTGAAATGCCATTGATGACTGAACCTGGGAATTTCTGTCCAGGGAGACGGGAAGCCATTCCTAGGATGCGTAAGGTGATCCATCCATTCCCATAAGCAACCAGAACTGTGCTCCATGTAGGCTAGTAATCCCAATTCTGATTGGCAGCAGCTGTGGCTCTCCGATAGCATTCCAAGCCAGAATTCCTTTCCCTGGAGACGGGGAACTGAACCTGTATCCTTCAAGGTGAGAACATTAGATGATCTTGTACTGCATAAGTCCCTATTGGGCATCCATTTAACCCAGTATTGAAAACTCTGGCAGGCAGTCTCCACTCCAAGCCCAGCCTAGAATTTCTCTCCTAGGTGGTATGGAGACAGCACTGAGAAATTGAGCCGGGGACCTTCTGTAGAGGACAAAGGAAGCAACCCGTATGTTAAGTCAGTCCAGTATACCCAACTCTGCTTGGCAGCTGCCAGAGACCAGTATTTCCAACTCTGGCTGGCAGCTGGCCATCAGGGCTTAAAGCAGGATTCTTCTAGATCCACCTGGAAACAGGAAAGCTGACCTTAATGCTTTGTTCATTCAAACTAGTATTGCCCACTTGGTCTATCCAAACTAGTACTGCCCACTTTGACCAGCAGCAGCAGCAACAGCTTTCCAAGATTTGGGGCTTAATTCTTCTCCGTGCCCTCCTTGTGCACGGTCACAGAAGAGCACGGAAGGTTTGGGAAACATGACAAAATAGGTTGGAAGAGATCGGATCATGTATCGAATGTATGGGTTCTGCTTACAATGGAAGAGGGTTGAAAGAGCGGGCCGTCAAAAACTGGGGGGTGCCTCTACCTTTAAAACCACAATTGAGTGGAAGTAGGTAAGATTCCCCAAGTGCACAGATTCATTTGCTGAAAACCAAAGTCAGTCGTATTTCAGAATGTAGCATTTCCGAGTTCTGAGTATGGTTGCAAAAGCTGGACCAGGAAGAAGGCTAATAGGAAGAAAAGGAAGAAAAGGAAGAAAATTAACTCCTTCGAAATGTGGTGCTGGAGGAGAGTTGTACGGGACGGCCAAAAAGACAAACTAATGGGTCCAAGAGCAAACAAAGCCTGAACTCTCCCTAGAAAAGCCAAAATAACACTGAAGTTTGCCATCAGATACAAGTTTAAGCTTGTGAATCCCCTCTTCGGATGGGCTGGGAAATCAAGATTACCCAGAATTTTAGATCTGGAAGGGAACCTCAAGGTCATCTAGTCCCACCCCACAGCAGGCAGGAGTAACACAACCAAAGAACATTCCAGCTCTGTTTAAAGGTCTCCAAAGAAGGAGAATCAACCACACCTCCAAAAGAACTCTGCTCTACCTCTAGTCAGCTCTTGCACTAAAGAAGTTCTTCCTGATGTTTAGGTGGAACCTCTTTCCTTGCAATTTCAGAGAATAATAGAGTTGGAAGAGACCCCAGGGACCATCCAGTCCAACCCCCTTCTGCCAGGCAGGAAGACACCATCAAAAACCTTCCCTTTGACAGATGGCCGCCCACCCTCTCTTTAAAAACCTTCAAAGGAGGAGGAGACTCCACCACAGTCCATTCAGCGGATTCCACTGCTGAGGAGCTCTTGGAGTCTAGAAGTTTCTCCTAAAGTTTAGGTGGAGTCTCCTTTTACAGAATCATGGAATTGGAAGGAAACCCAAAGGTCACCCAGTCCAACCCCAGCGGAAGAACTTCTGAGAAATGCCCACCCTTCAAGGCGGCCAACGATGGAGACTGCCGAAGCAACCAACTTCTGCTACAGAACAGAAAGTCCTTCCTAAAATATAGGTGGAACCTCTTTTCTTCCCATTTGAGTTCGCTGTTCCAAACTCTTCCTCTGCTTATAGAATCATGGAGTTGGAAGGAAGCTCCAAGGGGAAGCTAGAAATTCATTTTGGACACCCAACTAAAAAGACGAATCTCAACAGGGAGAAATGTAGGGTACTAGACTTGGGCAGAAAAAACTGAAATGCACAGATATAAGATGGGTGACACCTGGCTTGGCCATAGCACAGGAACACACCGTCAAAGCATCTGCAATGGATGACCATCAAGCCTCTGTTTGAAAACCTCCAAAGAAGGAGGAGACTCCATCCCACTCCACCGAAGCAGCAGCAGACTCCGCTGCCGGACAGCTCTGACCATCAGGAAGTTCTTCCTAAGGTTTAGGTGAAATCTCTTCTCCTGAAGTTTGAAGCCATTGCTCAGTATCCTAGTCCCTGGAGGAGCAGAAAAGAGGCTTGCTCCATCCTCCATATGGCACCTCTTCAAATATTTAGGCATGGCTATCATGTCAGCTTCTATTAACCTTCTCTTCTCCAGGCTAAACCTATCCAGCTTGCTAAGCTGCTTCTCAGAGGACTTCGGGGCTTCCAAACCCTCCACCATCTGTTTGAGCATTGAGCAATTCCCCACTTGTCCATGGAGACCTACTGGGTGCCCTCGGGTGAGTCACACACTCTCAGCCCCAGAAAAACCCATGACAGGGTCACCTTCAGGTGGCCATAAATCGGAAACAACTCGAAGGCACACAACAACCAAGTTCTTCCTAATATTTAGGTGGAATCTCTTCCCTTGCAATTTGAACCCACCGGTTCCTGTGCCTTGTCTCAATCCCACCTCCCAAGTTCTGGCTCTATATTTAATTCTTTGCAAGAACAGTTTGGCACAGTTCTATATGCGGACGTTCTCCTCTTCCCACACGTCGCTGAGCATCCCACCTTCGTCCCGCCCGCGCTGCTCCAGCCGCACCGCTGATCATAATAAACCAGCTGCCATTTGAGCTCCAACCGTTGCTACGTAACCGAGGAGGCCGGGGTTAACAAATTGTTTCCCCACGCACGGTGGGGCAAACACAGCACCCTGCAAGGAGCGCTGCTGTGTCTCTGGAATCCTACAGACATTTATTTTCTTAATGCATTTCTAAACTCTGCACGTTCTTTTGAGAAAACGGGTGGTGGAGACAGATCTCTTGCAATCGGTGGCTAACTGGGGGGGGGGTGCATTAAGAGGCAATTACACTGAGAACAGAGGAGGAGGAACTGTTAAAAACAAACCCAAAAGGCCTTGATTCCAGAAATGAATGAAAAACATGCATAAGAATCTGGTCTTATACTGAGCCAGAAAGATCTGCTCTGCCTAAGGCTGATATTGCCAGCACTGACTGGCAGCCGCCATGCCTCTCCATCAGAGTTTGAGGAAGGATTTTTTTTGCCTAGCCCTGCCTGGAGATTGAACCCAGGACTTTCTGCGCTGGAGCTCAGGAAGCAACCTTCAGATAAAGACAGATTCTTTAGCCCATTTAGGCCAAGGTTGCCAGCTTTGGCCGGCAGCACCCATGGCTGTTGAAAATTGAACCTGGAACATTTTTCATGGAATACATGAAGCTGCCCTTACACACCTTCGGGTCCATCGGGCCCGTTACTGCCAGCTTTGACGGGTAGCAACCATGCCCCATCAGAGGTTCAGAAGGACTCTCTTTCCTAGTCCTATCTGGAGATGCCACCCTTGGGGGCCTGGACCTGGGACCTTAGAATCACAAAACCATGGAGCTGGAAGGGATCACAAAGGCCATCCAGTCCAACCCCGTTCCACCATGCAGGAAGCCACTCCTGCAAGATGCCTTTCCACAACCTCTGCTTAGATATCTCCAAAGATGGAGAGCTGACCATTCCCTGAAGCTGCCCACTCTCAAACAGCTCTTACAGACAGTAAGTTCATCCTGATATTTAGGCGGAACCTTGATTTCTTGTAATGTGAATCCATTGCTTCATTACCGAGTCTCCGGAGCAGCAGAAAACAAGCCCGTTCCATCATCCACATGACATCCCTTCAAGTATCTAAAGATACCTGAGCAAGGGCTGCATCAACAGGAGCGTAATGTCTAGGTCAAGAGAAGTGATGGTACCACTCGATCCTGCTTTGGTCAGACCCCACCGGTAGGAATACTGTGTCTAGTTCTGGGCACCACAGTTCAGGGCAAGCTGGAAGGTGTCCAGAGGAGAGCGACCAAAATGGTGCAAGGCCTGGAAGCCATGAAGCCCTCTCAGGATGGGCTGAGGGAGCTGGGTAGGTTTAGCCTGGGGAAGAGAAGGTCAAGAGGGGACAGGACAGCCATGTTTAAATATCTGAAGGGATGCCATGTTGAATATGGAGCAAGTCTGTTTTCTGCTGCTCCAGAGATTAGGACACGGAGCAATGGACTCAAACTTCAGGAAAAGAGACTAATTGTGCACAACACACAATTAGGGAGAACTTCCTGAGGGTAAGAGCAGTTGGACAATGGAATGGACTGCTGCCTCCTTGGAGTGTGGTGGAGTCTCCTCCTTTCTTTCGAGATTTTTAAAGAGAGGCTGGATGGCCATCTGTCCAAGGGAAGGCTTGGATGGGGTCTTCCTACATGGCAGAAGGGGGCTGGACTGGATGGCCCCTGGAGTCTCCTCCAACTCTAGGATTCTATTATTCTTTATAAAATATCAGTATGAATCCTGTACGATAAGCACAAATAAAGGAGATGCATTGTGCACAATTAATAAAACAGGTACCATGAACAATTTTGATACACAGAGAGAACAAAAAGACGGCACTGAATCAATTTAGATTAAAAAAAAAAAAGCAGCGTGTAGTCACCGAAAACATGACGAAAGAGGTCGAAAGAGTGGAACATGCATCGAATGTGTGGGTTCTGGTTGTAAACTGAAAAGAGTTTGTTAAGAAGCAGATGATTCTGCCATTGCTATTATCACTAATACTAGTATTAATTATGGGAACCAATGAGCCAAGCAATACCTTCAGGAGAAAAAAAAAAGCAAAGCCTCATTAATGCAGGATCATGTCTGCAGCCTGAGGCCCAAATTAAAGTCTCTTTTCCCCCATTATGTTGCCTGGCACTGTTCTAACGGCAGGACGCTGGCAGGGTGCAGGGTTTCCGCAGTCATTCAAGGTCACCAGAGAGAACTTCTAACGCAGAAAGAATGACGCTAGACCTCATTAAATTCACGCCCTCCCCGACCACAGCTCTTTTCCCTCCAGGACAACAGGAACTCCTCAGTCTCATCCGAAGGAAAAGATTTTCCCCAAAAAGAGATCTTTGAAGGATGCCCTTCTCTCCATCCCACCGGAAGACGCCTTTCGTGGGAATGCGAGAGACACAGGAACTTCTTCGTGGACGCTCCCCGGAGGCTGTGGAACTCCTTGCAACTGGAGGCCAGGACACCTTAGCATCGGCTTTCTCTTTGCTCCCTTTTTGCTGGCAAAGACTGTTTATGCTTCTTAAAAAATCAGATATATTTCGGTAACTGCTTTCATTGCTCCTATCCTACGTAAGCACCAATATGTGCAATAGTGCAGCTGCACGAGATGCTACAGGGCAGGCTTTGCTGAGTGTTAATATATCCATTTCTAATTGTTACCTGCAAAAATGTATATGGTTGTAAAATCTTAAGTCTCTCTAACGGCCAAATGGGCAATTGCTTGTGTGTTCTGTGTCACCTTGCAGCAGGCAGAAGGAATGGACGATCAAAGTGGGGGAAACGATAGCAAGAAGATGTTATGATAACGCATACAATAAGGAGACAGAAACTGTCTACAGTTCTAATTCCCATGATGAAAGTTATATAAATAGAATCCTAGAGTTGGAAGAGACCCCCGGGGCCATCCAGTCCAACCCCCAGCTATGCAGGAACCCCCATCAAAGCACTCCCAACAGGTGGCCATCCAGCCTTTGCTTAGAAACCTCCAAAGAAGGAGGAGACCCCACCACGCTCCATGGAGGCGGCAGCAGATTCCACCGCCGGACAGCTCTGACCATCAGGAAGTTCCTCCTGAGGTTCAGGTGGAATCTCCTTTCCTGCAGCTTGAATCCATTGCTCCTTGTCCTAGTCTCCGGAGCAGTAGAGAACAAGCCTGCTCCCTCCTCAACATGACATCCCTTCAAATATTTAAACATGGCTCTCATGTCCCCTCTTAACCTTCTCTCCTGCAGACTAAACATTCCCAGCTCCCTAAGGCATTCTTCATAGGGCTTCATGGCTTCCAGACCCTCCACCATTTTGGTTGCCCTCCTCTGGACACGCTCCAGCTTGTCCATCTCCTTCTTGAATTGAGGTGCCCAGAACTGGACACAGGATTATTCCAGATGAGGTCTAACCAATGCAGAATAGATGGTACTATTACTTTCCTTGATGTGGACACCATACTGCTATTGATGCAACCAAGAATCACGTTGGTTTTCTTGGCTGCCGCATCACACTGCTAGCTCACGTTCAGCTTGTGGTCCACCAAGACTCCCAGATCTCTTTCACACCGACTGCTATCCAACCACATTCCATTTTTTTCTGCCGAAGTGCAGGACTTCGCATTTCTTTCTCTTGAAATTCATTTAATTCATTAACTGGTGCGGTGACTTGACACATAAGATTTCCACCAGTCCTTGATATGAGCAACAAAATTTGTATCTAAGGTATAAAACTTCTAACCAACTCTGATGCAACATTTTGGTAACGTTGCCGTGTTGCTTGCTTTGTTGAAATTAAATGCTTCTGTTTGAAGCTCTGAGTTTGTGAGAGCAAAGTAGCCAGGACGTGTTGTTTGTTATTGTTGTTGCTATTGTGTGACTTCAAGTAACTTCCAACTTATAGCAATCCTAGGGTGAAGCTATGATTGGGTTTTCTCGGCAAAATTTCTTCAGAAGGGTTTGTCCCTATCGCTCTCCCCGAGGCTGAGAGAGTGTGACCTGCCCAAGGTCACTCAGTGGGTTTCCATGGCTGAGCAGGGATTTGAACTCAGGTCCCCAGAGTCATATCCCGATGATCACACCATGCTGGTTCTAGACTGGACTGTAAAAGGGTAAGCTGGACTTTTAATTTTTTTTAAAAAAAAACCTTTAATAAACATTATTGTTACGCTGGACTTAAACATTTTTAATTATCAGTTATTATTGTGGTTGAGCTGAATTTCTAACATTTTATTGTTTGGATTCTCATTAACTTCTTGCTTTTTATGTTGGTAATTTTAATTTTTTTAAAAAGGTGGATTTTTAACCTCTCTTAACTGCTGTTTTAATTATTGCACGCTGGGGATCTAAACAGATGAGACAGACTTTAAAACTTTTATATTATTATTGTCACTGTTACTAAGAAATAGAGGGGGAATTAAAAGGATGAATTAGATTTTAAAACATTAATTCCAGTTGATTTTGATAGAGATGAGGAATTTAAATACCTGTACTCATCTTTTCAAAACAATAATAAATGTTTATTGATACCGACGGGGTTTTAAAATAGATGAACGGGACTTTTGAAGATTTATTCTAGTTCTTATTGATAGAGATAAGAGCTTTAAATGGATGCTTTGGATTTTTGGGATAATACCAAAAGTACTGATGCCACCGCTGTGTTAAATTCTTTTAATCTGTGTTTTAAGAATATGCCTGGTTTTAATTGCATTTTAATAACAGTTGCACTTTTTGCTGGTACTTTTCATTTCTTAAAAAAGACACACACACATTCTCCTGATATTATCTCCCTCTGGTACTAAATTTTTTATTAAAGAAGCCAGGCCACAGAGGGAAGACTTCAGTAACTAATGGATATTGATATGTAAAATCAGATAAATTTAGGTTGGTAAGAAGAATACATGGGAATATATAGATTAAAAAGGAGGTGATAACTGATAATCAGAACCAGCAATCGTAAATATTTGTTAGGAGTCAATTGCAAATGTCTAGGTTTATAGGGTGTTTTTTTTCCTTTTAACTCTTAACTTTCTTTCTAGCTCCGTTCTTTCTCTTTTTCCTATCACTTCTTTCTTTCTTCCTTATCTATATTTGCATTCATTTTATCCTGTATTTTCTATTTTGTGTCACAAGTATCTTGCATTGTGTTTCACAAATGTATGTCAATTTGAAATTAATAAAGACTATTTAAAAAAGAAAAAGGACATGTCCAGGAACACAAAATTCCCCATGACATTCTTGCAAAGAAGCTAGTGAAATGCGGGCTGGGCAGGGCTCCTGTTAGGTGGATTGGTAATTAGTTGACCGGCCGAACCCAAAGGGTGCTCCTCACCCATGGATGCTTTTCATCCTGGAGAGAAGGGACTTTTGGGGGGGTGCCACCGGGTTCTGTCCTGGGCCCAGGGCTATTCAAGATATTCATCAGTGACTTGGATGAAGTAGTGGAGGGCATGCTGGTCAAATTTGCAGATGACACCAAATTGGGAGGGGTGGCTAATACCCCAGAGGACAGGATCAGAATTCAAAAAGACCTTCACAGATTGGAGAGCTGGGCCAAAGCTCACAAAAATGAATTTCGACAGAGAAAAGTATAAAGTCCTACACCTAGGCAGAAAAAATGGAAGGCACAAATATAGGGTGAGGGACACGTAGCTGGACAGCAGTCCATGTGAAAGGGATCTAGGAGTCTTGGTGGACCACAAGCAGAACATGAGCCAGCAGTGTGATGCAGCAGCTAAACAGGCCAACATGATTCTTGGTTGCATCAATAGGAGTATGGTGTCTAGTTCAAGGGAGGTAATGGTACCACTCTATTTTGCTTCAGTTAGACCTCATCTGGAATAATCCTGTGTCCAGTTCTGGACACCTCAACTGAAGAAGGATATGGACAAGCTGGAGCATGTCCAGAAGAGGGTGACCAAAACAGTGGAGCGTCTGGAAGCCATGAAGCCTTATGAGGAGCGGCTGAGGGAGCTGGGGATGTTTAGTCTGCAGAAAAGAAGGTTAAGCGGGGACATGCGAGCCATGTTTAAATACCTGAAGTGATGCCATGTTGAAGATGGAGGAAGTTTGTTTTCTGCTGCTCCAGAGACTAGTACAAGGAGCAATGGATTCAAGCTGCAGGAAAGGAGATTCCACCCAAACCTCAGGAAGAACTTCCTGATGGTCAGGGCTGTCCGGCCGTGGAATCTGCTGCCTCCATGGAGTGTGGTGGAGTCTCCTTCTTTCTTTGGAAGATTTTAAGCAGAGGCTGGGTGGCCATCTGTCGGGAGTGCTTTGATGGGTGTTCCTGCATAGCAGTGGGTTGGACTCGATGGTCCCTGGGGTCTCTTCCAACTCTAGGATTGATTCTGGGAGCTGGAGTCGAAATTTTGGCATACCAACTCCACATCTTTGCTAAGAGCATGGAACAAGAGGGTACCCAAAGGTCATGTAGTCCAACCCCAACTTTAGGGACCGAGCTTCACTGAGTCAAAACTGGCTTGGAAAACAGGTTTCCGTCATAGCTGTTGAATTCAGAACGCGACCCACCCTATGCTGGAATTCTAAAGATCGTCACCTACCGCAAGGTTATTGTTTCCCGCTGTTAACACAGAGAAACTAGACATCTGGTTGGGTTGGGATGTTTGCAGGCATGTCTAAACCTCCTTTTAAAAACGCCGCAGGTTCACCTCTTTCGCAAAGCTAACAATTTCCGCAATTATGAAACGAGAACCTGATGTCAGAACGCCGAAAGCACTTATTAAAAAAGCGTGCTTTAGGGGTTCCGACATCAAGTCCTTGTTTTGTAATTTTTTCTTTCTTTCTTGCATGCAACAGACAATTTTATTCATTAGTTCTAAAATGTTTGGGGGATCAACTGGGAAAATTTGGAGTCTTTAAAGCCGTTCTAAAAAAAAATTAACAGCAAAAGGACTTGATACTAATGGGTCAATGTCGAAATAACAAACAATAATGACCAGAACGTTCCTCTGGATGTGCTGTCTTCTAAAAATAGCAATCCAGACTCTGGTGATCACATTTTGGATTGATAACTGGGGTGTCACTTTGGTATTTTCACTTGAATCATTTATTTCTGTGAAAATCACAGAAAATTTATTTCAAAGTAAAGGGCACCGTACAACACAATACATTTAACAATTTCCGGAATATATACATTTCCGATTCCCAAAAATTGCCTCTCCATTTTTTTTATCCCCAAGGTACTACTTCATCTTTACCAATTATTAATTAAATGAATATGAGCTCATCTTGTAAATCCAGAGGCTACACCTTAATCTTTCAACACCATAACTGATATAGTTCCACATCTCCTTTCCAAATAATTACAGACACCTTCCTACTTCTCCTGATATCTGTTCAGAGATTTATCCTTTAACAATATAGAAAGTTTATCAATTTGCATCAAATCGTACAGCCAGCCATCTATCCCTGGTACTTTCTCTTTTTTCCCACTCACAGCAAATAACAGTCTAGCTTTAGTTATTAAGTACAGCAAAATCTTCTTATTTTGTTTTCCGATGTGTCTTTCAACCATCTCAACCATGTTTATCAGGCAGCACTCAGGGAGGAAAGGAAAATTTTTGTTAAACATTTTTGAAATTTCTAGGAATGGGACGAATCCAGGATTTTCCAAATCCGCATCCGCGTCCCTGCAAGGTTCTGAGAATCCACGAATCTCACGAATCTCGAATCTTTCAAATCCTTTTCTTAAAAAGGGTTTAAAAAGCAAGGGAAAGAAAGATAATCTTGGGCAAGACACACTCTCTCAGCCTCAGAAAAAGCCTAGGCAAAGGCAAACCTCCCTCTGAAGAAATCTGGCCAGGACAATTGTCCTAGTTTTGCCCCAAGATCTCCCCAGATTGAAAATGACACGAAGGCCCTTTCTACACAGGCAGGAAAATGTGGATTATTAATCCCCCATTTTCCTGCCTGTGTAAACAAGGCCACATACTCCAGTACAGAGAGGATCCAGGTCAAAACCGGATTTTCTTTGCACAGCTCCTTGTGGCATCCTGGGGTTTCTAGTTTGACAGTACACCAGCAACTTTGGCAGATAAGGCTGTGGCCCCTGGTAAAACTACAAATCCCAGAATTGTGTACGAAAGAGCTTTGCAAGCGAGCCACGCCAAGGAATCTTTCAGCTGTCCTGCAAATCTCTAGAAGACTGCACCTTCCAGTCCAGTGCTGAACTTAAATATTAAACGTTCAATTTAAATATCTTAGAATACAAGCCCTGATGTAATTTCTGAAATTGTTAGGAAAGGCTATTATTCCTCCAAGGGAAAAACTCTCCTACTTGCCGCCTCCCCTCGTGTGTCTCCCGGTCTCCCAGGTTTTCCAGTGTCCCGGTCTCCAGCAAACTATTTGGGTGGTGGATTCGAAAGATTCGGTTTGCCTATTTTGGTACAGGGATTCGGATTTGCGAATCTCGAATCCTTGCCCAGGATTCGAGGATTCAGTTGGCCCATCCCTAGAAATTTCTAACGAGTTCTTGTTTTGTAATTTTCAAAGGCTTTAGAAAGATCGGAGATGTCCTGGGACAGGCAAGAAGCAGTCCAGACGGTGAGAGAAAACTGAGCAAATCCTCACTTGCTTTTAGAAGTGTTCTCAGCTACGCGGTTTGCACTCAATCCAGAGAGGGCATCACAAAATCTTAAAGGGCGGAAGGTACCCCAAGGGCCATCCAGTCCAACCCCTGCCAATCGAGAATGCAGAACCCAAACCATTCCTCAAAGTGGCCCAAGGGTTTGTTTCAGAAGAGGGCGAAAGATCCTTTCACATTCCCGAATTTCACTGCTTTTCTTTTAGAAGGTGAGCTCTTTGGGGCAAGCACCAAAAAGGCCCCGTCTCCCACATCGTCACCAAACCCTACAATCCTGTTGCCTCTTTTTCTTTTAGCAGGAGGGTCCTAAATGGCCTGAAATGTGCGCACAATTGAATCACAGAATCCTAGATTTGGAAGAGACCCCAAGGGCCACCCGTTCCCAGCCCCGTTCTGCCAGACGGCCAGAACTCCAAAGAACGAGATGTGTGGTGGAGTGTGACGGGGTCCCCTCCTTCTTTGGAGGTTTTTAAACAGAGACCGGATAGCCAACTTTCAGAAATGTTTTGATTGTGTCTTCCTGCATGGCAAAAATAGGGTTGGACTCAATGGTCTCTTCCAACTCTACGATTCTATGAGACCCCACCACACCCCCAGGGAGCAACATATTCCACTGTCAAAGTGCTCTTACCCTCAGCAAGCTCTTCCTAATTTCTCTTCCCTGATAGAGTGGTCCCACTCTATTCTGCTTTGGTCAGACCTCATCCGGAATAATCCTGTGTCCAGTTCTGGGCACCCCATTTCAAAAAGGATACGGCCAAGCTGGAAGGTGTCCAGAGGAGGGCGACCAAAATGGTGGAGGGTCCGGAAACCATGAAGACCTAAGAGGAGCGGCTGAGGGAGCTGGGGACGTTTAGTCTGCAGAAGAGAAGGTTAAAGGGGTGGGCTTGTTTTCTGCTGCTCCAGAGACCAGGACAAGGAGCAATGGATTGAACCTGCAGGAAAGGAGATTCCACCTGAACCTCAGGAAGAACTTCCTGATCGGCTGCTGCCTCCAAGGAGTGTGGTGGAGTCTCCTTCTTTGGGGCAAATGGCTGGATGGCCATTTGCTAGGGGTGCTTTGATGTGGGTTCCTGCATGCCAGAAGGGGGGTGGACCGGATGGCTCCTGGGTTCTCCTCCAACTCTTGGATTCTCTTATTCTTTGTAGTTTGAAGTCACTGCTCCATGTCCTAGTCTCTGGAGCAGCAGAAAACAGGCTTGCTGCAACCTCCATGTGACACCTTTTCAAATATTTAAACATGGCTGTCATGTCCCCTCTGAACCGTCTCTTCTTCGGGCTAAACATCCCCAGTGAACTCAGCTGCTTCTCACAGGACTTATAGAATCATAGAGAGTTGGAAGAGACCCCGGGGACCGTCCAGTCCATCCCCCTGCTATGTAGGAACATCCAACAAAGCATTCCCAACAGACGGCCATCCAGCCTCTGCTTAAAAACCTCCAAAGAAGGAGGAGACTCCACCACACTCCATGGAGGCAGCAAAGAATCGCGTTGGCTTTCTTGGCTGCCGCATCACACTGCTGGCTCATGTTCAGTTTGTGGTTCACCAAGACTCCTAGATCCCTTTCACACGGACTGTTGTCCAGCCACGTGTCCCCCATCCTATATTTCTGCATTCCATTTCTTCTGGCTAAGTGTAGGACCTTACATTTCTCTCTGTTGAAATTCATTTTGTTAGGCTTCATGGTTTCCAGCCTTCTACCATTTTGGTTGCCGAAAATGACGCATTCTGTACGCTGTAATGTCATTGCAACCCACAGGTGAATATGGTTGTCGCAAAATTACTCAGTTCAGTTTTGCACATATGCAAGGCCACCTAGAGCCAGCATTGATACAGTGGTTTGAGGGTTGGATTAAACCCTGGAGACTCTGGGAGTGTCACATATTCTCAGCCGCTGAAAACTCCATGATAGGGTCACCTCAGGATCACCGTAAGTTGGAAACAACATGGACAAGAAAGTCCATGTACAAAGTACCCTAATTGGAGAGCCAGCCACTAAAATAAACCATCCACTTAAAAAAACAAAACTACACTGTTTTAAAACAGGTTAGAAGTATCTCAGACGTAGCAATGAAAGCAAACAGACAATGAAAGAAGCTTCCACAGTAGCCCAAAGCCTGTTTGAAAAATAACATCTTTTCCTGGTAGAAGAATGAAAGCAAAGAGAGAACACACCCTAGTCTAGCATCTTGTGGGAGGGAGTTCCACAGGCTAAAAACAGCCAAAGCATCCACACGGGTGTTGCCTTGTGTCCCACTCTGGGGGAAAGATGGCATATAAATATGAGGAAGGAAGGAAGGAAGGAAGGAAGGAAGGAAGGAAGGAAGGAAGGAAGGAAGGAAGGAAGGAAGGAAGGAAGAGAGAAAGAATGGTGGGACTCAAAGTCGTCCCCTGAAGATCCCAGAACTCTGGACCGATGTGAGCCCTGCACTGATCCAAAAAGACTGGAAAATTATAACCTCCCTGAATGCCATGTCCTGGCTAACTTGCTCTCAAAATTTCACTCGGACTTCCAAATGGAAGCATTTATTTCAGAAAAAGCAAGCAACACAGCAACTTTCCTAAAATGTTGCTGAGACTAAAGCATCTAGGTTGGTTACAGGTTTTATACCTTGCCATACAAATTTTGGCATCTAGAGGCCACGTAGAGCCCTGATTGGGACAAGCAATTTCCCAAGTTTACAGTTATTTATATACCTTTCATCATGGTAGCAAAAACAAGCGACAATTCCCTTATCTATGCATAATTGGTTCTCGTAACACCTCCTCGCTACTTACTATTTCCCCCTTCTGATCAAGTTCCCTCTTGCTCGATACAAAGTCATTATTCAGTCATTAACCATTTGGAGGGTTGCAATATTTTAGGATTTTCAATCTGATACTTAGTTGCAGGTAGCAATAAGCAATGGATACAAAATAGCGCCACAGCAAACGATGCCGTATTTGATCTAGCAAATCTATTACATATACTAATACATATACGTGGCAGGAGCTGTGCATCCAAAAGATACCCAAATTGCAATTGCTCAACATCTTAACAGGGAGGAGATTTGACAGGATACAAATAAATACTGAAAAAATAATTTTTAAAACCGTAATGGATGCTACCAGTGTTCGAAAGAGAAGAATCTTTGCAAAACTGGAGACGGAAAAACTGGACTCTATACCAAACGTTGTTCTTTTCATTTCTCGGAGCCTTGTTATACCACCGGGTGCCAGCGAATTCCATGTTGTAATTAAGAGAGGTGATTAAGAATGGAAAACCACCGTGAATTGCTTGTGTGCTGGGTTTCTAGAGTCCTTGTTAATTGGAGTTGCAGGGGGAGATAATCAGCAGATTTGATGTTGTCGGCATTCATTTGCAAATTGGAGACAAAACCACCACATCGCTTCACCCACATCCCACCATCGTTCTCCACGGCCACCTTCGCTAGGGGTTAGAGCTTTCCTTTCTCCTAGCTTCTGTTTTAAACCCCTCCCTTCCGTCACTATTAACGTCATTATTACTATTGGTATAATTTTTACGGAAAGTTTGTCTCGAAAATAAAAAAAAAACCACACACTTCCATGCTTAAATCTTCCAGTTGAAATTGCTTATTTCCATTCCATTACAAACATAATTTCCATCTTACAGAGAGAAGGACAATTGCATTATTTCTTCTTTGATTTCTCATAAATTTATATCCTTATCCAATCCAATACTCCTTTCCATTCTTTCACAAAGTTCTGCATAGATTTGTTCTTCAAAGAAAATGCTAACTTCTCCATCTCTATCATATCCAGGACTTTTAATTTCCATTCTTCTATACCAATATGTTTCTTTTCTTTCCAGTGCTGCGCATAGGTCCACCTTGCCGCAGTTATTAGACATAATAATATCTTCTGATGTCTTTTTATTTCCTTTTGTTGCCCTAGGATATTTAACAAATAAAGCTCCGGTTTCATTTCAAAATTCAGCTTACAAATTCTTTGCATTTCGTCATGTACTCCCTTCCAAATTTTTTTTGCTATCTTACACGTCCACCACATATGGAACAAAGACCTCGTCTTTTCATCACACTTCATTATTATTATTAATGGTCAGAATCCTCCATCGTACACCGGCTCTATCCTACGAAAAGAATGCAGTCCTGCAGAAAACCAAGACATATAGGAGAGGCAGCGTGGCATAGCGGTTGGAGCTACCAGGGTTCGATTCCCCACTCAGCCATGGAAACCCAAAGGTGACCTTTGGTGCATCACACACTCTCAGCCCCAGGAAACCCTGCAATAGGGTCACCTTAGGGTCGACGTAAGTTGGAAATTACTTGAAGGCACACAAGAAGCCACAGCAAACTATAGGATTTCTGAAACTGGGAAGTTTAAAGTGGTATGGAAATAACACAATTCTGTACTGTAGACACAACTATTTAAGTCTCTCCAAAGACTCCAACTGAGAAATTACATCTTAAGTCAGGACTTCTACGGTCTCCCCATTAAACCCATAATGGAACTTGGAGATTGTGGGTGCTTGCGGAGTCTACTGTGATATTTTTTTGTCCTTCCAATTAAAGTTTTCCAGGGCAGACTTTCTTCCTGAGGAAACAGCTGGGCCACAGACGCCCGGATTGGGGCAGCGAGACTCAACAAACAACCAAGGACTTTGCTCCTTCTGTCAGGAAGCAAGGCTTGCCAGGCTCCGAAGGAAGTCTGATTTTCGTATCCGGGAGGTCGGCGTGATATGCAATGGAAAGATCATCACTAGAGTGGGGGGGAGAGAACCGGGACGGCCAAAACAACCTGCAAAGAGAGACCCCCTCACTGGGGAGGATGGCGAGAGGTCTAAGTGGTTGCTAAAAGTTCACCAGTGGAACAACCCGCCACTGGAGAGAAGCGCCAAGAAACTGTGTTTGTTGTGTGCTTTCAAGTCGTTTCCGAAGGTGAACTCATCACAGGGTTTTCTGGGGCTGAGAGTGTGTGACACATCCCAAGTCACCCAGTGGGTTTCTGCGGGTGAGCAGGGAACTGAACCCGGGTCCAATGCTCAAACCACTACAAGGTCAGACCTGACTGGCAGTGGAATCTGCTGCTGCCTCCTTGGAGTGTGGTGGGGTCTCCTCCTTCTTTGGAGGTTTTTAAGCAGAGGCTGGAAGGTCATTTGTCAAAGGGAGGGCTTTGAGTGTTTGTTCCTGCATGGCCAAAGGGGGTTGGACTGGATGACACCTGGGGTCTCTTCCAGCATTATGATTCTATACCACACTGGCTCTCAGATGTAGGGGTACAAGTTATAAAATATCAAGCATTGCAAATGGAGGGTGACCCTAAGGCTAAGCCATCTTGGGGCTGAGAGTGTGTGACACGTCCAAGATCACCCAGTGGGTTTCCATGGCCAAGCAAGGAATCAAACCTTGCTCTCCAGTGTTGCTCAAACCACGACATCATGCTGGTTCTAACTTTTCTCCTACTGTCTGCCAAAACCTGGCTTCTGGTTAGATGAAGAGGAGGCAGTGTCATGGAAGGGTGAAGCATTTGCTTTGCATTCAAAAGCTCAAAAATAAAGATCTAGTGGGTTTTGTAGACCACAAACTAAACAGGAGGCGGCGTTGTGATGCGGCAGCTAAAAAGGCCAATGCAATTCTGGGCTGCATCTACAGGATTAGCATGCCGATTCAGGGATGTCATAGTGCCAATCTGTTCTGCTTAGTCAGGCCTCACCTGAAAGAAACCTGTGTCCAGTTCTGGACAGCAAAAGTCAAGAAGGAAACGTCCAAAGAAAGGTAAACAAAATGGCCAAAAGTTTATATGAGAAACAATCTGAGAGAAGTGAGTAGTTTTAACTTGGAGAAGAGAAGACTGGGAGATAAACATAACAGAAGCATCTTTGAATATCTAAAGGGAGGTCATGTAGAAGAAAAATCAGGAGGAATTTCTTTATCACAAGAGTTGTTCAATAGTGAAATGGACTGCTTTGGACTCTCCTTTTCTGAAGGTTTTTAAACACAGGTTGGATGTCCACCTTTCAGGAGTGCTTTGGTTGTGTATTCCTACATGGCACGATAGGGTTGGACTGGATGGCCTCTTGAGGTCCCTTCCAACTTTATTATTCTACAATTGCAACCTTAACAGCACAATAAATCTATTCCCAGTGGTTGTCTTCTGCTGTCATAAAGACCAGACATGAACCAACGGATCCAAATTCATGTCATATGAAACCAGATTGGAAGAAATGAGATTCCACCTAGATTTTAGGAAGAACTTCTGGAATGTAAGAGATGCTCAGGAGTGAAATACAAACTATATCTTCATACATATCTTATAGATGAAATATAAATATACATAATCAAAAATTGTACATATTATTGTCAAAAAAATACATATGATAAAACAGTACGTTTTGAAATGGTTCTCCAAGTTACTTCCTACCTTCCTTTTGTTGGATACAGCATACTTATTTATTAATGATGTACTTCGGCACTTTCTCATTCCCGCACTCCTTTAAATCTTACTTTCCATTCACCTTTATCCAAACTGTTAACTTTACGATTCTAAAATGTCTAAAACGATGTTAATAGTTCCATTTACTCTCCAACCATTCCGCAACTTCACGTTGGTCTGTGACCATAACAAATAATAAATGAAATGAAAATTCCACAACTTATTTACTGTAATGCATAATTGGGAGACTACTTTTGTCCTACCTTATGCAAAAAAATATACTAAAGGACCCCGTTCCTCTCTGACTCTGTCATCCGATGTTCCCTTAAGTCTCTGCATTAAAATATTCAGCATTTTCGTTTCTAATAACTCACGATTCTAGCTTGCCAGGTTGAATTTCCCATGGCCTCTCCAAGCCAAGGTGGGACAGAGTCAAGCCTGAAACCCTAGAAGCTGCCGGCCAGAGCTGGAAATACTAGATCAGGTGGACTCCCAAGGTTATGACTCCATATATAAACGCCAGCCTCCTGTCTCCAGGTAGGACTTTGGAAAAGACGGCCAAAAAACTGGAGCGTTATGGGCACTGCCGGTCAGAACTGGCAATACTGAGCTAGGAACACTGACGGCAATATATAATTGATGGCAATAATAGGTGGATCTCCTGCAACAGCCCAGATCAATATACTCCCACGTTGCTTTCTGCTCCCAGGGCAGAAATGCATTGACCTCAACTCAGGCTCCACAATTAAAAAAACCGTATAATCTTAAACGGCTGGTCTCTTGCCTATGGGAATTTAGCAAAGTCTTCTCGTTCGGTAATTGGAATCTAATAAATATATTGCTATGTTCCATCGGTCTAAGCAGCCTGGTGAGTCACCAGGTGGTGAGGAAACGTCTTGTGCTACCATCTTCCTACAGTAAATCGGCTGTTTGCTTATTAATACACATTTCCAATTTATGAAGGAGTCGGAAGGTAGAAATATTTCACAGGCTCCCTCAAACCTCCTCCTTTCTTCACTCACCCCCCACATATTTCAATAGAAATTGCACAATAGGTTTAAATACCCCAAAGGCACAAGATCCCGCCTAACCTTGGAAGCTAAGCAGGGTCGGTCCTGGTTGGGACTTGGATGGGAGACCAAGAATGAATTCTAAATGCAGGAGGCTCTATTGCAGAGGAAGGAATGAGCAAAACCACCTTGCCTAAGAAAACCCAAGGCAAAATTCATGGGGCCACCACAAATCAACCGCCAAGCTGAAGGCACATAAATGCACACAAAGGCACCAGAGCCAGTCTGATCTTGGAAGCGAAGCAGGGTCAGCCCTGGTTAGGACTTGGATGGGAGACCACCAATGGGTAACAAGTGCCGGAGGCTGTATTTTAGAGGAAGGAACTGGGAAAACCACCTTTGAATCCTAGAATGCTGGAGCTCGAAGAGACCCCAAGGACCATCCCGTCCAACCCCCTTCCGCCATGCAGGAAGACACCATCCAAGCCCTCCCTTGGACAGACGGCCACCCAGCCTCTCTTTAAAAGCCTCCAAAGATGGAGTCCTGGTCACAATTCCAGGCAGCAGATTCCACTGCCGAAATGCTTTCGCCCTCCAGAAGTTCTTCCTAGGCTTTAGGTGGAACCCCTCTTCCCGCAGTTTGATTTCAGAGTATCCCTTGCTTAAGAAAAACCCTAAGAAATTCACGGGGTTGCCATAACTCCTTATGACGAGTAATCCCACGGGGCTTTCGGGCCGCCATTAAAATCAGACCACAGTGCAAATGAAAATCTTGGCTACGTCAGTTCCCTCGGGTGGAGGCCCAACCCGTGCACTCGCCTTACCCCGCGCGGAGCATTAACCCACCGCACAAATATTTGCAAAGATGAAGTCACGCTGCCAACAGGTCTCCCTTGCGCAGCGGAGGGAAGAAGGCTTTTGCTTGGCTGCACCCGACCTTCCACGGAAGAGCAAAACACTCAAGTAGGCACGGGCCTACCTTAGTTAACAAAGTACACATGTATTCCCGGGCATTCCTTCCTTAAGAGGAAATTTGGTACCAGAAGCCCAAAAAATTACACGTAAAGAAGGAGGAAAGGTCCTTACGCCATCCCAAAAAAAGCAGAGCAGTTTTAACAACTTGCAGCAAACTTTTTAATCATACGCACACTCGTAAAATGAAACCAGCAGGTCAGGGAAGCCTTGGGGAAGAAAGCGAAAACATTTTGAACCTTCTGGAGACCACTCAGAGAATCCTTCCAAAACGCGCCCACAGATATCCTAGAACCCTGGAGCTGGAAGAGACTCCAGACAGCATTTTTCTCCCATTAGCTTTCACTTTTGTTATGATTTCCATTTTGGTAGCTAAACTTAACAGAGTTATTGTCACACACAGGATTACTCCAGCCCCAGAAATTCAGCTTAGAAGTTTAAAAAGCTTTATTCAGGGACTTTCAAAGTAACAGCAGCACATTCTGGCACCTGCCAAGACTGAAGGCCCTCACTGGATTTATAATGTCTTCCAAGCAGCAACATTACAAATTTGCAAGCGTGAGCCCCCTCTTTGCCAGTTAATTAAAACAAGGCTTTTCCCAGGCTCGCTTTCTGCCTGCCAGCATCCCAACCTTGTATCTGCTTTTGTTCTCCCCCTTATCGAAGGTTTGTTAGACTAACATATCCTCATTCCCAAAATACTCTTTTCTCATTCAGTTTCCACTAATAAAAGTGGTATAAATAATAAAATGATACCATCGCTTCCCTTGACACTCTACTCCTATTGACGCAGCCCAGAATTGCATTGGCTTTTTTAGCTGCTGCATCACACTGCTGGCTCACATTCACATTCTACTAAGACTCCTAAACCCCTTTCACATGGACTGTGGTCAAGCCAGGTGCCATCCATCTTATATGTGTGCATTTTGTTTTTTTTTCAACCCAGGGATAGTACGTTACACTTCTCCCTGTTGAAATCCATTTTGTTAGTTTTGGCCCAGCAATCTAATCTGTCAAGGTCATTTTGAATTCCAATCCCACCCTCTGCAGTTGTTAGCTACCCCTCCTAATTGGGTGCTATCTGCAAATTTGATAAGAATGCCCTCTATTTCATCATCTGAACCACTGATAAATTATTTCTTCGCAGCAGAAGCATCAGCCAGAGCCAAATCCCACTTTTTTCCAGCTCAAACTTCTATTGCATTGTCTAGTGAAAAACAACGGACACCAGAAGTCTGAGTTTCCCCAATCTTCCTTTGCCATACTCCCAATGCTGATGCTGTTTGAAAGCTTCCAGCTTGACCCAGAGAACAAGGATGGAAAGACAGGCTGGGAGTGTAAAATGCATTTGTAAAAAGGAGCTTGGATTATGTACCAACCATAAAGCAAATCTTTGGTAAAGAGAATCCCTTCTCTCAAAAGTTGCATTTAATCCTAGCAGCTCTGAAGTTCCAGATATTCTCTCCACCTTTTGTTACTGAAAATAAATAAATAAATAAATAAATAAACGGCTTTCTTTTTTGGTTTGATTGGTCTTACACAATCATCTCTTTTTTTCAAAGTTTCCCCAGGAGAGCAAGCCAAAGAGTCAACAAAGAACAGGTCAGGCCATGATAGAAAAGGGGGCGGCAGAACAGTGCATTTAAAATTAACTCTTTGCTCTTAAAAAAAATACTCAAGCATTTCAGGTGGAAGGAGGCAAAGAAAGGTGAGGGCACCCAAATTTGTCAGGGGGGAGGGAGGAGAACGATCAGGGAATCTGACTCTCTTCCAGATGGGAGTTTCAGGTGGTAGATTATTCCTTGCTAGAAATAACCTTAGTTTTGTGTTAGAAAAAATTACCTGCAATATGTTGTTATTTACTCATTAAGTGATTTATTAGCAGAAGACTGATTAGATGATCCCAAGGGATCCCCTCTCAACTCCCAATAAATTAGAACCCCAGTTCAGAACATATTTTTGCTGAATATGGCAGTCAGATTTCACCTCTTTAAAAGTTCACACTAAAACCAGGAACAGATTCTTTGCTGTCTCTCCCCCTGACATGGAACCCACTGCCCATTAGTGCTGGGAATTTTTGTCTTTGCTTCATGCCTTCAACTGAGCACTCTTGACATGCTCTTTGGACAGAATTTGGAAAGAATAAACTTGGAATTTGAAACTTAATATGTTTATTAACTATAGTTAATTTTGAGTGGTAACAAGTGTAAAAAAATTATATTTGAAAAACAAGTTACTCTGCCAGTGTAAGAAGTGACAGTTCCCAGTTACTTCCAGAAATTACTTTTAAAGGCAAGCTTGACCTGTGATTCTTTTTAAAAAGTTTTACACTCTTCTGTGATAACGGGCTCACACCTTCTCTTATTGATCCTGACAGTTTCTCTCTCTTTTAAAATTAAGTTCATGAATTTAATTTGATTTAAAATTAACAGTGAAGTTACATCACTGGTGTAAGGAGTAACAGCTTCCTGTTACTTCAAAAAGTTACTTTCCAAGGGAAAGTTTTACAACTACCAGGACAGATTCTTTTAAATGAAAGTTTTATGCCCTTCTTTATCAATCCAAAGTGCTTTTCCTCTTTTAACCAAAAAAGCAACAGAAAAGCAAAAAACCAAGTGAGTTACTTTCACAACAGGAGTTTACTTCTTGCAACAAGAACCAATTACCAAAAAAAGTAACCTCCCATATCAGTGAAGGAATAAATGCCAGAAAACAACAAATTCTCTCCCCTGTTCTCTCTCTGAAAGTAACTTTTTCTGGTGGAAAGGGCAAATAGGAAAGCTGTAAAAAACTTGCACAACACAACCAAACCATTTTAGCAACAGAGCAGGGACGAATGCTGTTCCTTTCCAGACACCCCTGGACTACAAATCCCATCATTCCCTACGCTCCTGGCTAGGGGAGGGCTGATGGGTATCCCAGTACACAGGACTCCTACCTCTGCATTAAAAGAAAGGCAAAATAAAAATATATCAGCCGGAAAAAGAAAACTAACAGAAAATATTATTCCTTTCTTCATTGCAACCATCACTTTGGGACTAAGCACGAAAGTTGCAAACAAAAACTAGCCACGCAAACAAAAAATTAGCCAGCCAGCGCTCTCACACCAATGGGGACAAGACCCCCCCCCCAGGACACCCACTTGCACCCAGGTTTCCGGCTTACTGGGTCTTGTTGCTCCGGCGCGGCCTCCCGCTTCCTCAGAGAAGAGAGGCGTTGCTGGCTTCGTACGGAAAACCTTCGGAAGGACTCCCGGCTCCGGGTGGCAAAGTGCCGGAACGAGGAGGTGCGCTTGAGGGGAGGGTGCTGCTGGGCCCCCCGGCCGGACGCCCCCCCTTCGCCCCCCGCCGTCCGCTCGTGGGCCACGGCGGTGGTGACCAGGTTCAGCGCCTCTTGAAAGGACCGCCGGACGGAGCCCACCCAGTGGGTGACGTGGCTCCCGGCTACCGTCAGCTTGTCCCCGAGGTAATCCATGGCCCCAAAAACACCCACCCGCTGAAAAAGCGGCGCAGGTCTGCAGGAGCGAAAATTTCGAGAAATCCACCTCCGCCCACGAAAATTTCAGAGCCGCTGGGTTTGTCAAACCTAGCAACCCTCTCGCACAAAAAAGGTTATTACAAAGAAGGAAAGTGGAGGTTGCTACGTTCCCACGTTTGGAAAATAAAATAGTAAGGTATAATCTTCGTCAGCACCAAATTAAAAAAAAAATGCATATCACTGGGTCTGATCAGGCCCAAGAAAAATAAGACATCTACGGGTTTATCTTCAAACAGAATAGCAGCATTTTTCTTTCTCCATTTCTTGTTCTTGCATGTGGAGTCTTCTGGTGAATTCTGTCTCCCCAGAGGCCAAACTGATCCTTCCCCACCGTGGACGGGCCGGTCTCCTCCTGGCCTTCTATGGAGGAACGGCGTTGACGTCTGAGCCCCAAAGTTCGCTCCCTCCGGCGGGCCGGAGGAAGGGCTGTTTATGGCCCTCCCAGGGAAGCAGTAGGTGTCGGTGCGAGCCACTCAGGCGTGCCCGGTTTCCTCCACCAATCGGCCCACCTCGCCGCACAGGGGCAGGTCACTTTTTAACCTCTGACACCATCACGGCATTCCTTTGTTCCTGGAGATACCTCAGTCCCAAGAGATAAACAGAGGGGGGGAAAATTAAGACTTTGCAGGAAAGGCTCACAGGTTACGGAGGCTACATTCGGTCCAAATCCAAACGTCCATTTCTTGCAAATTCCTCCAAAGCAGACAGGAGACGGGAGGACAGCGGCACAGCTGGCACGGCAAGCGATTTCTTCACCATTCCAGAGGTTTTGAACCTATCCCCTCCTTCTCCGTCCACCCGGCTGGTCCCCCAGGGGTGCAGCTACCGGCTCGGGCAGGAGGACTTGGTTTTTACGGAGCGGCACGGTTCCACGGCCCAGGTAGGTTGCAGAGAGCCAAGCTCCCAGCCCTGGGTTCCATGTCCCCCTCCTTCGCCATGCAAACAGGGAAGGAAAACAATGAACAAGGTCTTTGGGGAAAAAAAATATCCACCACCACGCCAGAAAGGGCTGCCTTCTTCCCAAGGAGGAAGGTAGGGCCGTGCTTGATTATAGTACAGGCGAGGTGGTGCCCATGGCAACGGAGGGAACAAGCATCTGCCCGGCGACTAAGCAGATCCGTTGGAATGATTCACAGTTTGCATATCTCCGTCACGTGGAGCACACGGGCAAGGAAGGGCCTTTCGCTTTTAACCCTTCGCCGGCGGTCGTCCAACTTCTTTGCAAGGAGTGTGCAAACCGGGCAGGAAATCAGGGAAGACAATCGGCTCACTGGAAGTGTGGTGCTGGAGGAGAGTTCTCCAGCGAGGATGTGCCGAAAAGACAAAATCAACGAGTCCTGGAACAAACCAAGCCTCACCTCTCCCTACAAGCCAAAACGGCAGCAAGCTTGCCATCAGATACAAATGCAGGGCCGTGAATCCCCTCTTCTGACGGGCTGGGAAATCAGAGACCCTTAAGGGCCATCCAATCCGACCCCATTTGGCCACGCAGGAGTACCCAGCTAAAGCACTCCCGAAAGGGGCCCATCCAAAATCTCACTTTAAAATCCTCCAAAGACGGAAGCCACTGGGCTCAGACAGCAAAAGAAGTTTTTCCTGACGTTTTGACAGAATTTGTTTTCGTGCAATTTCACAGAATTGGAAAGGACCACAAAGACCATCCAGTCCAACCGCCTGCCATGCGGAAAGGAAGAAAATCAACTCATTTGAAATGCGGTGCCGGAGGGTAACTCTACAGATGCTCTGGACCGTGCCAGGATGGGTAGCTCCTGTCATATGTATGCAGCAGTATACGTAACAAAACTGCACAGATCGAACAGAGCTACAATTTCCCGAAGGAACATCGCGTATCAATTGCTCTTATTGCTTACAACTATGTACCAGCTGGAACAGTTAAAGTATCCCAAGGCGCCAAATTGTTATATAATTCAAAGTCACTGTTTATCCAGGCAAGAGGGAAGAAGATCAGAAAAGGGAATGCAAAATAGCAGGAAGGTGTTATGGGAACAAGGAACTAGGAAGAGAATGAGACAGGCACCTGACAGCACTCCCAAGATGAAAGATATGCAAATAATGGAAGACGTGGGGAAATGCCTGTGTTGGAAGGGGTATGTGACATTTATGACTTTCACCAATCATTGATATGTGTGCCTAAATTTGTGAATGGGGTCGGATTGGATGGCCCTTAGGGGTCTCTGCAATTCTGTGTAATCTGATAAGGTATAAAGCCTGTAGCCGTTCCATACGCAGTAGCCTCAACAACTTTTGGAAAAGTTGTTGTGAAGAGTTTCTTATAGAATCACAGAATCCTAGAATTAGAAGAGACCCCCAGGGCCACCCAGTCCAACCTTCTTCCGCCATGCAGGAAGACACTACCTTTTGGACCGACGGCCATCCAGCCTCTGTTTAAAAGCCTCCCAAAAAGGAGGAGACTCCACCACACTCCTTTGAGGCAGCGTATTCCACTGCTGGCCAGTTCTGACCGTCAGGAAGTTCTTCCTGAGGTTCAGGCAGTACCTCTTTTCCTGCAGCTTGAATCCATTGCTCCTTGTCCTAGTCTCTGGAGCACAGCAGAAAATAAGCCTGTTCACTCTTCGAAACAACATCCTTTCAAATATTTAAACATGGCTATCACGTTCTCTCTTAACCTACTCTTCTGCAGACTAAACATATCCAGCCCCCTAACCTGCTCCTCAGAGGGCTTCATGGCTTCCAGACCCTCCACTATTTTGGTTGCCCTCTTCTAGACACGTTCCAGCTTGTCCATATCCTTCTTGAAATGAGGTGCTCAGAACTGGACACAGGATTATTCCAGATGAGGTCTAACCAAAGTAGAATTGAGTGGAACTATTACTTTCCTCAGTCTAGACGCCATACTCCTATTGATGCAACCAAGGATTGTGTTGGCTTTCTTGGCTGCTACATCACACTGCTGACTCATGCTCCGCTTGTGGCCCACCAAGACTCCTAGATCCCTTTCCCACGTACTGTTGTTCAGCCACATGTCCCTCATCCTATATTTGCGCATTCCATTTTTTCTGCCTAAGTGCAGGACCTTGCATTTCTCCCTGTTAAAATCCATTTTGTGAGCTTTGGCCCAGCTCTCCAATCTGTCCAGGTCATTTTGAATTTTGATCCTGTCCTCTGGGGTATTAGCAACCCCTCCCAATTTGGTGTCATCTGCAAATTTGATCAGCCTGTCCTCTACTCTTTCATCCAAGTCATTGATGAAGATGTTGACTAGCCCTGGGCACAGGATAGAACCCTCTGGCACTCCAAAAATCACTTCCCTCCAGGAGAAAAAGCAGCCACTGGTGAGCACTCTTTGGGTTTGGTCAGTTGCTTTGCTCCAAATAAACACTTCTGATTCAACCTCCAAGTGAAGTCTGTGAGCACAAGTTATCCAGGACACGACAGAGCGCTAAAAAAACAAATAAAGGGAATCTAGAGCAAGTCAAGGCTGAACTCTCCCTAGAAGCCAAAATGACCGAACTTTGGACATATCACGAGATGAAGCCCCGATGGGGAAAAGGACAACAATCCATGGTAAAAGGAAGGAAGGAAAAGAAGATCAGAAGGAAAAGACAGAGACTGAACCCTAAGTGACCAGGAATCTTGGAAGTTTCTCATCCAAAGGGCTGCCAGAAGGCAAAGCTAACATGGCAGGAAATAACCGCAACAACAGAGATCCAAATCATTCGTGTTGTAGTATTTCTGACTTCTAGGTATGGGTGTGAAAGATGGACAGGGAAGAAAGCTGATAGGAAGAGAGCAAACTTATTGGAAATGTGGTCCTGGAGGAGAGTTCTGCGAATACCGTGGACTACCGAAAAGAGAAATCAATGAGTCCTCGAGGAAATCAAGCCTGGATTCCCCCGAGAAACCCAGATGACCAAACTGAGGCTGTCGTATTTTGGTCATCTCATGAAAAGATAGGACTTGCAAGAAAAAACAATAATGCTTGGGAAGTTGGAAGGCAGTAGAAATGAAGTGGATGTTATGGATGATGGATGGATGGACGGACGGACGGACGGACAGATTGATCACCAGTAGACAGGTGAATGGATGGATGGACAGATAGTTAAGATACACAGACAGACAGATGATAGATAGATTTTCCATGTCTTGGCTCAGTCATTAATTAAAATGGGGACTCTAGTTAAGAAACTGGAAGAAGACTGCGACTTGGAAGGGCAGGTATAAAGGAACTAGACGAGATCCTGAAGTGTAAAGATATATAATTGAATAATAAAGTTAGGATTCTTCATGCCATCATATTTCCAAATTCTATGTACGGTTGTGAAAGATGGGCAGAGAAGAAAACTGACAGGAAAAGAACAAACTTATGCAGGATGGGGGACATGTGGCCGGACAACAGCACGTGTGAAAGGGATCTAGGAGTCTTGGTGGACCACAAGCTGAACTTGAGCCAGCAGTGTGATGTGGCAGCCAAGAAAGCCAATGCAATTCTTGGCTGCATCAGTAGGAGTATGGCATCCAGATCGAGGGAGGAAATGGTACCACTCTATTCTGCTTTGGTCGGACCTCATCTGGTATAATCCTGTGTCCATTTCAAGATGGATATGGACAAGATGGAGTGTGTCCAGAGGAGGACAACCAAAATGGTGGAGGGTCTGGAACCCATGAAGCCCTCTGCCGAATGGCTTGGGGATGCGTGGTCTGCAGAAGAGAAGGTTATCAGGGGACATGAGAGCCACATTTAAATATTTGAAGGGATGTCATGTCAAGGAGGGAGCGGGCTTGTTCTCTACCGCTCCAGAGACTAGGACAAGGAGCAATGGACTCAAGCTGCAGGAAAGGAGATTCCACCTGAACCTCAGGAAGATCTTCCTGACGGTTAAGAGCAGTTCAAGAGTGGGATCTGCTGCTGCCTCTATGGAGAGTGGTGGAGTCTCCTCCTTCTCTGGAGCTTTTTAAGCAGAGGCTGGGTGGCCATCTGTCAAAAGGACGGCTTTGAATGTGTCAGAGCAGGGGGTGGGACTGGATGGCCCCTGGGGGTCTCTTCCAACTCTGTGATTCTATGATTTATTGGAAATGTGGTGCTGGAGGAGAGTTCTATGGATTCCCTGGACTGCTAAAAAGACAAACGGATGGGTCCTAGTGGAAATCAAGCCTGGATTCTCCCTAGAAACCCAGATGACCAAATTGAAGCTGTTGTACTTTGGACATACGATGAGAAGACCTGACTCACCGGAAAAGACATTATTGTTTGGGAAGGTGGAACGTGGTAAGAAAAGAGGGGAACAGCATCACAGCTTATTAGACTCACTCAAGGAAGCCACATCCCTGAATCTACAAGGACTGAGCAGGGCGGTTGAGGATAGGGTGGGCTGAAGACCCCTCACTCAGAGGGTCATCATAACTCCCAGCCGACTTGACAGCAAAGAAGACCAGTGTGTTGAAAGCGAGAGGAAAAGCTTAGAGTCCATCGCAGCTCCATCATGGAAGCCACATCTCCCACTCTAAGATTGGAAGAGCTCTGCCAAATCACAGAGTTGGAGGAGGCCCCCAGGGGCCATCCAGTCCCACCCCCTTCTGCCAGGCAGGAATACACATCCAAGCCCTCCGTTGGACAGGTGGCCACCCAGCCTCTGCTTGAAAGCCTCCAAAGAGGGAAGAGACTCCACCACATGCCATGGAGGCAGCAGCAGATTCCACTCTTGAACTGCTCTTAACCATCAGGAAGAACTTCCTGAGGTTCAGGTGGAATCTCCCTTCCTGCAGCTTGAGCCCATTGCTCCTTGTCCTCGTCTCTGGAGCAGCAGAAAACAAGCCCGCTCCCTCCTCGACATGACATCCCTTCAGATATTTAAACATGACTATCATGTCCCCTCTTAACCTTCTCTTCTGCAGACTAAACACACCCAGCTCCCTAAGCCACTCCTCGTAGGGCTTCATGGCTTCCAGACCCTCCACCATTTTGGTCGCCCTCCTCTAGACACCTTCCAGCTTGTCTCTAACCTTCTTGAATTGAGGTGCCCAGAACTGGACACAGTTTTCCAGATGAGGTCTGACCAATGCAGAATAGAGTGGTATCATTACCTCCCTTGATCTAGACACCATACTCCCATTGATGCAACTAAGAATTGCATTGGCTTTCTTGGCTGCCGCATCACACTGCTGGCTCATGTTCAGCTTGTACTCCACCAAGGCTCCTACATCCCTTTCACATGGACTGCTATCCAACCACGTGTCCCCCCTCCTATATTTGTGCACTTCATTTTTTCTGCCTAAGTGGGGGACCTCACATTTCTCCCTGTTAAAATTCATTTTGTGAGCTCTGGCCCAGCTGTCCAATCTGTCAAGGTCGTTTTGAATTTTGACCCTGTCCTCTGGGGTATTAGCAACCCCTCCCAATTTGGTATCATCTGCAGATTTGATCAGCCTGCCCTCCGCTTCTTCATCCAAGTCATTGATAAAGACGCTGGATAGTCCTGGGCCCAGGACAGGACCCTCTGGCACCCCAAAAGTCACTTCTCTCCAGAATTAGAAGCAGACATGGGTGAGGAGCAACCTTTGGGTTTGGTCCTTACTACAGTTACTAATAATATCAGGATCTTTTGGTGTCTCATTCAGAGGGTAGCCCTGGTTTCCTTGCTCATTCATAGAAGCCTACTGGGTGACCTTCGGCACATCACATACTCTCAGCCCCAAAAAACCCATGATAGGTTCACCTTAGGATCACCATGAGTCACCTAAAGGCACACAACTCTTGGAGGCAGACAGCCAGCACGGGGTACTGCTTTGAGCACTGGACTGTGACTCTGGAGACCTGAGTTCGAATTCCCGCTCAGCCATGGAAATCGACCACGTGACCTTGGGCAAGTCACCCTCTCTCAGCCTCAGAGGAAGGCTTAAAAAACAAACCCCAGCTTCTGAACAAATCTTGCCAAGAAAAATCTGCAATACGTTTGCCTTAGGGCCTTCATAAGTCAGAAACAACTTAAAGGTGCCAAACACAGCATCCGCAGCATCGCCATTACGTTAAAGCCAACTTGATTGCAAATTAACGACAAGCAACAGCAAAGCAGGCACAAATTTCTGTCCCTAAGGGAGAAACCACACAATAACAAAAAGGAAGCACATTTCCAACAATGGCACGGATAACAAGAGAAACCAGAGACTGGAGACGGGAAACAGATCTGGCCTCTGTCCAAAGAATGACGTTATTTCCCAATCAGAGTCCTAATTCACAGCTTAACAACTTCAGGACTGGCCTAAATCTCCAAATGCCAGGTTTTTCATTTTCCTGCCATGCAGGAATAAATGCACCCCTGGACAATGTCCATCCAACCTCTGCTTACAAACCTCCCAAAGAAGGAGAGATCTTCTCTGCAAGAATATTGGAAACGGCTCTGATAATTGAGTCACAGCCTTGGAGATCCATTCAATTCAATGCTACCAACTCTGGCGGCAGGCAGGCCTCTCCACCGGGATTTCTGGCACGAGTCTTCTCCTAGCCCCCCTACCAGGAGACACCACCCTTTTGGACAGGAAGATGGGAATCACAGAATCCTAGAGTTGGAAGAGGCCCCGGGGGCCACCCAGTCCAACCCCCTTCGGCCATGGAGGAAGACACCATCCAAGACCTCCCTTGGACAGATGGCCACCCAGCCTCTCTCTAAAAACCTCCAAAGAAGAAATAGACTCCACCACACTCCACGGAGGCAGCAGCAGATTCCATTGTTGAACATCTCTTACCCTCAGGAAGTTCCTCCTAAGGTTTAAGTGGAATCTCTTTTCCTCTAGTTTGAATCCCTTGCTCCGTGTCCTAGTCCCCGGAGCAGTGGAAAACAAGCTTGCTCCATCTTCAACATGACATCCCTTCAAATATTTAAACATCCTCTCTTAACCTTCTCTTCTGTAAACTAAACATCCCCAGCTCCCTCAGCTGCTCCTTGTTGGGCTTCATGGCTTCCAGACCCTCCACCATTTTGGTCGCTCTCCTCTGGACACGCTCCAGCTTGTCCATCTCCTTCTTGAAATGAGGTTCCCAGAACTGGACACAGGATTATTCCAGATGAGGTCTGACCAAAGCAGAATAGAGTGGGACCATTACCTCCCTCGATGTAGACACCATACTCCTATTGATGTGACCAAGAATCGCGTTGGCTTTCTTGGCTGCCGCGTCACACTGCTGGCTCATGCTCAGCTTGTGGCCCACCAAGACTCCTCGATCCCTTTCACACGGGCTGCTACCCAGTCACACGTCCCCATCCTATATTTGTGCATTCCGTTTTTCCTGCCTAAGTGTAGGACCTGACATTTCTCTCTGTTGAAATTCATTTTGTGAGCTTTGGCTTTTGGAAGAGCCTGGCTTTCTTCTAGGTCTGGCCTTTGGGAGTCTATATAGCCCAGGTGTCCCAACTCAGGCTGGCAGCAGCCATGACTTTCCAGGGTTTCAGAGAAAGATTCTGGGTGTTCAGTAGCCACCTAGATTAGAGAGGCTACGGGGCCATGTTTGCACATCCCACCACAAAGTAATTTAAAAAGTATTTTTGCCCCCCAAATATCATCAAAGGGTTTTATGGGCTGGACCATTTTAAGCCCAAAAGAGGATTATTTTTTAACAGCAGAAATGATCTGAAGTCATTTCCTGTTTTTTCTTTTTTTCTTTCTTTTTTTTACAAAAAGGTCTGTCCTGGGCCTAGAATGGCAAAAATGCCCCCCTCCATATCACTGAGAGAGCATTTTGGGGTGACCCCAAGACTTTCAAGGGGTTTTCTTAGTCAAGGAACGCTCAGAGGTGGTTTTTGCCAATTCTTTCCTCTGAAATAGAACCTCTAGCTCCTGAGATTTGTTCGCGGTCTCCCATCCAAGTCCCAACCAGGGCTGACCCTGCTTAGCTTGCAACATCAGATGGGATCTGGTGCTTTCAGGGTATTTATACTGTGTGTGTCTGTGACTTGAAGTCTCCTGTTGACTCAGGTCGACCTCATGAATTTCATTGGCTTTTCTTACAGAAAAAACCCTCAGATACAGTTTTGCCAGTTCCTTCCTCTGAAATAAGAGCCTACAGCGGCTGGTCTCCCATCCAAAGACTAACCAAGCCTGACCCTGCTTAGCTTCCAAAATCAGATGGAATCTGGGGCTTTTGGGGTATTCATACCAAACCCAGATATAGCTAAAGACAAATAAAAAGATTAAAATAATACTAAAACAATTAAGAATCTATTAATTGAAATAATACTAAACTGCCCAGTGAATTAAATTCATATAAGAAACTCACTTAAAAGCATAGTTTAAAAATAGCAGAGTGCTAAGAACAGAAAACCCACGATAGGAAACAATCAGTTCCCAAATGTCTCCTGAAATTTCTTTTTGAAAAGTCGTCACCTGATGGTGGAAAGACATCGAGGAGGGAGACAGTTCTAGCTTTTTTAGGAAGGGAATTTTTGGGAGCAGCTACCAAAAAGGCCCCGGTCCCCGTCTTCCTACCAACCATGCCAGCGAAGGTGATGGGAGTGAGGGGAAAAAAGTTTCTTTCGAAGAGTTTGGAAAGGCTCACCTAAGGAGATGCAAAACACATCAAAACAGCAATACGTTTATTGGCCAAGCAAAATGCACAAAATACATCACGCAAGACTCCGAAACTTCACTGGCTTCTCCATCAGGGAAAGATATTTAAAAATATCTTTAAAAAATACAGACCTTCAGATAGCCCAGAACTGAGTTGTGCAGGGCTCTAAAAGTCACAAACGTTCCTTGATTTCTGGAGCAATGGCTTCAAATTCTAGGAAATGAGACTCCACCTAGGTTTTAGGAAGAACTTCCCGATGGCAAGAGCAGTTCAAAAGTGGAATAAGCTGCTGCCTCCATGGAGTCTCCATCTTTGGAGGTTTTTAAAGAGAGGCTGGATGGCCATTTGTCAACGGGAGGGCTTTGATGGTTTGGTTCTTCATGGCAGAATGGGGTGGACTGGATGGCCCTTGGGGTCTCTTCCAATTCTAGGATTCTACCATTCAAAGGTGGTTCTCCCAGTTCCTTCCTCTGAAATGCACCCTCCAGCACCTGAGATTCGTTGGCGGTCTCCCATCCAAGTCCTAACCAGGGCTGACCCTGCTTAGCTTCCAAGATCAGACGGGGTCTAGAAGGGAGTTGGACTTGATGGCCTTTGTGGGGGGTGGTCTTCTAGGACTGTGATTCTCTTAGGGGCAGAAAACATGTTCCAGCCTCAAGGATGAAAGACACGTAGACAACTGCAAGTCTGGGAAACATCTAGAATCGTGGGATGATATGAGATTTATGATCTTCTCCAATCACAGCTTTGCATGCCCACGTCTGGAAAGGTATAAAACCTGGAAACTCTATGCATGCTTCAGTCTTAGCAACTTCGACACAGCACACTTCATCCAAAGTTGCTGAGACTGAAGCATACATGCTACAAACAAACACTGCTGTCTAGCTCCGAGTGAAATTTGTGGGTTGCAAGTTATCCACGGCTTGACACACAAAATGGATCGGCTAGTGGAGTATCCTGCTTTTTGCCAGCTGAAGCAGACCTGTTGCTGTAAATGCGGATCAGAAATCTGTGTTTCTCAAGTTGTCCTCCCACACCTTGCCAATGCCACTGCTGCTAAAGAACCTTTCAGCTAGACAAGAGGAAGAGGAGGGGGAAAAGAGGAGATGGGTGGGTGCAGAAAGACTTCAGAAGCGTTGTTAAGTACTAGAAAATGTTTAAGGAAGGAAGGAAGGAAGGAAGGAAGGAAGGAAGGAAGGAAGGAAGGAAGGACAGAAGGAAGGAAGGGGCACTAGAAAATGTTGATTGCTCGGAATTATCCAGGCACGCTGAACTGTAATCTGAGGATTTATTTCTCCCTCCCTGTTACTCCAGGGCATTTTGAGGAAAGAAGCCTCTCGCATTTCCCTTGTAAGGTTGCAGAAGCCGCGCATTCCACAACCGTCACGGCTCACGCTCGCTTGGCCCGCTGCATTACTTCACCGGAGCCGGCTGCGTGAGGCGGCCGTGCAAAAATAGCGGCTCGCACCGATCCAGAAAACAGGTGTTTGGAACTTCCTACCTCCTCGTCTCATCCTCCTTCGCTCCCCGACTGACTACCGGTGCTCTAAAAAAAGCAGGACGGACAAAGCACTTAAAATTACACCAATGATCTCAAACCGGTTTAAAGAAACAAAAGTCGTCGCTGTAGCATCTTCAATTCATTTTGAGTTTATAGCAACCGTAACAGGAATTTATCACAGGGTTATCTTGTCCAGATTACTTCAGAGGACGTTTGTCACCATGGAGGCTGAGAGTGTGTGACCCGCTCATGATCACCCCGTAGCAAGCCACGGTCGAGTAGGGATTCGAACCCCGGTCTCCTGGAAAACTAGCCTAACTAGCACAGTGCCTCTCCTGTGGTTTTCACAGAAAAAGTTATTAAGAGGTTTGCTACAGCACTGAGCTGAGGCTGAGAGAGTGTGACATGCCCAAGGTCAACTGGTTGGTTTCCATGACTGAGCTGGATTTCAGACTCTGGCCCAACATTCAAACCCACTATGCCACACTGTCTCCAATAAGGTAATCCTGTCCTAATGTTTTTCCAGCCAGTTTTATCCAGTTACTTTTTTACTTTCTCTATCCTTTCTTTTGTTTTTACTTTTTTATTTGGAAAGTTACTTCTCTCTCTCTTTTTATATATATTTCATTCTGCTATAATTCATTCTGCTACTCATGTTGCAGCGCTAACCCTTCTGGACATTCAATACGGGGCTTACAAGTGGTTGTGCTTGAATTAAAAAATTTCATGCAATGCTCAGAAAGAGAAAATTGTTGTATTTGGGATATAGCCACAAATTCCAATCTGTTTGCACAGGTATGCTCAGAGCAATGGCGCAGCACACACATAAACACATGAGCATTTAAGATACAGAAGCACAGACTCACAGAGCGGGAAGAGACCCCGGGGGCCATCCAGTCCAACCCCCTTCGGCCACGCGGGAACAAACACTCAAAGAACCCCCAGCAAATGGCTTCCCAGCCTCTGCTTAAAAACCCCCAAAGAAAGAGGAGACTCCACCACTCTCCAGGGCAGCAGATCCCACTTCTGGACAGCTCTGACCATCAGGAAGTTCTCCCTGAGCTTCAGGTGGAATCTCCTTTCCTGCAGTTTGAATCCGTTGCTCCCTGTCCTAGTCTCTGGAGCACCGGAAAACAAGCTTGCTCCGTCTTCAACATGACATCCCTTCAAATATTTAAACACGGTCATCATGTCCCCTCTTAATCTTCTTTTTGTCAGGCTAAACAGACCTAGTTCCCTAAGCCATAAGGCATGGTTTCCAGATCCTTCACCATTTTGGTCGCCCTCCTCTGGACACCTTCCAGATTGTCCATCTCCTTCTTGAAATGAGGTTCCCAGAACTGGACACAGGATTATTCCAGATGAGGTCTGACCAAAGCAGAACAGAGTATGACTATCACTTTCTTCAATCTGGACACCATGCTCCTATTGATGCAACCAAGGATCGTGTTGGCTTTCTTGGCTGCTGCATCACACTGCTGGCTCATGTTCAGCTCGTGGTCCACCAACACCCCTAGATCTCTTTCACACGGACTGCTATCCAGCCACGTGTCCCCCACCCTATATTTGTGCATTCCATTTTTTCTGCCTAAGTGTAGCACCTTACATTTCTCTCTGCTGAAATTCATTTTCTTAGTTTTGGCCCAGTTCTCCAACCGGTCAAGGTCATTTTGGATTCTGATCCTGTCCTCTGGGGTTTTAGCCACCCCTCCCAACTTGGGGTCACCTGCAAATCTGATCAGCATGCCCTGCACTCTTTCATCCAAGTCATGGATTGAGATGTTGGAGAGCCCTGGGCCCAGGACAGGACCCCGTGGCACCCCAAAAGTCACTTCTCCCCAGGATGAAAAGCAGCCATGGGCGAGGAGCACCCTTTGTCTTCGGCCGGTCAGCCAATTCCAAATCCACCCAACAGCAGCTCCGTCCAGCCCGCATTTTACCGGCTAACTAAAGGAATCGCCTTTAACCCCAAGGGAACCAATCTTCGCCCTGCAGACTTATTGCTTTCACACATCAGTACTAACTGACCCACGGCAAAGAGCTGAAAAACTTACTATCACCTCACACAACCCTTTGAAGATTTGTGGAAAAAGTCACAATTTGCATCTTTCTGGATCTTACTGCATTCTACCCCACTCCCACAAATGTCTAAAATTAATAACTTTGGCTTTAGCACCACTCTGTCATTGCATTTGAATTTGGGGACGGACATCCCCAAAAGCTAAGGTTAAAACATAAACTAGTTAGTCCTACAAGCACAGCTAAATTCCTTTTCCCTCTCCCGTCCTCTTTTTAAAAACTTTTTACAGCTTTCTTTTTTCTATACATATTCAGGAGCTTTTCTGTCCGCAGTCTTTTAACACTGCGGGATTAAACATTAAACCGTTCTGCGACTTTGTTTGCACAAGTGAGGTCGGGCTTAGCTGAGGTGCAAAGGTCCCTGAATCTCACTGTATTTATTTTTCTTCACCCACGATCAGCCCATTTTAATGCAAACTATCAATCTGGTAGTTCTGCCAAAGCTTCCCAGCACAGACGGATTATCATTTTTTCTTTTTTTTTCTTTTTTAATATTTATTAAACAGAAACATACAACATACAACAATTAAAAACAACACAAAGAACTAAAAATACACACAATAAAAATAACAAAAAATACATGCCAAAACTATAAAGTAACTGAAAGAAAGGGGGCAAAAAAGTACCAAATAAGTGCAAGAAACTACAAATAACTAATAATTGGTTCCTCCCCTGTTGCAAACAGCTCACATTACTCAAGCGATTACACCTAACTAGTAAATCCTTCATTCTCACCCTTAACTTAATCTTACCAACTTATTCTATACTCACTTATCAATTTATCCACTTATTCTATATTAATTCAAACTAATAATCAATAATCAATCAACACACAATAATAATAAGCTATCAATAATAATAACAGCAATCCTCTAAATTAATTAACTAATAAAAATCACTTATAATCACTTATCATCTTAATTTTTCGCTTATTTAACTCACAAGTATATAAGTCAATCTTAACTTACTCTATATTCTATCTTATTCTATATTCTATCTACCTTATATACTCTATATTACTATATAATATATTATCCAATTGATAATAGTATATTAGGATATATTCCGGCAGGGCTACCCAGTCCATTTTTAATTGTAATTTTAATTGTAATTTTAATTCCAATTATGATATATTTTAATTTATAGTATATTTGTCTGTAAATGTTTGCATTTTAAGTGTTTTAGTGCATTTTAACTATGATTTTTTAGTTCTATCCATGCTGTACCCTGCCTCGAGCCTTGGGGAGTGGCAGGTAGCAAATAAAATTTGTTGTTGTTGCTGCTGTTATTATTATTATTAAAATATTAATTAAAATATTAAATACTAAAACATTGTTATTGTTGTTGTTATATTAGTATATATATGTTAGCATGTTGATAACAGTATACTAACATACATTAGTATATATATTAATATATCAGTATATTAATAATCAATATGTAGGAATGCATTAATGATGCAACTGCTCAGACATTTTGCTGTCTGGTTAAAACTCCCAGTGCTGAGGAACAAAAGCTATCAGAGAATCAAAGAGCTGGAAGTGGCCCTAAAGGCCATGAAGTCCAGCCCATTCTACCATGCAGAGATTCAAAGCGAAAGCATTCCTGAAGGATGGCCCTTTGACCTCTGTTTCAAGACCCCTCCCATTCCACCACCCTCCCAAGCAATCCATAGTTCACTCTTGAACAGAAGTTCTGCCTAGTATTTAGGTGGAATCTCTCTTCTTGCAATTGAATCCATTGCTCCACGTCCTAGTCTCTGGAGCAGCAGAAAACAAGCTGGCTCCATCTTCAACATGACATCCCTTTAGATATTTAAAGATGGCTCTATCGTGTCTCCTCTCAGTCTCCTCTTCTACAAAGTAAACATTCCCAGTGTCGTGTTGGCTGTGCTCCATGACATAATTAATAACGTGACTCATCCAAGATAATGAACGCATGTCGATTATGTTGGTGTAAAACACTGTTGTAGTGAGTTATCCTCCCGGTGTGACATAAGGCTTGGGTGAACACCACGTGTTACAGGCCACCATGCGTTATATGTTTAAAATCAGGTAAAAATTGGGATGATTGTCCCAAGTGTGTGTTCAGCCAGGTTGTCAAGGCACGGTTCTGTCTGCTTAAAAGCGAAAGCAATCAAGAAACGATTTACGAGGCAAGAGCTTCAGGGTGCATCACAACGCATTGCACATGAAAGGAAAAAGTATATAAAAGGAGAGGGGTCGAAGAGAACAGGCTGAGACACTCCGACCCCGAGGTGTCCGGTCGGTGTTAAGACAGAGACGCAAAGAGCGAGACGGAGACAGCGACCCGAGAAAATCTGGGAAGACCGGCAAGATCAAAGCGCGAAAATAGACAAGGCCCCCCGGGAATCGCCGTGAGTTTGAGAAAAGGGGGGACCCTGAGAATCCGCCAGTGGGAACTGCATGTGCGTAAAAGTGTGCATCACTATTTAACCAAGCGCGTTTTGCAGAGTGTCAGCTTCAGCAACCGTCGCACGCCATGCTCCACGTCCCTCGCTGGACGCACTGGAAAATTCCTGTGTGTTTTCTTGAAGAGCAGCCGGCACGTGACGCCCCGTTCCTTAGGGCGCGAGTTTCCAGGCCCGCAGGAAACGGACTCCCAGGCCGGAGTCAAACAAGGGACCCTGAGCTGGACAGGCGGGGCCCGTCTGGCTGTCCCAACGGCCGTGACAACAGTACAAGGGAGTTGCTAACAGAAAGATTTGCTCCTTGAGTCTGTTTCCAGCCGCCTGCTTATCTACGAATTACCACTTTAAAGCATTAACTAGAAGGGTCCACCGAACACTTTTTGTGGGAAGGTGGTTACATGTTCCCATGATGCTGACAAGGATTCCAAAACCCATCATAGAATCATAGAATCATAGAAATGTAGAGTTGGAAGAGACCCCAGGGGCCATCCAGTCCCACCCCCTGCCATGCAGGAACACCCTCAAAGCACTCCCGACAGATGGCCATCCAGCCTCTGCTTAAAAACCTCCAAAAAAGGAGGAGACTCCACCGCATTCCATTTTCCACTGCCGGACAGCTCTGACCGTCAGGAAGTTCTTCCTGAGGTTCAGCTGGAATCTCCTTTCCTGCAGCTTGAATCCATTGCTCCTCGTCCTGGTCTCTGGAGCAGCAGAAAACAAGCCCTCTCCCTCCTCTACATGGCATCCCTTCAAATATTTAAACATGGCTATCATGTCCCCTCTTAACCTTCTCTTCTGCAGACTGAACATCCCCAGCTCTCTAAGTCGATCCTCATAGGGCTTGGCGTCCAGGCCCTTCACCATTTTGGTCGCCCTCCTCTGGACCTGCTCCAGCTTGACCATGTCCTTCTTGAATTGGGGAGCCCAGAACTGGACACAGGATTCAAGATGAGGTCTAACCATCAGACAGATCATGGAGGAGACCCCAGGGGCCGTTCCTGCCAGGCAGGAACAGCCCTAAAAGCCCTCCCTTTGACGGACGGCCACCCAGCCTCTGTTTAAAAACATCCAAAGAAGGAGGAGACTCCGCCACACTCCATTTTCCACTCCTGGACAGCTCTGACCATCAGGAAGTTCCTCCTGAGGCTCAGGTGGAATCTCCTTTCCCGCAGCTTGAATCCGTTGCTCCTTGTCCTGGTCTCTGGAGCGGCAGAGAACAAGCTTGCTCCATCTTCAACATGGTATCCCTTCAAATATTTAAACATGGCTCTCATGTCCCCTCTTCACCTTCTCTTCTGCAGACTAAACATCCCCGGCTCCCTAAGCCGCTCTTCACAAGGCATGGCTTCCAGACCCTCCACCATTTTGGTCGTCCGCCTTCCAGCTTCTCCAACTCCTTCTTGAAACGAGGTGCCCAGAACTGGACGCACGATTATTGCAGATGAGATCGGACCAACGCAGAAGAGAGCGGTAAGGACATACTCACAACAGCTGCACAAAACTGTTGCAGAGTCTCTCTCCAAGATAAACGCACACACACACAGAGCAAGGGGGCCATAATTTCAACCCGTTGAAGACGTATGCGCCATGCGCTTATTTCAAAGGACTCTCCGCCTGCCGTGTGCCAATGTCCGTCCGTGCCTCCGCTCCCACTGCAGGGGAAGCCGCAGCATAGCTGCTCTCCACCGCCGGCTCATTGCATCTCAAGTTTCCGCCAGGTTTCGGATACACGCATGACTCACACGTGAACACGACACTCCTCACAACTTATTTATAAACCGACACACACATACAGAGGTGAGTCACTGGTGTTTTTAAACAACACGGGGCAGAAATGAAAACAAGATGAAACAAAAACCCAGAAAGCTAGGGAGGAACAGCTTGTAAATTATAAATAACTCGCAGGCAAGTTGTAGAGAAGAGGGGGAAAAAATAGACATCCTACCAGCAGCACCGAGGTTTCTTCGGGGGATCTTTTATGGAAAAAGGGATTTTGTGCAGGAGGAAAAAAAAGATTTGGTGAAAGAAAGGCAGTGGAAAGGGAAAGGAAAAGTTCAGGCCTGGTGAATAAAAACTGGGGTCTCCGAGGAACGCCAGTGACAAAGTTTTCTTCTTCTCCGTTCAAAGGGTGATGGAAGAAGACAAGAAAGCAATGGAAACTTAGAGGAGGAAGATTTCGATTAACCTCTGAGCGGACGGATTCACTTTGGATGCAACTAACTTTTATTTTGCACAACTGAAGAAGGCGGAAACCCAAACATCTGGCTAATTCATTCACCACACCATGGCCAGTTCCGCACGACACTCTTATAGCTCGATGATTCCACTTTCAACGTCCTATGGAATCCTGGGGTTTGCAGTTCCGGGAGGGGCCGGCCGGCCCCTCCCGGAACTGCAAACCCCAGGATTCCATAGGACGTTGAAAGTGGAATCATCGCGCTATAAGAGTGTCATGCAGAAATGTTCTATGTTCGTCAATTATTCTAATAATACACACAAAGTTACAAAATAAATTTAAAAGATTTTTTTAAAATGGAGAAATAGAAATGGAGTTGGCAGCAAACTGAATGTTCTCCAAACGCCAAAGTAAGAAAGAAAGAAAAAAGCAACTTCCCACGTGATCATTAAAATTTCCTCCTGCTGACCGCAGGGAACATCGTTGCCAAAGGAGCAAAATAAGGGAGGAAAGGACGTTTTGGTCACCCTCTCTGGACGTGTTCTAGCTTGTCCACATCCTTCTTGAATCGGGGTGCCCAAAACTGGGCAAAGAAATATTCCAGGCGGGGTCTGACCAAGGCAGAAGAGAGCGGGACCATCACTTTCTAATGTTTAGTTGGAACCCTTTTCTTATACATTTGAATCTCTCGGTTTGTGTTCTAGTCTCCAGAGCAGCAGAAAACAAACTCTCTCCATCTTCTCCAAAAGACCCCTTCAGATGTTTAAATACAACCCGATCATGTCACCTCTTCCTCTTCTCTTCTCCAAGAGAAACCTACCCAGTTCCTAAACTCAGAGGGCTGGATGGCTTCCAAACCTTCAACCATCTTTGTCACACTCCTCTGGACATTGTTCCAGCTTGTCCATCTCCTTCCTGAACTGTGAGGTGTCCAGAACTGGACACAGGATTAATCCAGGAGGGGGCTGACCAGAGCAGAATAGAACAGGACTGTGAGTACCCCCCTATTCTGCTCTGGTCAGACCCCACATGTGAAAGGGATCCAGGGGTCTTAGGAGACTACAAGCTGAGTATGAGCCAGCAATGTGATGCGACAGCTTAAAAGGCCAATGCGATTCAGGGCTGCATCAATAGGAGTGTAGTATCTGGGTCAAGCGAAACGCTGGTCCCACTCTGTTCTGCTTTGGTCAGACCTCAGTTCAGGAAGATGGACAAGCCGGAAAGTGTCCAGACCAAAATGGTAGAAAGCCTGGAAACCATAAAGCCTTCTGAGGAATTGCTGAGGGACCTGGGTATGTTCAGCCTGGAGAAGAGAAGGTTAAAAGGGGACATGACAGCCATATTTAAATATCTGAAGGAACGTCCTACAGAGGATGGAGCAAGCCTGTTTTCTGCTGCTCCAGAGACTAGGACACGGAGCAATGGGTTCAAACTACAGGAAAAGAGATTCCATCTAAACCTTAGCAGGAACTTCCATGATGGTAAAAGCCGTTTGACAGTGGAATCCGCTGCTGCTTCAAGGCAGTGTGGTGGAGTCTTCTCCTTTGAAGGTTTTTAGGGAATGTTGGGAATGCTTTGATTACGTATTTCTGCATGGCTGAAGGGGGTTGGACTGGATGGCCCTTGGAGTCTCTTCCAACTCTACAATTCTAGGATTCTCTTAATCTGGAACTTATACTCCTACTGATGCAGCATAGAACCACACTGACTTTTAAATCAATCAATCAATCAATCAATCAATCAATCAAATTCAATTCAATTGATTTTCTTTTGGTCTCCAGTATCCATATCTGCACTGATTCTTTCCCCAGCTAGTCCAGAACAGCACAGTTTTAACCACTGTGTTAAGTACAGTGCCCAAATTTACGGAGAGTCAAATGGCACCACAATACAAGAGCTACGGGATGAAAACTTAAGGACTACACAGAGAATCTGCAAATTCTAAATTTGGGTGTGGGGACAACACAGTCATTTTAAATGCAAAGTGGTTTTAAGGGAACACCCAGAGAAAGCGTGGCAATGAAGCAAGAACAGGTGAGGGCATGGAATTTGGCAATATCAAGCCAAATATCTCAATCCAGACTCCAAAATCACCTTGACAGAAACTGGCTCGTTGTCAATGTCTGATCTCCTAAACTGGAATGAAGTTTTGGCACCGGTGGGCAGAGGGGCAATCCGAGGGAAACACATCTTTATATGTGATACCGAAATGCCAAGATTTAGCTTATCCTTCTGCAGCAAAACCTAAAAAATAAATTGAAAATTCCATCTTGCAAACCAGCTTAGGAGTAATGGCTGGGTAACCAGCGCCCCCTTGTGGATAAGATGAGAAACTGCTTTGCAGAAGAATTACAGAAATCCAACCAAAAGTTAAAAGTTACTTTGTCCAAATACAAACCCCCCTTGTCCTCATCCTCCTTGCTCCCTTGATTTTATTATAAAGAAAATGCTTATTTTTAAGCAGGGCAAAACATCTGCTTAAGTAAAGCATACGGTGGCTCGACACCGGTTGTTGAAAAGCATAGAAATTTCTATATGAAAGGAGTAGCAGCTGCAACTGCTAACCAATATTAGCTCTCAGCCTTCCAGATGTTTTGGACTTCATCTCCCATCCTTCCCAGACAGTACAGCCAATGGTGGTGGATTCTGGGAGATGAAGTCCAAAACATCAGGAAGACCAAATTTGGGAACCAACATCCTGAGCAACAATTTCAAAGAGTAAAGACTCACTGAATCAACCACTCAATGCATAAATGTGTAAACCCCATTGATTCAATGGGTCTGCTGAGGTTGGGACAACTAGGTTTTAAGGTCAGGTGTGCAAATCCTCATCTATTATTGAATTTATTACTGAAATTGCTCTACAGCCATGGGTACAATCTATGTGACCAAAAAAAGAATGGTGTTTTAAATCTGTTTGTAATCTTTTTAAAAAGCCCTATGTTTTAATTGCATATAATGTCGTTTTAACTTTATGGGTTTTAACTAAATTGGGCTTTAAATATTTTTTAAAAAAGAAACTGTAAGACCTTTTTTAAAAAACTGTACCATGTTTTTTAAAATCTTTGGAAGCCACTTTGGATCCCGTACAAGCCATAAGGCAGGGTATTAATTAAATAAATACTGTAGATATGGTAGAAAGACCTTAAAATTTAGCCAGGTCTTTTTTTAAGGAACCTCAATATCTTATTGTGTGTCATATTAATACTAAGAGTCTAAGTAGACATGTAGGAAGAGAAGAAAATACAGTAAACTTTCATGTATGTAGATAAAAATATGATGGAGAAACTGTTTTTAAATATTTGTTTTGTATTAAAATAATATACAAAAATGATAAATAAATAAATATCTTATTGTGTGTCTGTGTGCCTTCAAGTTGCCTCTTGACTTAGGGCAACCTCATAAATTTTTGTAGGGTTTTCTTAGGCAAGAAATTCTCAAAGATGGTTTTGCCAGTTCATCTGAAACAGAGCCAAAAGCACCTGGGATTTGTTGGTGGTCTCCCATCCAAAGACTAACCAGGGTTGACCCTGCTTAGCTACCAAAATCAGACGGGATCTGGTCCCTTTAGTGCTGCTTATGTATTAGAATCATGGAATCATAGAGCTGGAAGAGACCCCAGGGGCCATCGAGTCCAACCCCCTGCTATGCAGGAACATCCATCAAAGCGTTCCCAACAGACGGCCACCCAGCCTCTGCTTAAAATCCTCCAAAGAAGGAGGAGACTCCACCACGCTCCATCCAGGCAGGAGAATATTCCACTGCCGGACAGCTCTGACCATCAGGAAGTTCGTCCTGAGGTTCAGGTGGAATCTCCTTTCCTGCAGCTTGAATCCACTGCTCCTTGTCCTAGTCTCTGGAGCAAGGGAAAACAAGCTTGCTCCATCTTCAACATGACATATTAAAATATTTATATCCTGGCCGATATCAAAAAGATTTCAGGATTGCTTACCAGTAACACTGAGACAATCCCATGAAATGTGGTCTGTTCAGATGCTGGTAGGCTTGTGAGCCCCAGCATTTATTCCCCCTTGGCTACATGTTCGTTAGGGGATGCTGGGAGCTGCATTCCCTTGCTATATGCTGATTAGGGGATGCTGGGAGATGCAATCTAAACCACAGCAAGAGCCCACCCTTGATTTATGTCTCCAATTCCCTTCTCTCTTTTTGCACACCATGTTTTAATCTGGCATCAGAGGGTGACGTGATCACACTTTCTTTTAAAAACCCCCCTCCCTCCCAAGAGAGAGGGACAGAAAGGGACCCTACGGGGTTCCCTATTATCTTTGCAAACCTTTTAAAAGGCAATTGACTTGCTTAAAGAAAGAAAGGGAAAAAGGAGTGTAGCTGAGCAACTAACGAACTCCAGAGAGCAACAAATTAAAAAAAAAATCACTAATTCAGAGGGATTTGGCAGGTCAGGAGCGGCACCTTGGAAACGAGGTTGTAACCAGAGCTACACTTAAAAAAACACAAAGGTGCTTTTGGGTTGGATTTTTTGTTGTTGTTGTTGTTGGCAAAGTTACCTACGTAGAACACAACTCCCTTGTTGCAACAGCTCCACTCCATTTCAAAGCGATGGTTTTGACTCATAAAGCCCTTGGTATCCGCTGGGATTTCGTTCCAGGATCTCCCCGTGGATACCAAAATTTGTGGATGCTCAAGTCCCATTATGTGCAACGGCATAGTAAAATGGTGTCCCTCCTATAAAACAGAGTTTTATAGTTTGCTTTTTGGAATTATTGATTTATTTAGGAATATTTTCAAGCCATGGTTGGCTGAATCCACGGATACAGAATCCATGAATATAGAATCTATGGACATAGAATTTGCAGACCTGGAGGACTGATTGTATTTTTCAGAACGGTATCCCCCTTTATCTGAGAGCAAGCGTGGTGTATTGGTTTGAACATCTTCCTCAACGACTTGGATGGAGGAGTGGAGGGCATGCTGATCGAATTTGCAGATGACACCAAATTGGGAGGAGTTCCTAATACCCCAGAGGACAGGATCAAATTTCAAAATGACCTGGACAGATTGGAGAGCTAGGCCAAGGCTCACAAAATGAATTTCAACAGAGAGAAATGTAAGGTCCCCCACTTAGGCAGAAAAAATGGAATGCACAAACATAAGATGGGAGACGCATGGCTGGATAGCAGTCCGTGTGAAAGGAATCCAGGAGTCTTGGTGGACCACAAGCTGAACATAAGCCAGCAGTGTGATGCGGCAACCAAGAAAGCCAATGCGATTCTTGGTCGCATCAATAGGAGTATGGTGTCCAGATTGAGAGAAATAATAGTGCCACTCTATTCTGCTTTGGTCAGACCACATCTGGAATAATCCCGTGTCCAGTCCTGGGTACCTCATTTCAAAGAAGATATGGACAAGCTGGAGCATGTCCAGAGGAGGGCAACCAAAATGATGAAGGGTCTGGAAGCCATGAAGCCCTGTGAATAACACGTTAGGGAGCTGGGGATGTTTAGCTTGCAGAAGAGAAGGTTAAGAGGAGACATGAGAGCCATGTTTAAATATTTGAAGGGATGTCACGTCAAAGATGGAGCAAGCTTGTTTTCCACTGCTCCAGAGACCAGGACAAGGAGCAATGGATTCAAGCTGCAGGAAAAGAGATTCCACTTTAACCTCAGGAAGAACTTCCTGATGGTCAGAGCTGTCTTGCAGTGGACTCTGCGGCTGCCTCCATGGAGTATGGTGGGGTCTCCTCCTTTGCAGGTTTTTAAACCAAAGTTGCATGGTCATCTGTAAAAGGGAATGCTTTGATGTGGGTTCCTGCATAGCAGGAGGTTGGAATGGATGGCCCCTGGGGTCTCTCCCAACTCTATGATTCTACCATCACAAAGTTCTTCCTAATGTTTAGGTGGACTCTTTTCTCCTGACGTTTGAAGCCATTGTTCCACAGCGTCCTAGTCTCTGGAGCTGCAGGAAACAGGTTTGCTCCATCCTCCACGTGACATCCAGGAGGGGGCAGGTTTGTTCTCTGCTGCCCCAGAAAAGAAACGGTTTTAGTTTACAGGTCAGTAGATTTTGGTGAAACATTAGAAGAAGGAACAGCCAAGCAGGAATTCAAAACCTGGCCTCCGGAGTCCCTGTCCAACATTCAAACCACTACAGGCAACTCCTACCTATTTGAGAGTTTAGCAACTGGAGCACTGTCAAAAACCAGAAATCGCCGAAATGCAGAACCCAGACCTTTTTTTTAAAGCTCGCAATGCACTTTGGCAGCCAAGCGCCCATGAAAGCCTGCAGAAGGCCGTGGAAACATGACGAAATAGGCTATTTTGACTTCTGGTTATAATGGAAAAGAGCAGATTACCGAACGCAAAATGGGGGATACCTGTCAACCACACTGCTCTGTTTTAAAAAATTATGGTCGACGCCACTAAAGCGGCCTCGAGGCCTCTTTGAGAAAGAAATGGTCCTCTCGGCGCGCTCCAGAGCACCGTGCCCGTTCTCCCGATGGCACGGAATCCACGGACGAGAGGAAAAACAAGAGGCGACCCAAGACCGTGGGAAGGGAGGGACGGAAAACGCAGGGCGCCCAACTTACCCAGAGCGATCGCAGCGGCTTCAACAGGTTTGGGCAATAGTAATACTCCATGCTCCCGGGCGGCGAGGGTTTTTAAAAGCCGGCTCCTCCTCGCCCTCTTTCAACTCTCCGGTGGAAAGTTTCGAGCATTACCTTCCTGCACGGAACCGGAGGCCGGCGTAAATTATTCAGCGGCTTGGGGGAAGCGAACAGCCTCTGCGACCCGGCCTGTCTCTTTAACCAAGGAAGACTTTTTTGCCAAGGATGTGGGATCCCAAAAGGGATCATGTGACCCTCATATTTTAGAATATTTTTCACTTATTTGTTTTGCAGCGCGACCCACGGCATCCGTCTCAAATTTCCATCTGCAAAAATGCCTTGCGACCCAGTACGGCCGGGGCCGAAATGTGTTTTTATTTTATTTTCCGTTAAAAGCCCGCCGCTAAGAGGGAGTTGGCTTTGTGGCTGCTCTGACCTCATTTCCCCTTCAGACCGTGCATGTAGGAGAAAAGCTTAGCATTAAAACACACACACACCATTTTTTAAATTAAATAGCCAGAGATAAGCCCATTCCCGCAGCACGAGATTGTCTTGCCTCCCACCAGACTATTTGCAAAGAAGGAGGCAACAAATTATTTATCAGCCGCTCAGAGAAACTTAGCGGTGTCATTTCTAAACTAAGGATGGGGAAAGAGGAAGGAAGAGGATACTTGGGGTGAGCCTGCAAATTCGGAAGCATCTAAAAAGGAGCTGTCTAAAACTTCTTGTAATCTCAGTCTGTAAACCTATAAATGGGGGCGTGAAAAACGTTCATGGAAGTTTTGCAAAAATTGGCAGAGTGTATGAAAGAAATACACAGCCAGAGTGGTGGAGCAGTTTGGGCACTGGACTACAAATACGCTGCTGGGGAGTGTCATATGGAGGATGGAGCAAGCCTGTTTTCTGCTGCTCCTGAGACTAGGATACGGAGCAACGGATTCAAACTTCAGGAAAAGAGGTTCCACCTAAACATTAGGAAGAACTTCCTGAGCGTAAGAGCAGTTTGATAGTGGAATACACTGCTGCCTGAATGGAGTGTGGTGGAGTCTCCTTGTTCTTTGGAGGATTTTAAACAGAGGCTGGATGGCTGTCTGTCGGGAATACTTTGATGGTGTCTTCCTGCAGGAGCAGGAGGAGCTGGAGGAGACCCCAAGGACCATCCAGTCTGACCCCCTTCTCCCACGCAGGAAGACACCATCAAAGCCCTCCCTTAGACAGATGCCCATCTGGCCTCTGCTTAAAAACCTCCAAAGAAGGAGACTCCACCACACTCCACGGAGGCTGCAGCATCTTCCACTGCCAGACAGCTATGACCATCGGGAAGTTCCTCCTGAAGTTCAGGTAGAATCTCTTTTCCTGTAGTTTGAAGCCATTGCTCTGTGTCCTAGTCTCTGGAGCAGCAGAAAACAGGCTTGCTCCATCCTCCATATGACATCCCTTCAAATACTTAAACATGGCTCTCACGTCCCCTCTTAACCTTCTCTTCCCCAGGCCAAACATCCCCAGCTCTCTAGACTATTCCTCAGAGGGCTTCATGGTTTCTGGGTCTTTGACCATTTTGGTTGCCCTCCTCTGGACACTTTCCACCGTGTCAATAATCCTTCCTGAACTGTGGTGCACAGAACTGGACACAGGATTATTCAGGTGGGGTCTGACCAAAGCGAAATAGAGTGGTACCATCAGCGGCAAGCCAAAAGTACAACGTTGTTCTGCGGAGCAAACCCCAGAGGGTGGAGGAAGGAACCTGAGCAAAGTCCTTCTAGAGTCTTAGAGCTGGAAGGGACTCCAAAGGCCATCCAGCCCAATCCCCTGCCACGCAGCAATCCCCAATCAAAGCATTCCTAAAAGACACCTATGCAAATTGTGCTTAAAGACCTCCAAAGAAAGAAAGTCTGCCAACATCTCAGGTAGCCTGTTCCACTGTTGAACAGCTTTTACGGTAAAATTGTTCCTAACATTTACACGGCATCTCTTTTCTTGTAATTTGAACCCACTGCTCCACGTCCTAGTCTCTGGAGCAGCATAAGACAAGCTGGCTCCATCTTCTACGTGACAACCCTTCAGATATATAAAGATGGCTCTATCCTGTCACCTCTCAGTCTTCTCTTCTCCAAGCCAAACAAGCCCAGCTCCCAAAGTCATTCTTCATAAGGCTTGGTGGTTCAAAGACCTTCGACCATTTCTTCTGGAAATATTCCACCTTGTTTCTGTAAATATGTCGTGCGAACTCCTGCCATGGTACTAAAGGGGAACGGACTGAAGACTAAAGATCTCAAGTCCCGGCTCTTTTTCAACAATGAGAAACGCCTTTCTCTCTCTTGGCTTGCAAAGTCTCCAAGGGTTTCGAGCCTCCCCGCAGTTGCCGAAATAACGGCGCCACCCCAACGCCTGATCACCCCGCTCTCAAGACGGTGGTTCGGGGAAGCAGCGCTTTGAACCTTCCCTCATGCAGATCTGCGCTTGCTTCGTCTCGATAATTGGAAAGAAACAGCGGGGCCCCCAAAAGTCAATTCAGCTGACGGAAAACGGGGAGAAATATGTTACTGCTTTTTTGTGGCTCGAGTCACGCTTGCCAGGAAAAGGTAATACTTTGGTGGGAGAAAAGGAGGAGCCCTCGTTTCCCGAGATGACCCGAGCTGTCCAACTTTGTTGCTCATGCAGAGACGAGGGTTTGGACAGATAAAAGTAAAATGCTCACCCCTGTGAAACAAAGGCAGGGTTTTGCACATTGCAAGGAGGGGATCGGACCCCTGGCCACGCAATGCGAGAACTCCCCCAAGATGCCGGTCCAGAGAAGGAGGCCCAAGTCCTGCAAGGTCGCTGTGCGGGTTGGCAGGTCGAGTGAGAATACGAGAGGAGGGCACTGTAAATCCAGGAGAAATGCTAAGTTATCAGCAAATGGGACGGCTGCCCGTGCCGAGTTTGAAATGTGACAGCTTGTAAAATCCTGCAAATTTCAATGCTTCTTCAGTCTTGGCAAACAGCAAGATGTGCTCTTGCTTTCTTCGGCGGTCCTGAATAAAGCTTTTGAAACCTCTAAACCCAATTCCTTGAACTCGGAGCCAGTACGTGACAACCACATACCACAGGGGTTCCCAAAAGGTGCGTCACGACACGTTAGTGTGTCACCTGAAGTGTGTAGGTGTGTCGCCTACAATCTTGAAAATGTATGTTATTATTTATAAATCACATATTTTTGAAAATATATGAAACGCTTTCATGAGATATATTGTGCCCCCAAACATTTTGTTATCACAATTGATGTATGCGTCTGTATTTCTTGTAAGGGGTTAGTTTAACCTCAGGTTCGCTAGTAAAACTGAATTACTGTTTAGCAGAATGATGCATGTCTAAAAAGTGTGTCACCAACATGAAAAGTCTGAAACGCTCTGATATACTGTATAAGATGCACCCCATTTACACACTGGCAAATACTATTTGCACCCCATTTTCAAATAGTATTTTTCAGGAAAAAAATGTGAGTCTTATACGCCAGGAAATACAGTACCTAATTCTGGGAACCGTAGTCCAAAAATGCCCGAGCTCATCCCAGAACAGCAGCGACCACTTCCGGATGTTAGAGAAATGTATTTATGCACTCGTTTGGCTTACTTCTTTTCTGTTGCGTAGAGTTGCGCCATAACGACACGCAACACGTAAAGAGGTGTAAAGAATCCGTGAAGGAGAATCTGCCATTGTCAGGAAGTTCGGATTCTGCCGTGGCGTCACGGGGGGAAACCTCACGCCTACCCAGCTTGGAGAAATAGACTGCGCAAACGCTAAGGGCCACTCGAAAGAATGCACGGCATATCGATCAGTTTGCAACAACGGAATTGGAACCAAATTGCCGTATGTACCCAGGAGTGGAATCAGAGGATTCTAGGTGTCCGGAGAAGTGCCCGAGGGCATCTGCCCAGGGAAGGGGCAACAGCAAAGCAACGAAACGCACGATCCCAGGGACAAGCTGCGAGAATGACCACGGGGGCCAGATAAAAACAAGGATTTAGGTTCTCAGGATGAAAGCAGGTAAACATCCAAAGCGCCTGGGAAACTTGGGGGCTCAGCAGAAATGAGGTGACACTTACGATCATAGAATCATAGAAACATAGAGTTGGAAGAGACCACCATGGCCATCAAATCCAACCCTCTTTGGCCATTCAGGAACAAACACTCAAGGGCAAACGGCCCTCCAGCCTCCGCTTAAAAACCTCCAAAGAAGGAGGAGACTCCGCCACACTCCAGGGAGGCAGCAGCATTTTCCACTGCCGGACAGCTCTGACCATCAGGAAGTTCTTCCTGAGGTTCAGGTGGAATCTCCTTTCCTGAAACTTGAATCCATTGCTCCTTGTCCTAGTCTGTGGAGCAGCAGGAAACAAGCTTGCTCCCTCTGCGACACGACATCCCTTCAAATATTCAAACGTGGCTCTCACGTCCCCTCTTAACCTTCTCTTCTGCAAACCAAACATCCCCAGCTCCCTAAGCCGCTCCTCAGAGGGCTTCATGGTTTCCAGACACTTCGTCGTCTTGGTCGCCCTCCTGTGAACACGCTCCAGCTTGTCCATCTCCTTCTTGAAATGAGGTGCCCAAAACTGGACACAGGATTATTCCAGATGACCAAAACTGGACACAAGATTATTCCAGATGAGGTCTAACCAAAGCAGAATAGAGTGGTACTGTTACCTCCCTCAGTTTAGACACCAGGCTCTTATTGATGCAACCAAGAATTGCGTTGGCTTTCTTGGTTGCTGCATCACACTGCTGGCTCACGTTCTGCTTGTGGTCCGCCAAGACTCCTAGATCCCCTTCACGCGTATCGTTGTCCAGCCATGTGTCCCCCATCCTATATTTGTGCATTCCGTTTTCACTGACCTCACATTTCTCTCTGTTGCAGTTCATTTCATTGGCTTTGGCCCCGCTCCCCAATCTGTCAAGGTCATCATGAATTCTGATCCTCTCTCTGGCATATTAGCAGCCCCTCCCAGTTTGCTGTCATCTGCAAATTTGATCAGCACGCCCTCAATTCCTTCATCCAATTCATTGATGAAGATGTCGGAGAGCCCCGGGCGCAGGAACGAATCCCGCAGCTGCCCCCGAAAATCACTTCTCTCCAGGATGAAAAGCAGCCCGCAGAGGGGGATCACGGAGGGTACCTTGTGGGATGCGTGCCCCAAGGTCGGTGTTTAGAGGGAAACCTTAGGGACTGAGATGGAGCAACAGCGGAGGGTGTTAGGAAACAACTCGGGGGCGGGCGATAGGGAAAGTTTGAGATGGGCAAAATCAAAGCAGAGGAACACGCAAGTTCCCCCGGGAATTTAGGAAAGGGGAAAACCCTGGAGACACACCAACAGAAATTCCACATGTGCAAAAGTGTATAAAACCAAGTGTGTCTTGCAGAACAGTAGCTTTAGCAACGATTACAACGCTGTGCTTTGTACACCTTGTTAAAAACTTCTGAAGAATTTTGGGTGTCTTCCCGAGAGTAAAAGAGTAGACGGCACCCGAACCTGGCGTACCACAGTCCGAGCCACTTTCACCCATTGCCGTGCTGCTTGTGCTACTGGAATAAAAACACTGCTGCTAAAACCTGAGTATTTTTCTTGGGAAGCCGGTTAAGCGGAACGCAACACGCTGCAGGCTCCAACACAACACGGTCACACAACAGTTCTGTTGCTGTTCGTTTTCCCCCCCCACAAACCACGCAAGAGATTCTGGGCGCATCAACCTACCGTCGGCCAGTGATCTGTCCGCCTGTCTCTGTAAAAACTGCGACTCCGCCGTTGCATCGGGAGGTAAGGGGAATTCCTCGGCATCGGTCCCTCGTGGCCTGGCTTGGTCCCATCTTTTTCCACGTCCGGCTGGAAAGAAAGCGGGGAAAAACCGGGAGGGGAAATAAATTAAAGAAAGGGATGTACAGAAAAATATACAGGCAGTTCTCTGTTAACAAAGCCTCTGATAAAGAAGCTCCATTTTACAAAGCCTGTGTAACCTCATCCTCTGTCCAGCTGGATTTTTTTTAGCAACATCAGCATCAGGATGGACAAAGAGAAAAACATTTGGAGCAGTTGCTCCAGTATCCCTCCCGGCGCATGTGTGAACAGCAAAACAGAAAGAAAAGGGGAGGGAAGATAAGCCTGCCTCAGTAGCTACCCCCCCAGATTTCTTTTTTTGGACTGCAATTCCCAGAATTCCCTGTTCCAGTTGTAGTCTGAAAGCCAAACACAGAACTCTGGCCTTCAAAATAGAAATCATAAGTTAAACGTGCATATTGTTCTTTCTTTTCAATCTTTATTTTTACTGCTATCATGGGAAAGATACTATGAAAATGAAAGATGGTTTTAAGTTGTTGCTCTTCTGATTTTTTTAATAATACAAGTAGGATTGCATTTAAAGAACACACGTTAAGAATTTGCTAGTTATCTTCAGAATTAATTAATACTGAAATACTTGGATTTTATTATTAATACTATGGACATATAAGTTGGAATTTAGAAGTTAGAACAGTTTAATAGACTTATATAAAGAACAGCATATCTTCTCTAGGTATTGAAAAGGTATGAAGTACAATGAAAATAAAGATAACGAGCAACAAAGTTAAAATTGAGTTTAAGTCATGATTACAAGTTAAGTACCTTTATTTGCTAGTAGCTGTTTGCAACAAGAGTGGGAACAAATTTTTAAATAGGTGTAGATTTTTTTCTTTTGCTCATTTACTTAAGTTTTGATTATATTTAGAGTTATGATTGAAAGGTTTAATGTTGTTTTGTATTTTTTTCTTTTCTTTCTTTCAAACTTTGATTTGCGGTATGGTTTTGTATGGTATATGTGTTTTTGTGTTTTTTATCTTTATGTTTAAATGCTAAACATTATTATTATTATTATTATTATTATTATTATTATTATTATTTATTATTATTATTATTTAAAAATGGAAATCATACCAAAAGCAGATGAAAAATTATCCCTGCGTGCATTACGAAAGCACATATCAAATGGTCTCTAGAGGGTTTAATACATTTTTTTTTCTGCAAGGTTTCCCTAACCTGGTTGTTTCATTTTACAAACATGCATATGACAACTGTATATGCATGTAGAAATTTAGAAATTTGGAGACAATGAAACTTTTAGAAGAATTTCAGAAGATGAAAACAGAAATGATAGAAGGCGACAAGAATGGAGATAAAAACTACAAGAACAGAAATCAAACAGGATTTAAAGAAGGAAGTGGAAAATCTGAATAAGAACTTGCAAAAACTTGCAACAGATCTAACAACAATAGATAAGAAAGTAGAAGAAGTTCGAGAGAAAAATGAGAAATTGGAAGACTTGGTGGAGAATATGAGAAAGGACCAGCAAAAAGACAAAGAGAATATAGCGAAGTTAAAAATGCGACAATGGAAAAAAAGTTTGAAATTAAGAGGTTTAGAGGAGCAGAAACATGAAAATCTACACCAGAGAGTTACAGATATCCCGGCCCCATTTATAGGTCAGAGAAGAGGCAGATTTGAACTGGAGATTGATAAAACTTTCAGGATTGAATCGCCAATTGCAAAGAGAAAAGAACTTCCACGAGATGTAATAGTATATTTTACTAGAGAAAAAAATCAAGGATCTAATTATTGAGCAAAGCTATAAAGAGAAACTGATAGTGGATGATGAGGAAATAACAATTTTTGAAGATATACCAGCAAGTGTAGTGAGGCAGAGAAGAGAATATATATCCCCGACAAAGAGTCTCCAGGTGACGAATATAAGATACGGATGGGAAAAACCCGAAGGAATTTCTTCTATGAGAACAAGAAAGTGAAGACAGCCTCGGTGGAAGAAGCACAAGACTTTCAAGACAAATATTTGAAAACAGACAAGATGCAAGGGATGCAAACGATGCAAAGAAGATGCAAAGAAGACAAGATGCAACGGATGCAAAGAAGAAATTAGAAATTTTAGTCAAACAACTGACCTCAAAAAACACGGTTAACTTATCCACTGATCAGTGTAAGTATTGTTCCCCAACTTTTTTTATCATAAAAAGGAATCACAGCCCCCTTCTGCCATCCAGCAACACACAACCAAAGCCGTCATGACAGACGGCCATCCAGCCTTTGTTTAAAAACCTCCAAAGAAGGAACCATCCCGTTTTCTGAGGATCGGGGCAAAAGGCAAGCACTAAGTCCGTCCCCGGAGAACCTAAAAAGGAGCACCGGTCCCTCTCCTCTCTCCGTCGCGGTGCTGCTTCCGGCCGTTTTGAATTCCTAGCTTGGAAAAAGGGATGGTGCCTTTCTGGATAACAGTTAATACCGTTGGCCCTCCACGTTTGCAGGTTTCCCTTTTGCAGATTTGATTATCCACGGATTATTTGCTGTTCGCTCTGCACCCTCCCCAGGCCATTTTAATAGGGACTGCAACCCTCGTGAGGCTGAGAAACTGCAAAGGAGGCTTGTAAGATCCTCTTAAAAACGGTGTGGGGCAGCAACGGAGGTGGTCATAAGCCCCCCGGCCCTCCACTTCTGCCTTGGGAAGGAACCCTGATGCCCCAAAGGAATCCACGGTGGGTTGAATACGGTGGTCCTACTTTTTTTCTGTGTTAAATATGGGTCATTTCCGCACTAGGCTGTTATAGCACTATGATTCCACTTTAAAGATCCTATGGAATCCTGGGGTTTGCAGTTTCCGCACAATCCTGGGCCAGCATGAGGGTGATTTATAAACAAGTATTTACTGTAGCTGGGGACAAAAAGTTTGCTGAAACACGTCCACAGAATCATAGAGCTGGAAGAGACCCCAGGGGCCATCCAGTCCAACCCCCTTCTGCCACGCACGGACAAGCTGGAAGGTGTCCAGAGGAAGGCAACCAAAATGGTGGAAGGTCTGGGAGCCATGAAGCCCTCTGAGCTGGAGCTGGAGATGAGAAGGTTAAGAGGGAACATGATAGCCGTGTTTAAATATCTGAAGGGATGTCATGTGGAGGATGGAGCAAACTTATTTTCTGCTGCTCCAGAGACTAGGACAAGGAGCAATGGATTCAAGCTACAGGAAAGGAGATTCCACCTGAACCTTTGGAAGAATTTCCTGATGGTCAGAGCAGTGCAACAGTGGAATCTGCTGCTGCCTCCATGGCATGTGGTGGAGTCTCCTCCTTCTTTGGAGGTTTTTAAGCAGAGGCTGGGTGGCCATCCGTCCAAGGGAGGGCCTTGATTTGTGTTCCTGCGTGGCCAAAGGAGGTTGGACTGGAGGGCCCCTGGGGTCTCTTCCAACTCTAGGATTCTATGACACAATCCGCAATCCCTTTGACAGACGCTGGCCATCCAGCCTCAGCTTGAAAACCTCCAAAAAGGGAGGCTTCACTCTATTGAAGGAGCGGGTTCCACTGTTCAACTGCTCCTACCGTGAAGAAGTTCTTCCTAATGTTTAGATGGAATCTCTTTTCCTGAAGTTTGAAGCCATTGCTTCATCGTGTCCTAGTCTCTGGAGCAGCAGAAAACAGGCTTGCTCCATCCCCCACATGACATCCCTTCAGATATTTAAACATAGCTATCGTGTCCCCTTCTCTTAACCTTCTCTTCTCCAGGCTAAACCTACCCAACTGTATCAGAATGTACGAATATTATCCTTTCCTTGGGACTGCAACTGGAACAGGTAATTCTGGGAGCTGCAGTCCAAAAAAGAAAGGTAATTTTTCTAAGCTTGGAGGCTATCACAGCACAATCAAATAAAAGCTCCAACCAGCACCATTTCATTTCTACTCAATGACCAACCTACCTTTTTCCCTTCAGAGAGAAAAACGCCGTGTGGAGACGCGCTCCGTCTGCTCAGCCGGCTGTCCGAGTTTTCGAGTGGGAAGCTCTGCCGAACTCTGCTCTGTTCCTCAACTTTTTCTTGTGCCGCTGGACTGAATGGGAGACCTCCGCCTTTTCCTCTGGACTGGCGGACCTTTTCGGAGTAAGAGCGTCTTAACTCTGGCGGGACGTTTGCCAAACTCGGCACAGCGGAGCCGGATTCAAGTCCACTCTTGGCCGCAAAAGCGTCGTTCCCAAAAGAACCCTCACTCGCACCAGCTTTCCTCTTGCTGACCGCCGTCAAATTAGTGTCCGCACGCTGGCCACCTTCCTTAGGCACATCCGTCTCGCGCTTCAGCTTCATCCCTTTCCACGAAGCCCCCTCAGCAAGCAGATGGGAAGGAGGAGCGAAACCCACCCGTGATTCAATATCTGTGCAAACCTGTGCTCCATAGTGTTTTGCACTTTGGTGCCTCAGCACAAGGCCCTCTCCTTGGTCCTCATCAACGATGAAGGTTTTCTTCTGCGTGCCGATCTGCTCCAAGAGCGAACCCTTTGGCTTCTCCATGACCTGCCTCCCCCAGTGAGGAGGGGTCCCTTTCGCATCACTGGCTATTAAGGGGCTCGTGTCCTGGCCGTAAGTCTCTAACACCTCTCGCTCATTTATGAAGGTTTCCGCCACAGAGATTTCCTGCCTCCTGCCTCCTGGCGAAAGATCTGCCCTTTTGGGCTCTCTCTCGGCATAACTGCAAGGCGTTCTGCCTGCGGAGTATTGCTGATATGCCGATTTTTCCCAAGAAAACACGCTGCTCTCTTCGGGAAGGCTGCCCTCTCTCTGAATCGGAGAAACCCTCTTAGAGTCCTCCTTGTATTCAGCCATCAGCACATCCAGGTCAAGAACTCCTGACCGATAACCATCTCTTGGCTTATCTTTATTTGGACCTTGGTTCTGGTCAGCACTCTTCTTTTGACCCGGATGCTCGCTGTCCTGGTGGAGAGGCCTCACGCGCGAAGGAGACTTTGTCCCGGACCCATGAAATGGGAAGTCAAAGTCTGTTTCTCTCTCTTTTGCCCAGGTTTGGCTCTCATTTCTTGCCTCGGTGAGCGGATATTTAAACAGTCCTCTCGGAGGAATCTCTGAGGCCTCGCTTTCTTCCCCATTCCTGCTGAGATGCCGATCCAGAGATCCCTGCATGCCAGGAAACCTTTTACCGTGCGAACGATTTGCAAGAGGTGCTGTTTTCGCCATACTAGCACTAGGAGGAATGGAAGCGTTGGCCGCTAACAAAGGAACTTGTTTATTTTTGAGAAGATCTGGTGCCTTGCTGGCCACGTTCTTGCTTTCATCGGAGATCTGGTAGGTAAGAGCAAAATAGGTCGCCTTCAGTTCTGAAGGAGACAGCTGGTTCTTAAGGCCGCTGTCGGGACTGCTGGGCGGCCCAGGTCTCCCTTCCCTCACCTCTCCTCCATACCCAGGGCTTCTCTTTGCAATGGAAGAATCCCAAAGTTGGAAAGAGTCCCTTCTGCTTGGAGACTTTCCTTTCTCTTGGGAGAGAACCCCAGCCTCCTCAAACCTGGTGGCATTGTGAGGCAAAGTCTTCCTCCGCCATCTTTCCACGGATTTTGGAGCAGAAATGCCACGGCCGCTTCTCCTGACCTTCTCATCCACGTCGACTTCCTGAAACCCATCCCCTTTGAGCCCGCGGCTGGAAACATCTGATTCCTCCTGTGCACCGTGGGCAATTAAGACTTTGGGCTCGTCTTGCTCGTGCGTTCTCTGAGGGTCTCTGCTCAAGTGGGTGGAGGGCCTGTTAGTGAAGGCCTGCCACTGGCTTGTCCTACGTGCTACGGGCTGACTCTCACGCTCTCCCATCACGGAGGAAGACGGGTTCTTTTCGACACTTGCTTTGGCTTCATACCCATCGGTCCTGCCCAGTTCCACTCCAGAACTCCCAGGGAAATGTTTCGGTGTTGCAGAACTTTCTGCCGTCTTATTGGAGAAGATCACTTCTCTTCTCTCTCTCTCTGTTTCTGCAGAAAGCTTAGACGCTTTCTCCTCAGCTCTCTCCCAATCCTTACTTCTGTTTGCAAAGTACGATGCTTTCACGGTTGCCTGCTGCTGCCCGGTCCAGTTTTTGCTCCCCTCGGTTATTTGTTCATGGGAAGATGCTTTAACTTCTCGCGCTAGGGCTGCCATGGCAGCACCTTCTCCAGGGTCTTTCACTTTGGGAACCAAGTCCTCCTCTTTCCAGCCATCACCCTGAACTTCAAGGCTACGGGCCCAAGCGGCACCCGTGACGCTCCCATCCGTCCTTCTCCTTTCTTTCAAAGATCTTCTGCTCCGCAGAGTTACGGCTTTATCTTCAGGTACCGTCGTGATAGCCTCGCTCTGCACCCTTCCACCGACCGTCTGGAGGATTTCGTACCTCGGTTCTATTCTCTGGTACATAACAGAGTCTTCGACAGGCTTCGGAGTGGTTTTTTCGTACCTCTCCTTCAAATTAAGTTTCTCCCATGCAGTGGCCTGCAGGGTTTTATCCTCGTCTATAGTCCTTGTTTTTCTGGGTTTTTCAGCATCCACCGGTACATCGGCCTGCCTGGAGGGAACCCACCTCGAGGTTCCTTTAGCATCCAGTACTCTCTCCACCCTTGATTCCCAGAAATGGCCCAGGGGACCCGTGGCAGAATCATGTGTCAGTTGTGACTTCGGCTCTGTTCCAAGGTGATTCGCGGCTATCGTGTGTCTCTCCACATTGTGCTCAAACATCGTAGCCCGGACAGTTTTGACGCCCACGTTTTCTGGAGGAGGAATGGGGTGTGTTTTGATGTCGTGAACTGCAACGGATGCAGGACTATCACCCTGCGGTACAGATGCACTTTGCCTCTCTTTGACAGAGCCACCATCTCTCTTGGGACGCTCATCCGAAAGGGAGGTTTTCGCATTCTGTGGTGACTTCCACGGTATCCCAGCCCCTTCTGTTCCATACTGGGGAGTCTTCTCTTTCTGAAACAAAACACAAAAACATGCTTAGGAACTCCACTAACATACAGGTGCAGCTTTGCTGATCTGGAAATCCAAAATCTCAGACCCTCCAAAAAAATCCCGCCCTTTACACCAAAGGGTGGAACAATGACATATAAAATCAGGGACAAAGACATTAAAACAAAAAACCACAACAATATATGGCATAAAGTCCCCAAGACCCCACCAGTTGCTACCCATCTCAGCACCTCAAACACATCTCAATGACTTAAGGTGGGGAGTCAAAGAGGAAAGTCTTCAACTGTTTGCAAAAACATGTAACATGTTGGCCAGAGGTCCAAAGGAAGACCGTTCCACAAATGCAGAGCCAGATTTTGAAAGGCTCACAGTCTGGACAGAGCTGTATGCATTGGTAGAACAAACAAACAATCGTTTGCCTGCAGATCTCAAATTCTTGGCTGGAACATACCACACGAGCCGAGCTGCAAGGTACTGAGGGAGGTTAAAACACAAAGCTTTAAATTTCAGTAAGGCCTTTCACAGAGTTTCCCATGACATTCTTGCAAGGAAGCTGGTAAAATGCAGGCTGGGCAGGGCGACTGTCAGGTGGATTTGTAATTGGTTTGACTGATTGAACCCAAAGGGTGCTCCTCGCCCATCGCTGCTGTTCATTCTGGAGAGAAGGGACTTTTGGGGTGCCGCGGGGTTCCGTCCTGGGCCCAGGGCTATTCAACATCTTCATCAACGACTTGGATGAGGGAGTGGAGGGCAGGCTGATCAAATTTGCAGATGACCCCAAATGGGGAGGGATGGCTAATACCCCAGAGGACAGGATCAGAATTCAAAACGACCTTGACAGATTGGAGAGCTCGCCCAAAGCTCACAAAATGAATTTCAAGAGAGAGAAATGTAAGGTTCCCCCACTTAGGCAGAAAAAATGGAATGCCCAAATATAGGATGGGGTACATGTGCCTGGACAACAGTACGTGTGAAAGGGATCCAGGAGTCTTCGTGGACCAGAAGCGGAACATGAGCCAGCAGTGTGATGTGGCAGCCAAGAAAGCCAACACAATTCTTGGCTTCATCAATAGGAGTATGGTGTCTAGATCAAGGGTACCACTCTATTCTGCATTGGTTAGGCCTCATCTGGAATAACCCTGTGTCCAGTTCTGAGCACCTCAATTCAAGAAAGATATGGACAAGCTGGAGTGTGTCCAGAGGACGAAAATGGTGGAGGGTCTGGAAGCCATGAAGCCCTATGAGGAGCAGCTGAGAGAGCTGGGGATGTTTAGTCTGCAGAAGAGAAGCTGAAGAGGGGACACAATAGCCATGTTCAAATATTTGAAGGGATGTCATGTCGAGGAGGGAGCGGGCTTGTTTTCCGCTGCTCCAGAGACTAGGACACGGAGCAATGGATTCAAGCTTCAGGAAAAGAGATTCCACCTAGAAGTCAGAGCTGTCTGGCAGTGGAATCTGCTGCTGCCTCCATGGAGTGTGGTGGGGTCTCCTCCCTCTTTGGAGGTTTTTAAGCAGAGGCTGGATGGCCACCTGTTGGGAATGCTTTGAGTGTTTGTTCCTGCATGGCAGAAAGGGGTTGGACTGGAGGGCCCCGGGGTCTCTTCCAACTGTATGATACCAGGGTGAAAAGTTTGTAACAGGCCCTGGCCCGAACTGGTAGCCAGTGAAGGGATCTACGGCGAGAATCAACAAGTGAATATTTCAGCAGATTTAGAACAACCCGGACAGCATTGTTCTGAATTAAAACCAGAGAGAGAGAAGGGAGCAGGAAGGCAAACCTGCCAGTAAGCTGTCGCAAAAATCCAGGTGAGAGATAACCAAGGCCTGGAGAAGCAGAGAGGCAGTCCCTACGGCCAGGAACCTTTGGATCCAGCGGCTGTTCAAAAGACGGAAGTGCCTTTGCGGCAGCCCCAAAAAAGGGATGTAGAGATAGGCAGCCATCCGGCAGGACTTGAAGTTTGCTGGTGACCGAGACAGGAGCCACCGGGCAAGCCTGTAAATCAAGTGGGGGACACGAGAGAGGGGCCGCTGGGCAATCAGGCTGGAACACCAAAACCACGTCCAGCTTAAGACGGTGAGCGATCATCCATGAAGAAACACACGACAGACTGTCCACGTCTGCCCATCTCTGACTTCCGCACAGTGGAGCCAACTGATTTGAAACTCTGAAAAGTCTGTGTGTCAACTTTTCAAACTTTTGAAATGCAGGGCCCTGCCTTCTTTCTGCAGGGAACGCGAGCGAATTACAGAGGCTCAGGGTCCAAAGTGAGCTGGGGGCGGGGGGCAAATCCAAGTGCGGGACTTTGCAAGCAACACATTTCTGCACAGTTCCCGAAAGCTCAGCGGCTGGACAGCAGTCCGTGTGAAAGGGATCCGGGAGTCTTGGTGGACCACAAGCTGGACACGAGCCAGCAGCGTGATGCGGCAGCCAAGAAAGCTGCCAATAAGTTCGATCTCCAGATACAACTAGTGTCAGGTGGGCTTTGCTCTCCCTGCCACGTTTTTTGGTAGCTGCCTTGCTTTGATGCTTTACTGTGCTGTGAGGGGATGATGGGATCAGCTGGAAAAAAAATATGGTGGGAACAGGGAAATGTCATTGTAACAAACTGTTATCATAGAATCATAGAGTTGGAAGAGACCACAAGGGCCGTCCGGTCCAACCCTTTCCGGCCACGCAAGAAGACACCCGTGACCGTAATGACCGGTGCGGGCAGGCAGATGTGCCACAAGATCGAACTGTTGGCAAGTGGAACGAGAAAATGGGAGGGGACAGAACAGCTTGGGAAAGGGATTGTTACGACTCGCTATGAAATAGAATGCTAGCATGTGCTAATCTGAAATGTTGCATTTTAAAAGCGCTCCAAATCCAATGCTCCTTTAGTCTTGGCAACGCCAAGGTGTGCCGTTGTTTCTTCGATGTTCCCGAATAAAGTTTTTGAAACCTCTAAGCCTAACTGTTTGAACTCGGAGCTAGGCTGTACGTCACAGCTAGGAAGGAATCCTGCCTGAAACCCGGACGGAGATGCACGGCAGCTGCCAGCCAGAGTTGGTAATACTGGGCTACACGGACTCCCAAATTTCTGACTCGGGATAAAGGTAGCTTTATGTTTTTGGGTACACGACGACCCCTGTTCAATCCCCAGTCTTTGCCTGGAACCCTGATGGAGAGCTGTGGGTGCCTGCCAGTCAGAGCAAGTAATATCAGGTAGACAGAATTACTGCAAAAGGGCACCTAGTTTCCCACGCTGAAGGTTCAATGTTCGGCCCCCAGGGACATCTTCCGGAAGGATCGGGAAAGAAATCCTGGATTGAAACCCTGGAGCCGCTGCCAGCCAAAGCTGACAAAACTAGGCCAGAGGCACCAAGGACTGAAAATCTCCAAACTGAAATGAAATGGCGTTCTCACGGTGGACCCACCACTTTTGGAGGTCCTTACGCAGAGGTTGGACGGGCGTACCCGGCATTGCTTTAGTTCCAGGTTCCCGCATGACAGGGGGTGGGACTAGGTGATCTTTGGGACAGGAATATGAAATATGAAATTTTCCTTCGGTTTCCAATTTTCTAGTATTACAGACAGTGGCACACTGTAAGTCGTTCACTCCTACAACTTCTCTCCTATTTGCTGTCCGTGCATTCCCTTTTTTGCAAACTCGGCTTACCCCTATGTTTTGGGCACCTAAACTCCACTTCTAGACCCCAAACTGAGGTTTTAAGCTGCCGCAGTGTTAGAAAATTCCAGCAGCAAAGGAAAATTTCATTTCATTGGGGGAATTCTCATTTCAGTCTCCGTATTTCTAGCACAACAGAGGGAGAGGTCATGAAAATCCTTCACACCTAGGAGTTGGTTTTTTTAGCAACTGCAGTCGACTAAGATCTGTACAAATCTTTTTTTCTGGTGGACCGATGTGGACATGGATTAGGAAACCGCTGTCCGATTTGTCCTGATTTAGCAAGTCCCAGCCCAGTTAATGAGACCCAGCGCGGTGTCGTTGTTTGAGGGTCGGACTACGACCCTGGAGCCCGGGGTTCGATTCCACGCTTGGCCATGGAACCCCACTGGGTGGTCTTGGGCACATCACATACTCTCAGCCCCAGAAAACCTCATGAGAGGTTGGCTTTAGGGTCACCATAAATGGGAAACAACTTGAAGATTCATTGTTTTTTGAGTAGCGGTTTGAGAATTTGCTCGGCCACGGAAACCCTTGAGTGCCCCCTGAGCACGTCACACACTCTCAGCCCCAGAAAACCCTGTGATAGATTCCCTTTAGGGTTGCTGTAAGTTGGAAACAATGTGAAGGATTTTACATTATTGTAAGTCATTTCTGACTTAATTTGACCCTAAGGAGAACCTATCACAGGGCCTTCTGGGGCTGAGAGTGTGTGACACTTCCAAGGTCACCCAGTGAATTTCCATGGCCGAGCAAGAAATCAAACCCTGCTCTCCACACTGTTCTCTATACACATTCTCCTTTACAGCACTATGATTCCACTCTAGTTGCCATGGTTACATCCCAGGAATACTGGGATCTGCAGTTCAGGAAGGGTATTTGCAAAATGCCAGCCACAATCTGAGTCAAACAAACAAGTACTTCTCATATCAGCTCATCTCTACATGAAACAGGTTGGGAGAGCTCTTTTCTCCAGTCTTCCTGGACTGTATTTCCCAGAATCCTGTGTGCATGCTATGTCGGGGATTCTGGGAGTTACTATCAGGGAGTTTTTTTGTTTTAAAAAGAAAAAAGAAAAAAGAAAAATCCTTTTCCCAAGCCGTGATGATGACTAAATGGTCTAGAAAGGGCCGGGAGGTCATGCAAGGCTTCCTACTCATTACCGTGCTATATTTAGAGACAGTTAATTAGCAGTGTGATGACAGGGACATAAACAAACATAACTCCCCTGAGGAAGGCGAGAGGCAGGGAAATGCAAATGCTTAGGATGTTTCCTAGCTTACTGAGATGTTTCACTCTGTCTTGCATGCAAAAAAATTCTACTTCCTTTTCAGGGTCGTGCAAATGTTGGCAAATCCCAGTTTCCTGACTCTGGAATAAAATTATAGAACAGATTCATAAAATCTTAAGAAGATCTCGGAAGAGAGCCCCAGGGGTCATCCAGTCCAACCCCATGCCTTGCAAGAACACACAATCACAGGAATCCGGAAGGACGCCCGTACAACCGCTGTTGAAATATTTCCAAGGATGGAGAGTTTCCCACCCTCTGAGGCCCTGCATTCCACTAGAGTTGGAAGGGAACTCCAAAGGGTATTTAGTCCAACCCCTTGCCATGCAGGAATACGTAACTAAAGCAGTCCTGAAAAATGCCTCTATTTAAAGACAACTTCCAAAACAGTTCACCAAGGGAGCCCACATTCCACTGTCAAACACCTCTTATACTCAACAAATTCTTCCTAATGTTTACGTGGAATCTCTTTCGCTGCAATCCAAGGGCATTGCTCCGTGTCCTAGTCTCCGGAGCAGCAGAAAACAAGCTAGCTCCATCTTGTCCATGACATCCCTTCAGGTATTTCGGGACGGTTACCGTATCACCTCTCAGTCTACTCTTCTCCAAGCTACGCTCTGGGGTAATGTAATGTAATTACATCATAACTGCAATGCAATTACAATGCAACAAGTAATGTAATGTATTTCTTCCCTGCTCTTGTTTTGCAATAAAGTAATGAATAATTTCGGCAGTTCTTCTTCCCATTCAAGAAAGTCTTCAAAGACTGAGCAATTTTTCAAAGAATATTCGCATTTCGAGACTTATATATATCTAAAAGTCAAAGTTTGTTTGTCTGTGTTAGGTGAAGACCTCATATGATTGGATGGATGGATGGAATCCCGGGGTTTGCAGTTTAGGGAGGGGCCTTTAGCATTCTCAGCCAGAGAGCTCTTGGGCCTGGCTGGTTGCTATGGAGATGAGGCCTAGCAGCAAGAAGGAGGGCAGTTTATTCCCTCAGGAACGCAAGCTGTGTATGTTGACAACTCTGAATACAGATTGGATTGGGGAATATGGGAAAAATTACAGGTATTGGACAAGACAGTTTGGGGAATCAAAGACACAGGATCTCAAATCTTTCTAACAAGTATTACCTATGAGAAAATGAAATCCCGGGCGATGCTGGATATGCATACACTAGTTCTGCATAAAATTCACATACGGGTATTTTTTTCTCCACAGAAAACAGCGTCTTTTGTGTTGGAACTAGCTTTTTCTGTGCAGAAACATTATTTTTTGCACAGAAAAATGTTCTTCCCTGCACTTCTCCATGCAAAAAAAAGTTCCACATGCAAATTTTGCACACAATAATTCCCGAACCACAAAGAATTTTTGTCTGACCAGGTTTCTCTTCATCAGAAACACATTTTTGGAACATTTCTAAGTATTCTTTCCACCTCTGTTCTAGGGGCTGAGTAGGCTTGCCAGAGACGATAACGGAAGTTTCTTGTTTTGAAAATCAGGTAGGTGTTGGTGCTAACCTGTTGAAAAGGTGAATCCTCACACCTAAAAACTTCAGCCCTTTTCCGTTTCTTTTTTGAAAAGACAAATGGTATTGAGGGTCACGGCCGCATTCAGCCACATTTGGGCCACATTCAGCCACATTTGGGCCACATTCGGCCACATTTGGGTCACAAATGGCCACATTTGGGCCACATTCGGCCCAACTCCTGGCATAACCTTTCCTCTTCGCTACCCCAGCGCTGCATAGCTCAGCAAGGGAACTAATCCGGTAATCTTATTATGATTAAGTCATTCTTAAAACACACACACACACACAATGTCCTACTTTTTCTTCTTTTCATTCACAGCCATCTGGGCCACTATTTAGGAAAAGAGCCAAACCCCAGGACGCTTCCTCACCTCTGGGACGTCTTGAGCTTCGGTGGCAGCCTTCCGGGTCACATCCGTCTGTCTCTCGGGTTTCATTTCGGCTACCGCCGAAGGGCCGGAGAACCTGCTGGCAAAAAGGCCGGGCAGTTAGGAGGGGAACGATGCCGGGGCAATGAGCTTCCAGACATTTTCTGGCACTTACTATAGGACTGCAAGCTGACTTCAGGTTAGGGTGATCATAGAATCATAAAATAATAGAGTTGGAAGAGACCCCGGGGGCCATCCAGTCCAACCCTATCCTGCCATGTAGGAACACGCGTCAAAGCCCTCCCTCGGACAGATGGCCATCCAGCCTCTGCTTAAAAACCTCCAAAATAGGAGGAGACCCTACCACACTCCAAGGCAGCAGATTCCATCGCTGGACAGCTCTGACCATCAGCAAGCTCTCCTGAGGTTCAGGTGGAATCTCCTCTCCTGCAGCTTGAATCCATTGCTCCGTGTCCTAGTCTCTGCAACAGCAGAGAACAAGCTCGCTCCCTCCTCGACGTGACATTCCTTCAAATATTTTAACATGGTTCTCATGTCCCCTCTTAACCTTCTCTTCTGCAGACTAAACATCCCCAGCTCCCTCCGCCGCTCCTCACAGGGCTTTATGGCTTCCAGACCCTCCACCATTTTGGTCGCCCTCCTCTGGACACCTCCCAGCTTGTCGACATCCTTCTTGAATTGAGGTGCCCAGAACTGGACACAGGATTATTCCAGGTGAGCTCTAACCAAAGCAGAATAGAGTGGTTCCATTACCTCCCTTGATCTAGACACCATACTCCTATTGATGCAACCAAGAATCACATTGGCTTTCTTGACTGCCTCATCACACTGCTGGCTCATGTTCAGTTTGTGGTATATTAAGACTCCTAGACACAAATATTCATCCTGGAGAGAAGTGACTTTTGGGGTGCCAGAAGGTCCTGTCCTGGGCCCAGGGCTGTTCAAGATCTCCAACAATGACTTGGATGAAGGAATAGAGGGCATGCTGATCAAATCTGCAGATGGCACCAACTTGGGAGGGGTTGCTAATATCCCAAAGGACAGGATCAAAATTCACGATGACCTTGACAGATTGGAGAGCTGGGCCAAAGCTAACAAAATGAGCTTCAACAGAGAGAAATGTAAGGTCCTAAATCCAAAGAAGAAAAAATGGAATGCACAAATATAGGATGGGGGACAAGTGGCTGAATAATAGTACGTGTAAAAGGGATCCAGGAGTCTCGGTGGGCCACAAGCTGAACATGAGCCAGCAGTGTGATGTGGCAGCCAAGAAAGCCAACACAATTCTTGGTTGCATCAATAGGAGTATGGTGTCTAGATCAAGGGAGGTAATGGTACCACTCTATTTTGCTTTGTCAGACCCCACCTGGAATAATACTGTGTCCAGTTCTGGGCACCCCATTTCAAGAAGGATATGGACAAGGTGGAGCATGTCCAGAGGAGAGCGACCAAAATGGTGAAGGGTCTGGAAGCCATGAAGCCCTCTGAAGAGAGACTTAGGGAGCTGGGTGTATTTAGTCTGCAGAAGAGGAGGGTAAGAGGGGACATGATAGTCATGTTTAAATATTTGAAAAGATGTCATGGAGCAAGCTTGTTTTCTGCTGCTCCAGAGACTAGGATGTGGAGCAATGGATTCAAACTACAGGAAAAGAGATTCCCCCTAAATATTAGGAAGAACTTCCTGAGGGTAAGAACAGTTGGACAGTGGGATATGCTGCTGCCTCCATGGAGTGCAGTGGAATCTCCTCCTTTGGAGGTTTTTAAGCAGAGGCTGGATGGCCATTTTTCAAAGGGAGGGCTTTCAATGTTTGTTCCTGCATGGTAGAAGGGGGTTGGACTGGATGGCCCCTGGGATCTCTTCCAACTCTATTGTTCTATGATTCTATGATCTATAGAGCCCCCAAACCATATCTGACATACACCAAAAGTACAACCCATGGATTCAAACGATTGTGGATTCAAAGGTACGGTACCCGATACCGTACAGTACACAAATGACTGCGAACACAAGACAAGGCTGATAGGTCCTTATTAAAAATGATGTAAGGCAGCAGCAGAGGGCAAAAATTCCATGAATAATCAAACCCATGAATTTTAAACAAACGAATGTGGAGCTAAGACTGTAAATGCAACGTTTGGGAGAGAGGAGAGAAAACCGGCCCTGGGTTGCGTTCTCCCGTCCCTGCACTAAAAGAACACCCAAAGCAACGTTTGCAACCAAACTCACAGCTTTGTCAAGTCGGAAGGAAGGGGCCGGGAACGGAAAGAGCGCCGGAGGTTGCCCGGCTTGGCGTCCACGTTATCGGCGGTCAGTTCTTTGATTCTCTGCTGAATGTTCACGGCCCTTGTTTCTTCCCCGGAGCTTTCAGGGAGAGATTCAGCCTTCACCGCAGGGGAGCCGTTCGCCAGCGAATCCGGGAAATCAGAAGGTTTTTTAACACCAACTCCTTTCAAAGTCTTACTTCCAACCTCCGGGGCTCCCACAGAGCTTTCGCTCCCAAAACGAGACTCTTTCTGACTTAAGTCTGCCCTCTCTTTGGGAAACAGGCCTTTGCCTTTTTCTGAAGTCTCCGCGGCATCCGTTTCTCTCTCGTTCTGGTCGTCCTGATTTTTAAGCCTCACCTCCCACAGGTTTTTCCGGTCCCTGGCAGAGACTTGATTCAAATCTTTCGGCGCGGTCCGGCACGGAGGGGAGACCTCTTCCAAAGAGGGCTTCTGGGTTGGCACAGCGGGTCTGCTTTTAACACAATCCGCGACCGGAGTGGTACTCTTCGGATTCGACTTCGAAGAATCGGCCGGGCTTAAACCCGCCGTCTCTTTAGTTTCAGGCAGACAAGGTTTCCTCTGTACCGAAAAGTTCTCAAATTTTGCGGTGAGGTCCATGGAGAGAGGTCTGGGTTTTCTAACCCACGGTTTTTCAGGTTTCGTCTCGTCGGAAACGTCAGGCCCGCTCTGCTTTTGATCCTTTAGCGATTCCAAGAAGATGGCAGACACCGGTCTCTGTTTCGGCCTCAGCTGGACCTCACTCGCCCGGCTCTCCTCCTGTTCGGCATCGCCAGCTCCCACGAAGGTATCTTTTCTTTCGAGCGATTTGCGAGGGGCCCAAGAGACCGGCCTGGACTCGCTGGAGAGGGAGAGTTGCCGACGGACACCGGGGCCTTCAGGTTTCCGGTGGGACGTCTCTGGCTTTGAAGAAGAAAGCTGTTCCTGTTGGACTTCGGAAGCGCCGGGCGTCTTTTCGGGAGCTGCCCTCACCTTGCCTTTCTCGTTGTTTCCCGTTTCAAAGAGGATGACTGTGTTTGCCTGCGGGGCGGAATAAAATGGCATGTTGGCCACTAACTCCCTGGGACTTTTGTTCTCAATTAATTTTTGATCCAAAAGAGGTGGGACGTTTCCCGTTAAACCCTTAGCAGCAGCAGCATCTTCAGAGGTTTTGGCCAACACGGACGAGTTCGGACCGGTTTTGAGGGTCGGGACGGGAGGTTTCACCACGGCGAAAGTTTCCGAAGGTTTCTCCCTGGAAAACGGCCTGGGGGTCAACCGGGGCCTGGAAGCAGCCGGGGCCATGGCGGACGGCCCGAGGGGGGTTCCAAATTTGCTCCTCTCTTCCAAAACCAGGGGCGACACCAGCGGGCCTGGGTGGTCGCCGGTTTTGCCGCCCGTGTCGGAAAGAGAGCTGACGAAGGCCTGTTGCAGCGTCGCTTCGTTCCTAAGGTCGCCGATGTTGGTCAAGGAAGCGAGGGCGGAGCTGACTTCGACTTGCGTTGCCATTGCTCTGGTCAGACGCCCCGTGGAATCCGGAAGATCCCGAGAGGAAGAATCAGCTATCGGGAAGGGAGGAAAACAGGCATTAAGGAACAGGCAGAACAAGCAATTTTACAAATACTCAGTTCGCTCAGGCCCCCAGCCACCGGGCTCGGGCACCTCCACAGACTCAGATGCGGCAGAGCCAAACGGCCTCGCTGTGCCAGATCACCCAGCGCACGACTCCCCACAGAGGCCAGCTTTGTCCACAGAACCATGGAGCTGGAGGAGGCCCCAAGGGTCATCCAGTCCCACCCCCTTCTGCCATGCAGGAAGACACCACCAAAGCACTTCCTTTGACAGATGGCCACACAGCCTCTCTTTAGAAACCTCCAAAGGGGGAAGAAACTCCACCACACTCCATGGAAGCAGGGGCAGATTCCACCGTCAAACCGCTCTCACCCTCAAGAATTTCTTCCTAAAGTTTAGACAGAATCTCTTTTGCTGTAGTTTGAAGCCATTGCTTCAAACCATGTCCTAGTCTCTAGAGCAGCAGAAAACAGGCTTGCTCCATCCTCCATAGGACATCCCTTTAAATGTTTAAACATAGCTATCGTGTCTCCTCTTAACCTTTTCTTCTCCAGGATAAACCTATCCGGCACCCTGAGCTGCTCCTCAGAGGGTGTCTGGTTTCCAGGCCTTTGACCATTCTGGTCGCTCTCCTCTAGACACCTTCCAGCTTGTCCATGTCCTTCCTGAACTGTGGCGCCCAAAACCAGACACAATATTATTCCGAGTGGGGTCTGACCAAAGCAGAACAGAGTGATATCATCACTTCCCTTGACTTAGACACCATACTCCTATTGATGCAGCGAAGAATCACGCTGGCTTTCTTGGCTGCCGCATCACACTGCTGGCTCATGTTCAGCTTGTGGTCCACCAAGACTCCCAGATCCCTTTCACACGGACTGTTGTCCAGCCAGGTGTCCCCCATCCCGTATTTGTGCATTCCATTTTTTCTGCCTAAGCGTAGCACCTTACATTTCTCCTATACCCCTTTCACATGTACATGTCTGGAGCCACCATTATCTTCCACACACGGCTCCAAAGGTCCGCAAAACCATAACACTATGGGAGAGGTAGACTGCGAAATTGCCTGTGCCTTTTCATAGGTGATTTCTCAAGCTACCGTGGTCATGGTGTCTCCGCTCCAGGTGCCAAGTCAAAGCCTGCGTCTTTTCAACAGGCGATTTCTCACATTACCCCTGCCCAAGTGTTTCGGCTCTGAGAACACCTTGGAGACACATGGAAAAAATAAGTGTTTCTGAGCGTAAAGCCACTGTCAGCCAGAAGTGACACACTGGGTTGTTGCCTCTTCCTATGGCAGAGCCGCAGGAGTGCAGGACGTGGCTGGGAACACGCATGACGCCACCGGCCACCCCCACTGCCCTTCCTCTCGCCCAGGAGAGTCTTGGATACATCCCAGTGCTGCTGAACTGCTTGCATGCACCACAAAATCAGTTTATTTTATATATGTTTCCCTTGGAAAAGTGAAGGTTAACAGGCAACGTGATATCCATGTTTAAATATCGGAAGGGATGTCTTGTGGAGGATGGAGCAAGCCCATTTTCTGCTGCTCCAGAGACTAGGACACAGAGCAATGGCTTTAAACTTTAAACTAGAGGAAAAGATATCCCATCCAAGAACTTCACGGCAGTAAGAGCAGTTGGATAATGGAATCCGCTGTTGCCTCCGTGGAGTGTGGTGGAGTCTCCTCCTCCTTTGGAGGTTTTTCAAGAGAGACTGGACGGCCATCTGTCCAAGGAAGGGCTTGGACGGTGCCTCCCTGCATGGCAGAAGGGGGCTGGACTTGGATGGCCCGTGGGGTCTCTTCCAACTCTTTGAGGCTTTGATCCTATATTCATAGATTTATTTTATTTAACAAAGGCTGTGGAGGGAAGAAACACGTCTACTCTTATTCTGCAAGGAACATATATCCCATTGATTCAACGGTAAGTCCGAAGCAGAGACCCACTGACTCAGTGGTGGAACAGACTAGAGACCCATTGACTCAATGGTGGAATGGGAAGTCTAACCCACAGACAAATCTCACAGACAAATCTCAACCCAGAGATAAATCTCATGGGTTCAATGGCTAGTCCCAACTACATTAGAGACCCATTGACTCAATGGTTGGATGGCGAGTCCATCCCAAAGGTAAATCCCATTGACTCAGTGGTTGGATGGAGAGTCCAACCTACGAGCAAAACCCATGGATTTATTGGTTAGTCCCAACTAGACTCAGACGCACTGAATCAGTGGTTGATTGGGGAGTCTACACCTAGGTAGATACTATTGACTTCAATAGTCCAAAATAGGACAGATACCCATTGATTCAACGGTTGTATGTGCAGTCCATCCCAAAGATAAATCCCACTGATTCAATGGTTAGTTCCAACCAACCAACCCACCGAATCTGGTGCTGAATTGGGATGCAACGCATAAATAATTTCCATTGATTCCATGGGTCTACTTTAGCTAACTTTAGAAGCACACTGATGCCTAGCACCAGAAAGAGGACAATAGCAACTGGGTTAGATAAGTCTTCAAAAGACTGCTTTTTTTATTCCTAATACTTTCGAGAATGTTTTTCTGCCTCTTTTTCTGCTAGTTTCTATCTCAGGTTTCCCCTAGAAAGAAGCTAGACTTTTTTTTCATTATGTAATATGTATAATACATATAATATTTATAGTAAATCATATATAAATACAAATTACACAGGTATGTTAGTATAATCTGCTATACGTATTGTAATACTATAGAATCTTTCACCATTAGTAACGTTTTAAATAGTTCCTTATTCCATATTTATGTTCATTGCAAATAGTCAAATATTTCTCCATTTCTCCTCCGAATAAATATATCAACAATATATGAGCAATTCCGGTCCTCTCTAAATTTGTCCAGTGTTTTGCCTTTTAAAAACATAGTCAATTTATCTATTTCCATAATGGCATAGAGTTCAACTAGCCAACCCTCAATTTCAAGCACAGTATAAAGAAGGCAGATCAGTTTCCCATTCTGATTAATGTTCCTATCTTGAAAAGGAATAGCTACGATTAATTTATTAATTATTAATTTATTAAATATTATTATCAATATTTATTATTAATTTAAGCCCTTGGTGTTTCTGATCCATAATCAGGAACTCTAACCACTCCACGTAATCTCTGTTCGTTAATACTGACAATAGGATTCTCGTCAGTAAATTCTACTTCATGGATAGAATCATTTTTTATTTTATTTTATTTTTCACAAGAGAGGCAGTCTGGTATAGGGATTTGAGTGTCGAAATAGGTCTCCAGAAGACGAGGGTTCAAATCCTCACCAGGCCATGGAAGCCCACTGGTTGAATTTGAGCAAGTCACACTCTCTCAGCCTCAGAGGACGGCCACAGTGGCAAAGCTCCTCTGAATAAAGTGGGTCAGGAAACCCTAGAACAGGCAGCGTGGTGTAACGTATCACAAGTGCTGGACTTGAACTCTCTGCAAGACCAGGATTCAAATCCCCAGAGTCTCGGAAATGCACTGGGCAAGCCACACTCTCTCAGACTCAGAGGAAGGCAAAGGCAACCCCCTGAACAATAAATGGAGACCAAGGTTCGAATTCCTGCTTTATCATGGAAACCCACAGGGTGACCATGGGCAAGTCACACTCTCTCAGCCTGAGAGGAATAGTGGCCAACCTCTGAAGACATCTGGATGAGAAAAAAGTTAATGACAGTTCCACCTTATGGTCAGCACAAGTTGGAAACGATCTGAAATTCTTTCCGAAAGCAGCGACAACAAAATATTTTTTACACAAACTACGCTTTACCTTAGTCTCTCGGGCCCTCTTAAAGGGGCGCAGAATATCTGGAGTCATCCTGCAGAGCATCTCCTCCCGGCATCTCACGGACACGGGTTCAAGAGGAAAAGGAATACCCCGCTACCAGTCACCGGGCTGCTTTTCCTGTGCATTAAAAGAAAAATAGAGAAAATTTTGACCCTACGGACACTACTATGGCCTTCGATCCCCCCCCAATTAGCCCCAAGCAAAATTACCCAAAATAAAAGCCAATTCTCCTTCCTGGTTGCCTCTGATTTTTTTCTTCTTTCTGTTCCAACTGGGATTCTTGTTATTATTACTACTACTACTACTACTACTACTACTACTACTATTATCTTTATTTTTATCCCGCTTTTCTCCCTGAGGAAACTCAAGGCGACCTACAGCCATTAAAAGAAACATAATTAAAATCTGTCATATACAAAAGCTTCGCATGTTCTATGTATCTATGTTTCTTTTTTTCCCACCTTTTATTAAAGAGATCAAATACAGATATAAATTTTAATTAGGGCAAGATTCATTACGGATATCGCAGTTGATGGCTTTGGGGATGATTCTCACTAATTTTAGAGTTGTTGTTTATATTTTTATATACATATATATATATATATATATATATTTACTGTATCTTAATTGTACTAGATGCCTCTTTTTCTTATAACGTGCAAGACTTATATGCTCCTTATTTCACGTTGCATTTTTACACTGCTGTGTTTTACTGTGGTATCTTGAGACTCTATTTGCTGATTTTATTACTATGGATGCGAATGGCCTTTGGCACAAGCATTAATAAAACTAAACTGAAAACTGATATAAATTTTTATTAACAAAAGTTTTGCACCTCATTTCTTCCTGTTCCTTCTACCTATGCTCCATTTATCCATTAATTAAACCTTGAGATGCTACAAATCATTACATCTGAAGACATCTTCCTTGTATTTACAAAGAAAAAAAAATCCTTATATGAAAACTTGTGCTAGCAATCTTTTTGTAATACTAGTAAGATCTTCTTGTCCCAATATAAAAGCTAAATATCTTAGAAGAAAATAATATCTATGTATCTATATCTATCTATTTATCTATCCACACACACACATATATATATATTTCATATATATTCACACATATTTATATTATATAAATATATATATTATATATATATTATATATATATATTTTATATGTATTGGTTTGAACATTGGACTATAACCCTGAAGACCACAGTTTAATTCACCACTTGGCCATCAAAACCCATTGGGTGACTGTGGGCACGTCACACTCTCTCAGCCTCAGAAAACCCTGTCATAGAGTTGCCGTAGGGTCGCTGTAAGTCGGAAACGACTGAAGGCGCACAATGACCGCAACATTTATTTATCAGTTTGTTTACAAAGGAAGATATACTCCATCTAACACAGCTAACATAAAAATAGCCTAAAATAAACAAACTAAATAAAATACCAGACTAAAAATAAAAAATACGCTAAAACTTAATAACTAACCAAAATATACAACTAAAGACTAAAACTAACATGCTAGTACACAAAAGGACCCTGATCCCCTGCTACCAAATTATAATTAAAATGAAAAAAGAGAAAAAGACAAGCTAATATTATCCTACAGATCCAACATGGTGTCAAGGTTTGAGCACTGAACTACGACCACGGAAAGCAGGGCTCGATTCCCCACTTGGCCATGGAAACCCAGTGGGTGACCCTGGGTGTGTCACACTCTCTCAGCCCCAGAAAAGCCCACGGATAGAGTCTCCTTAAGGCCACTGTAAGTCAGAAGCAACTTGAAGACACGCAACAACAACAGCAATAGCCTGCCGTTACAAATTCACCTAAAATAGCTACTAATGACCATATCCACAAATTATTGCATTGTTAGATTTCTTATTGCCCAAAAAAACTGGAAACGGTTTCCAGTCTTTCAAAAAAGTAAAAATCTGAATTGGCTTATCCTTTAAAATCACTGTTAATCTGGCCATTTGAGCTAACTCGGCAAGGTAGCTCTTTGCAGCAGCAGAATTTTCCAAACAGTCTTCAAGGGCAGCCCCAAGTAGAGTGCATTACAGTAATCTAGTGGTTTGAGCGCTGGACTACAACCCTGGAGACCAGGATTTGGTTCCATACTTGGCTAGGGAAATCCACTGGGTGACTCTGGCCTTGTCACACACTCTCAGCCTCCAGAAAACCCCATGATAGGTCCACCTTAGGGTTGCCATGAATCCGAAATGACTCAGGACAACTAAAGCAATAGCTACAGAAACCCACTGCGTTATGTTGCACAAGTTGCACGGCAGAATGGGGTCGGACTGGATGGCCCTCGGGGTCTCTTCCAACTCTAGGATTCCAGGATTCTATGACTCCTGGATACCATAAATTGGAATCTCTGCTAAGCTATGGATCTTGTGTGTTAGGCAAGTCACACTCTCTCAGCCACAGAGGGAAGCAATGATGACCAAACTCCTCCAAATAAACCTTGCAAAAGAAAAAAAAGAAGACACTCTGGTATAGTGGTTTGAATGCTGAACTAGGGCTCTCAGAGACCAGGGTTCAAATCCTGAGCCAGACATGGAAGTCCTACTCTCTCTCAGCCTCGGAAGAAAACAATGGCAAATTTATCATAGAATCATAAAATCAGAGAGTTGGAAGAGACCCCGGGGCCATCCAGCCCAACCCCCTTCTGCTATGGAGGGAGAAAGACCATCAAAGCCCGCCCTTGGACATGTGGCTGTCCAGCAGTTGCTTAAAAACCTCCACAGAAGGAGGAGACCCCACCACACTCCAGGGAGGCAGCAGCAGATTCTACTCTCCAACTGCTCTTACCGTCAGGAAGTTCTTCCTCAGATTCAGGTGGAATCTCCTTTCCTGCAGCTTGAATCCATTGCTCCTAGTCCTCGTCTCTGGAGCAGCAGAAAACAAGCTTGCTCCATCTTCAACATGACATCCCTTCAAATATTTAAACATGGCCATCATGTCACTTCTTAACCTTCTCTTCTGCAAACTAAACATCCCCAGCTCCCTCAGCCGCTCCTCACAGGGCTTCATGGCTTCCACACCCTCCATCATTTTGGTCGCCCTCCTCTGGACACCTTCCAGCTTGTCCATCTCCTTCTTGAAATGAGGTGCCCAGAACTGGACACAGGATTCCAAATGGGGCCTAACCAAAGCAGAACAGAGTGGTACCATTACCTCCCTTGATCTGGACACCATAATCCTATTGATGCAATCAAGAATCGTGTTGGCCTTTTTAGCTGCCGCATCACACTGCTGGCTCATGTTCAGTTTGTGGTCATGTACTGTTATCTAGCCAGGTGTCTATATTTGTGCATTCCATTTTTTCTGTCTTAAGTGTAGGACCTTACATTTCTCTCTGTTGAACTTCCTCTGAATAAATCTGACTAGGCGAGGCTCATCATAAGTTACTTCTAGAGAGACATTATGCATCCCTGGTCAGCCACAGAAGCCCATTGAATGACCCTGAGAAAATCACACTCTCTCAGCCTCAGACAAGCATTGTAAGGTGTTCTATCCACAGGATCACAGATGGAGAAAAATTAACTTTCTAGCAATAAATCATCAATCTTTAGCAATCAAAAGCATGCAAAAACTTTGCTTCTGTTGGATTTCCAAGAAACAGGTAAATAATTCAAAAGCACACGTACGTCCCTGAATATCAAGGAACTTTGCAAAACCAAATTTGCTTTGTGTGATTACTTCCTCCCAAAATGCAGAAATTTACAGACGTTACTCCTCGGAGACTGGAACGATCTTGGCTTGACCCACCGTTGCAGCCGTAGTTCAACAGGTCTGAAATTTTGTCTCCAAAATTTCCCTCCGAGCACCTGCTGGAGCGAAGCTTTGTATGTTCTCAGCCGCCGATCACATTGTGGGCTTAGCCCTGGCTTGATCTCTATTACAGTAATTTACTTTCCACTGTAAATCTTATTCCCAGACGGAAGTGCCCCGGGGCCTCCACGAAGTCCCTAATTGCGGCTCATTTCGGGTGCATTCAAGGTTAGCTCTTTTAACAATTTCTCTTTTCTTTTTCTTAACTACTTTAAGGAACACAAAAGGATTTGCATTTCCCAGCCCTCGGTTAAAGCCAACAATGAAGACGAGGAAACGGTTCAAGATTTTCCATACTTTGGCTCAGTCATTAATCAGAAAGGAGAATGAAGAGAAGAAATCAGAAGAAAACCAGGACTTGGAAGGGAAGCCATGAAGGAGCTAGAGAAGACTCTCAAGTTCAAGATATATCATCCAACACCAAAGTCAGGATTCTCCACGCCATCGTATTTCCAGTTCTGAGTATGGTTGTGGAAGCTGGGCAGAGAAGAAAGCTGAGAGGAAGAAAATGGAAATGGGGAAATGTGGTGCTGGAGAAGAGTTTTGCAGATGGAAAGGGGGAAGGACATCCACTCAACTTCTGTTTAAAGTCCTCCAAAGGTCAAGGGAAGTGGTGGTACCCCTCTGTTCTGCTTTGGTCAGACCCCACCTGGAATGAGCCAGCAGTGTGATGCGGCAGCTGAGAAAGCCAATGTGATTCTGGGCTGCACCAATAAAGTTATAGTATTGAGATCAAGGGAAGTAATAACACTATTTTATTCCGCTTTGGCCAGCCCTCACCTGGAATATTGTGTCCAGTTCTGGGCACCACAGTTCAGGAAGGAGAAGGACAGGCTGGAATGTGGCCAGAGGAGGGTCACCAGAACTGTAGAAGGTCTGGAGACCATGAAGCCCTACAAGGAGCAGCTTAGGGAGATGGGGATATTTAGCCTGCAGAAGAGAAGGTGAAGAGGGGACATGATAGCCATGTTTAAATATTGAAATGGATGTCCTATGGAAGATGGAGCAAGCCTGTTTTCTGCTGCTGCAGAGACTAGGACATGGAGCAATGGCTTCAAACTTCAGGAAAAGAGGTTCTATCTAAACATTAGGAAGAACTTCCTGACAATAATCGTACCTCTCTATTCCGCTTTGGTCCAACCCCACCTGGAATAATCCTGTGCCCAGTTGTGGGCACCACAGTTCAGGAAGGAGATGGACAAGCTGTAACATGACCCATGGAGGGTCTCCAAAACTGGAGACCATGAAGCCCTTTGAGGAACAGCTCAGGGAGCTGGGTAGGGTTAGCCTGGAGAAGAAAAGGTGAAGAGGGGACATCATGGCCATGTTTAAATATCTGAAGGGATGTCATGGGGAGGATGGAGCAAACTTATTTTCTGCTGCTCCAGAGACTAGGACAAGGAGCAATGGATTCAAGTTGCAGGAAAGGAGATTCCACCTGAACCTCAGGAAGAACTTCCTGACAGTCAGAGCTGTCCGGCAGTGGAATCCGCTGCTGCGTCCGTGGAGCGTGGTGGAGTCTCCTCCTTCTTTGGGGGTTTTTAAAGAGGGGCTCGGTGGCCATCTGTCCAAGGGAGGGCTTGGATGGTGTCTTCCTGCACGGCAGAAGGGGGTTGGACTGGATGACCCTTAGGGCCTCCTCCAACTCTAGGATTCTATGAAAGATGAGGAGTCCACCACTTCTTGGGGTAGTCCATTCCACTACAGCCGTCACAGTAAGCAAAGTCTCCCTAACGTTTAGGCGGAATCTCTTTCCTTCCAATTTGAGCCCCTGTTCTGGTTTCTGGAGCAGCAGGAAGCCGTCTGGCTTCATCCTCTCCATGACGTCGCTTCAGCTGTTTTAAAAACGTGGCCTCTCAGTCTTCTCTCCTAAGCACACCCGGCTCCATCAGTTCCTCCTCACAGGGCTTGGTGGCTTCCAGACCTTTGATAATCTTCGCCGCCTTCCTTTGGACACCTTCCCGCTTGTGGCTAATTCTTCCTGACCTGTGGTACCCAGAAGTGGAGGCAGGATCCCCCCAGGTGAGACATGACCAAAGCAGAATAAAGGTGACGTTACGTCTTCACTCTGTCTATACTCCCGTTGATGCAGCCCAGAATCGCATTGGCCTTTTTGGCTGCCGCATCACCCTGCTGGCTCATGCTCAGCTTGTGGTCTATGGATACCCACAGATCTCAACTTCCTAAGCCAGTGGTTCTTAACCTTTTCTTTACCGTTTTTTGTTCCTGGAGACCACCGAGATTTAAAACCCTAAAATGCAGCAATTTTTAAAAATATTTTAACATATATTTAATATATAAAACTACATATAGGAGATTAAAAAACAAACAACAAATAGACAAAGTCACTTTAATATCTAACCTAATAGTAAATTAAACTAGACTACAACTAAATGAAATGATAATATAAATGACTTCTAATTCACCCGCTTTTGGTTCTAAGATAATCTACAAAATATAATTCTTCTACTGGGTCTGTCATTGTCACACTGTCGCCTAGTATTTAAAAACGATAAGCTCAACCTTCAAAACCAATAATTGAATTTTCCCCCAGTAGTCTCTTAGATGCCCAATCAACTTATCCCAATCATTTTTAATTTTAACCAAAGATCCTTCCTTATTTAAAATAGCTAATTAAATGCAGCATTTTTTTAAAAAAGCCCTTTGAACAGTTTGAGATACTGTAATGAAACTTTGCACAAATGATATCCATCACTGGCAAAAGTCTCCCGCTCTTTGAGATCCATGCAAGACTGTCTGTCTGTCTGTCCTTCCTTCCTTTCTATTCTATATTCTAACTGTAAAAGCTCATAAAATTTCTTCAAGCGTTCAAGTGTACCCCTTGAGGATACTGTGGATGTGTAGGGGTCTGCAGAAAACAGGTTAACAAACACAGAATGGAGTGGTATGATCAGTTCTCTTGGCCTGGACGCTATGATCCCGTTGATCCAGTCCAGAATCGCATTGGCTTTTTTGGCTGCTGCACCACATCGCTGGCTCACGTTCAGCTTGCGGTCTACTAAGACTCCACGACTTTGACCAAAGCAGAATAAAGCAGCACTAGGACTTCTCTCAATCAGTACACGACAATGCATTTGTCATAAGCAATTCATTAAAAAAGAAAACAGAGATCATTCGTTCCGGGGTGGTTCCCAAGCGACCCTTGCGCCGCCTTGATTCACTGCCCTGATTACTCTCGGGTCTTACGACCTTTGCTCCTTAAGTTTATAGGCTTATAAAAACAGGGGAGGAGGAAGGAAAGAATGGTCAAAATCCACTGCTGCAAATAGTTTTGCAGGGCAGGATGGCGCAGGAAATCTTGCTAGAGTTGCTCTGGAGCACAAAGCACCAGAAAACAAAAGCAAAGCGTATGCTCACATCTATCATCGGTGTGTGTGTGTGTGTGTGTGTGTGCGCGTGCACAAGAGACACAGATCAGAAGTATGAACGCTACCCCGCATGACCAACAGCGGTCCTTATTTAGGGGCTTAAGACCAAACTACCAAGGACCTACTGCTCTTCACAGATCGAATTGTCTGCTTAAATTTTTTTTTTCCCAGAAACAGAGCGCATTTTTCTGCACCTCTCTCTGTCCTTCTTTCACAGGTCGTGACTTAAGGTCCCAAATACCACTTGGGGAATTGAAACAGCAGCATTTCCCACCGCTCACGGGGACGTCTGGTGGTAACACGAGAGAGAACGGGGCCTTTTCGGTGGCTGCCCCCAGACGCTGCAGAAAATCCCTTCCTAAAAAGGACAGGCTGCCCCTCTCTTTGTCATCCTCCGACGCGCAGGTTTGTTTCGGCACGCCCTTGCTCGGTGGGGCAAAGGACCCTCGTAATGTGCTCTCCATAGTCATTATTTTTTCTTTTTAACGGCCACATTTTAACTCCCTTTAATTCTGCTGACAGTTTAATTCTGTCTTTAGCTGCTGCATGGTGTGGCTTCTTTTTTCTTTTTCTTTCTGTTTTAATCTTCACAAGGTACCCCGAGTCCCAAACTGGGAGAAAAAAAGGCCATATATAAATAAATGGAGGACAAGGAGGGGGTAAAAATCCTATGGGACTTTGGGTTTCCAGCTTACAATCCATTACTATTTAACATGCCACACATAAGATGTGTAAATCCCTGGAGAGAGCAGAATTAAAGACAAACATAGGGATTGCTGTAGTTGTGTGTCCTCAAGTTGTTCCTGATTGCTTTTACCCTCAGAAATCTCTTTTCCTATAGTTTGGAGCTCCATTGCTCTGCATCCTGGTCTCTGGAGCAGCAGAAAACAGTCCTGCTCCATCCTCAAAATAACATCCCTTCAAATATTTAAACATGGTTATCGTGTCCCCTTCTCTTAACCTTCTCTTTTCCAGGCTAAACATATACCCGGCTCCCTAAGCCAGTCCCTGTAGGGCTTCGTGGTCTCCAGGCCTTCCACCATTTTGGTCGCCCTCCTCTGGACCCCTTCCAGCTTGTCCATCTCCTTCCTAACTGTAGTGCCCAGAACTGGACACAGGATTATTCCAGGTGAGGTCTGGCCAAAGCAGAATAAAATAGTATTATTACTTCCCTTGATCTCAACACTATACTCTTATTGATGCAGCCCAGAATCAGACTGGCTCTTTTCGCTGCCGCAACACGCTGCTGTCTCATGTTCCGCTTGTGCTCTACTAAGACTCCTAGACCTTTTTCACATGGATTACGGTCAAGTAAGGCATCGGGGTACAGACTATAAAATACCAAGAGTTGCACATGGAGATTCAGTTCCTTTGGGAAAAGAAAACCGCTATGCTCTCCGTGGTTCTAAATAGATGTTCTGTGAGCAACTACAGACAGACTTGCAAAACCTTCGAATGAAATCAATTTAGACAGGGTCGGCAGAGCACCCCTGCCAAAAGCAACACTGCTTGGAACAAAATACATTATTATGAGACCTCCCGCATTGCTAAATTCTTGGATAAAATAATCACCGACCACTCCAAACTCCCATCAGTAATATCTATATTGGCTATAGTCATAGCCTACAGTCATAGCGGCTGACTATGAAACTGATGAATACCAACACAACAATGCAACAGGTGGGGCACAACAGCACAGCACAGTCGCAAGACACACCGCCTGGGAGGAACCACGCTATTTGACCGTAACTCCCAAACTAACGAAACAGAGTCAAGTCTACGAAAGCTCACGCCGGGAACTTCTTTGTCTCAGTCGGCCTCCAAGGCGCTGCAAAGGTCCCTTTGCGCACTGATCCAAGCTCACGCAGCCCTGCCCTTGGCTTCGGATCACACGAGAGCACAATCGCACACTGCTTGGAACAGACCACGCTACCTAATAAGGCTTTTCCTAAACTCCTAGATTCCTGCACAGAATCCGGATTATGGGTGGCCCAAAAGCGCAGTCAGCAGCCCGGGCAACTGCGGAAGCAATCTAAGCAATCTAAGAAAAATATCTGCAATTACTCCACGAGTCTGCTGTAGATACGATCACGATCGCACAACTGCAAGCAGTCACAACATACAATCACAGAATTATCGAGCTGGAAGAGACCCCCGGGGCCATCCAGTCCAACCCCCTGCTATGCAGGAACACCCACCAAAGCATTCCCAACAGACGGCCATCCGGTCTCTGCTTAGAAACCTCCAAAGAAGGAGGAGACTCCGCCACACTCCCAGGCAGCCGATTCCACTGCCGGACAGCTCCGACCATCGGGAAGTTCTTCCTGAGGTTCAGGTGGAATCTCCTTCCCTGCAGCTTGAATCCATTGCTCCTTGTCCTGGTCTCTGGAGCAGCAGAAAACAGGCCTGCTCCCTCCTCAACATGACATGCCTTCAAATATCTAAACATGGCTATCATGTACCCTCTCAACCTTCTCTTCTGCAGACTAAGCATCCCCAGCTCCCTCAGCCGCTCCTCAGAGGGCTTCATGGTTTCCAGACCCTCCACCATTTAGGTCGCCCTCCTCTGGACACACTCCAGCTTGTCGACCTCCTTCTTGAATTGAGGTGCCCAGAACTGGACACAGCATTCCAAAATGAGGCCTCACCAGTGCAGAATAGAGTGGTACCATTACCTCCCTCGATCTAGACGCCATACTCCTATTGATGCAACCAAGAATTGCATTGGCCTTTTTAGCTGCCACGTCACACTGCTGGCTCATGTTCAGCTTGTGATCTACCAAGACTCCTAGATCCTTTTCACACGGACTGCTATCCAGCCACATGACATCCCACACGATCCGACATGAGGAGTCCTAGATTCTTGGACAGAATCGGAAACAGTCTCAAACTCCACCTGGCAGATTGGGAAACCCAGAATTTATAGAATTAACAAGAGCTAGAGTGGTGTTGAGGTTTGAGCATTGCGCTACAAGCCTGGAGACCCAAGTTCGATTCCTTGCTCGGCCCGGGAAACCTACCGGGTGACCTTGGCCGCATCACACACTCTCGGCCCCAGAAAACCCCATGATAGGTTTGCCGTAAGTTGGAAACAACTTGAAGGCGTGCAGCAACAACACAAAATTAACAGGAGCAAGAATTGTTGCTGTTGTTTATTCTTCCAAGGTAGGTAATGCAATTAACTTTGCATTTCAAATTTGGCTTGATTTTAGAATCACAGCTCAAACAACCCGGTTAAAAACTACCAAGCACTCAACCGTTCCGGCGCCTACATCAAAAGCATTGGCACTATCAAACATTGATTAACAGTCGCACGCAGAGCCACGGAAGCGAATTCCGGAGGAACACGCCTGGAATAAATCCAGTTGACCCACAAAGGTTCCTCCGTGCTACAATCCTTCGCTTCCCCTCCTGCCAAGCTATATGGGATTACTCACTCGTAACGTAGGCCTGGGGAGTCTATTAATAGGCCAGAGTGTGTGTCCTCAGCCACAGAAAACAAGTCTCCGTGGCATTTTAAAAAACTCACTCTCGTGGAAGAAGGAAACCATGAAGGAGCAGCTGAGGGAGCTGGGGATGTTTAGCCTGGAGAAGAGAAGGATGAAAAGCGGGCATGACAGCCATGCTTAAATATTTGAAGGGATGTCAGATGGAGGATGGAGCAAGCCCCTTTTCTACTGCTCTAGAGATCAGGACATGGAGCAATGGCTCCAAACTTCAGGAAAAGAGATTCTACCTAAATCTTAGGAAGAACCTTCTGAAGGGAAAAGTAGTTCATCAGTGGAATATGTTGATGCCTTGTAGTGTGGTTGAGTTTCCTTTCTTGGAAGGTTTTAAAGAGAGGTTGGATGGCTGTCTGTCAGCAAGGCTTTGATGGAGTCCTCCTGCATGGCAGAAGGGGGTTGGACTGGATGGCCCCTTGGGGTCTCTTCCAACTCTAGGATTCTATGACTCTATGAATCCTAGAATCCTCGACGATAGCTATATTTAAAGATTGGAAGAGATGTCATTTTGAAGATGGAGCAAGCCTGTTTTCTGCTGCTCCAGAGACTAGGACACGGAGCAATGGCTTCAAACTTCAGAAAAAGAGATTCCACCTAAATCTTAGGAAGAACTTCCTGAGGGTGAAAGCAGTTTGACAGTGGAATACTCTGCTGCCTCAATAAAGTATAGTGGAGTCTCCTCCTTTTTTGGAGGTTTTTAAGCAGAGGCTGGATGGCCACCCACTGGGAATGCTTTGATGGTGTCTTTCTGCACGGAAGAAACGGGATTGGACTGGATGGCCCCTGGGGACTCTTCCAGCTCTATGATTCTAAGTATTTGAACCCAGTGATCCCTCCCAAATTAACGAGGAAACCACCATATCTGCAAACTCTAAGCACGCACACGATTTTGGGGATTTAACAGGTCTTTTCCTTTACCCCAAACGGAACAAAAGAAGGCAGGAGAGGTCCGTAGGGGGCAGTCAAGGCCGCCAGAGGTCCGACCCCATTCTGCCCAGCTAGACCACCCCAAAAGATGCCCCTCCAACCTCGGTTTAAAGGAGGAACTCCGAATCATGGGAACCTGGGTTGCAACGGGGCCAGAGGCCATCGATTCCAACCCACTTGTTCAATGTCTGGATTACTGTAAGACACTCCACCTGGGGCCGTGCTGGACTACATGCAATTAAAGAATCCTGAAGTTGGAAAGTTGGAAAGAATCACAGCTCAAACAACCCGGTTAAAAACTACCAAGCACTCAACTGTTCCGGCGCCTACATCAAAAGCATTGGCAATATCGAACATTGATTAATAGTCGCACGCGGAGCAGCAGCAATTCCAGCCGGGCTGAACACGCCCGGCTCCTTCAACCTCTCCGCATATGTTTTGGTGTCTGTACATCTTATCATCCTTTTTGCCCTTCTCTGAACCCACTCGAATTTGTCTCTGTCCTCCTTAAAATGAGGAGCCCAGAACCAAATGCAGGAAACCAGATGAAGCCTGACTAGGGCAGAATAGAGTGGGACTATGGCTTTCCTTGACTTGGAAACTATGCTTCTATTAATGCAAGCTAAAATATAATTTGCCTTCTCTGCTGCAGCATCACATCCCTGGCTCATGTTCAGCTTACAGTCAACAATAACCCCAAGGTCCTTTTTGCATGGACTACTGCTGGGCTATCACTAGGCCAAGCCCCCCATCCAATACCTCTCCTCATAAGTTTTGTTCTACATCCCTCTTATTATCCCAGTTTCCCTTCTCTGAACCTGCTCCAACTTGTCTCTATCTTTCTTAAAATGCCCAAAAGTGAATGCAAGGCTCCAATCAAGGCCTGAATAGTACAGAATACAATGCGACTCTGACTTCTCTTGTCTTGGAAGCAATGGCTCTGATTAATGCAGGCTAAAATAGCATTTCCCTTCTTTGCTGCAGCATCACACTGCTGGCTCTTGTTCAACTTATAATCAACAATAATCCCACGGTCTTTTTTCCCATCTTCTACTGCTAAACCAAGTATCCCCTGTCCTATAAGTGTGCACCTGGGTTTTGTGACCCGAATGTAGACATTTTGCGTTTGTGTCTCTTGAATTTCATTCTATGAATTTCAGCTCAGTTTTCTAGTTTGCATTAAATACGTTCTTGTTGTTACTGCTATTGTGGTGTGCCCCCATTTCCATACAGCATCTGTAAGGCAAAACTATCACAGATTTTCTGGGGCTGAGAGTGCGTGACACACCCGAAGTCACCTGGGTTTCCATGGTCAAGCAAAGGGGAATCAAACCAGGTCTCTTGGGTTGTAGTTAATGCTCAAACCACTACACCACCACTATTAATTACATTATTTTAGGTAAAATGAATTATATTGGACCAAAATAAATTGGAAGAAACATGGGATAAAACCTGAATATATATATTAATAAGTTCTAATAAATAAATAAATACATTTGTATTAGGGAGCAAAGTACAAAGGCAATAAAGAATATGGGTTTAAAAGCAAAAGTAGATCCATTAAATCAACAGTTGCATGGTGAACCTCATCTAAGTGATTCAATAAGTCTATTGAATCACACACTCTCAGCCCCGGAAGAAAGACCCACCTTAGGGTTGCCAAAAGTTGGAAACAACTTAAAGGCACATAAGAACAAAGTTGTAGCTAACAGGATTCAAGCTAATGACCACAACGACAGTAACTATAAATAAATTAGAGTACTGGGAACTTTTTCCAGTTTTTCTTTTTCCTGGAAAACCCACATCACTTGCTTCCGTCCCAAATAATTATGTAAATTTAACTTATTTTTATTTTTTTTAAATAATAATTTTTATTCAGACTACAAAGAAAACAAAAACAAATACCATACAAAATAAAACAGCATCGAAAGAAAAAGGAAAAAAAAAGAAACAAAACAGTACATTATTAAACATTCAAACATTAACAATTCACAACCATAAGAAAGAAAAGAAGAAGAAGCACCCTATAACGTCCATTTAAACAAAAAACAAACGACTTCCCTTGCTAAGTTAAATTTAGCTTATTTGTAAATTTAACTTCTTTTTAAATTTAAACTTTTTAAAACTTATTTTTAAAGTTAAATTCACGAATAAACTAAATTTAACTTGTTTTTAAATTTAAACTTGTTTTTTACCTTGTTTTTAAAATGAGTCAAAAAAAAAAAGAGTTTAGTCCCTGGGGGCTCTTGTAAGTCTCCAAATTAAGTCAAAGAGAAGTTAATTACTGTTTAATTGAGCTAATAAAAAATTACAGGCAAAACAGGGCAGTAATGTGCCGGAGGGCGGGGAGAAGGGACTTAAGTAAAGATACCTCCCTGCAGACCAGAGGTGGAAAAAAGGAAATTATATTCCATCCGAAGGAAGCCGGTTGTGACGACAGAAGGAAGAGGGAGTTCGCCCACGTACCTTCTCCGGTATTCGAGGGGGATTAACCCACCAACCCACCCGCCGGGACTTCTAATGCCTCATTATTCGGCCTCCCGCTGCACCGGTTTTCCACTTTTAACACGACACGGCCACACCGCCGGCATGCATCTGAAGCTCACGTTGTACAACACAGGCCTATTTTCCTTTCCCAGTCAGGCAGGGAGAGACAGAAGGAAAACATTTCTCAATTTCATCCTAGCTCGTCTAACAGGATTCTCCGGTCTGGACACCGGAGGGCAGGTATATTATTATTTCGGCAGTACCACCTTATCCGTGCTGGATACGTTCCAAAATGCTCAGTGGATGGTTGCAGTCATGGATAGCACAAACCCTACACACACACACACACACACACACTGTCAGATGGGACAAAGCTAACAAAATGAATTTCAACAGAGAGACACGTAGGGCCTTACACCTAGGAAGGAAAAATGGAATGCACAAATACAGGATGGGGGGCCCGTGGCTGGACAACAGTATGTGTGAAAGGGATCTAGGAGTCTTGGTAGATCATAAGTTGAAGATGAGCCAGCAGTGTGATGCGGCAGCAAAAAAAGCCAATGCGATTCTTGGTTGCATCAATAGAAGTATGGTGTCCAGATCAAGGGAAGTAATACTACTATTCTATTCTGCTTTGGATAGACCTCATCTGGAATAATCCTGTGTCCAGTTCTGGGCACCTCATTTCAAGAAGGAGATGGACAAGCTGGGAGGTGTCCAGAGGAGGGCGACCAAAATGGTGGAGGGTCTGGAAGCCGTGAAGCCCTCTGAGGAGCAGCTGAGGCAGCTGGGGATGTTTAGTTTGCAGAAGAGAAGGTTAAGTGACACGATGGCCATGTTTAAATATCTGACGGGATGTCATGTTGAAGATGGAGCAGGCTTGTTTTCTGCTGCTCCAGAGACGAGGACTAGGAGCAATGGATTCAAGCTGCAGGAAAGGAGATTCCACCTGAACCTTAGGAAGAACTTCCTGACGGTCAGAGCTGTCCAGCAGTGGGATCTGCTGCTGCCTCCACGGAGCGTGGTGGGCTCTCCTCCTTCTTCGGAGGTTTTTAAGCAGAGGCTGGACGGCCACCTGTCCAAGGGAGGGCTTTGATGGGTGTTCCTGTGTGGCGGGGGGGGGACTGGACCAGGTGGCCCCTTAAGGTCCCTTCCAACTCTTTGATTCTATGACTCTATGATTCTATGATTCTTCACATTTGTTGGTCAGACTTTCGCAAATCTGATTATTCAGTAGTTTGAACGTCACGTTTAGCCACCGTTTTCAATTCAATGTGATTCAATTTGTTTACTTACGGTCATAGAGCAAATACAAATATGTAAAAAAAAGTTACTGTAAAATAATAAAATCATACTAACACCCAATTAAAGTTACAGTATGCTCACAACTGTTGCTGGAGTTAACGACTTACATCACGCCCTTGGTTAAATAGCGGTGTACACTTTTGCACGCGCATGATCCCCGCTGACGGACGCTCTGGCTCTCCCTTGTCCCAGACTTCCAGCGTTTTCCAAGGAACTTTCTTTCCGTACCTCAATCAAAAGCATTTCCTCATCTCCGGTTTTATCTCCCAGTTCTTTGTGTATTTATCTTAACACTGACCCAGATGCCTCGCGGTCGGCTTTTCCCAACCTATTCTCTTTGATCCCTTTTCGCTGGGATGAGATTCCCAGACTCTTTCCTCTGACATACAACACGCTGCTACCTGCAGTTCTAGCTCAGGTACTCTAAAGCCCATGCGTCGCAAATGGCTTGTTGACTGCTACCACTTTTAAGCGAACCGAGCCTTGGTAGCCCACCTGAGCACTCATTTGCAATTAACGCAATCTGCAAGCGTGCGTAATTTGAACATGTCAGGGAGCACGGCCGACACGGCAACGCCCACAGTCGTGCTCCGTCTGGCACCGTTACTGCTCCCCCAGATCCTCGGTCCAGCAAAGCGCCACCCGGTTTTAGAGACCCCGGAAGCAGCCCCCCGTCTCCCAGTGCCTCTCCCCGCTTCTCTTCCTCGCACCTCTCTCCAGTCCCAACAGCAGCAATCCCTCATTTCTCCTCCTGCACACCTTGGAAGCTTCTTGGAGGAGACCACAACGCCTATTGAGTCCAACCCCCTTCTGCCGTGCGGGGACACACACTCAAAGCACCCCCAGCAAACGGCCACCCAGCCTCTGTTTAAAAGCCTCCGAAGGAGACTCCATCATACTCCGAAGCAACATATTCCACCGTCGAGCGGTTCTTACCCACAGGAAGTTCTTCCTAAGGTTTAGGTGGAATCTCTTTTACTAAAATTTGAATCCATTGCCCTGTGTCCTAGTCTCCAGAGCAGCAGAAAACAGGCTTGCTCCATCTTCAACATGGCATCCCTTCAAATCTTTAAACATGGCTATCATGTCCCTTCTTAGCCTTCTCTTCTCCAGGCTAAACATCCTCAGCTCCCAAAGGCAACTCTTTAAAGGCTTCGTGGTTTCCAGATCCTCCACCATTTTGGTTGCCTTTTTTTTTTCCTTTCCTAGGGGTAAGATTTTACATTTCTCTCTGTTGAAACTGATTTTGTTAGCTTTGGCCCATCCGACAGTGCGCGTGTGTGTTTATGTAGGGTTTTGTGCTATTCGTGGTGCCAGTGGCCGGGAGAGGACAACCCCTTCGCTCCAGAAACCAGCAAAGGAGAAACCAAACCAGTCCAGAGGATCTGAAGGAGTGGACGAGTTACTGAAATAACGCGGAGTCTAAAAGGCATAAAACGCCGTCCAGGAGAGTCAAAAGCCAGAATAACCAAACATAAGCAACGCGTTGCAAGTCCCAAGTAACATGTTCTGAACTATAAAGCGGTAAAAGTCTCTTGTGGGTAATTCTGAAGTTCTGTCTACACTACAGAGTTATATCAGTTTTATTCCACTTTAAACACCAGGGCTCTTCCTTAAGGAATCCTGGGATTTATAGTTTGGGAAGGAGTACGCAAGCCAGTTGTGGTATAGTGGTATGAGCACTGGACTACAATCGTGGAGACCAGGGTTCGAGTCCCGTCCTCCGCCGTGGAAACACACTCTCAGCCCAGAAGAACTCCATGATGGTTTCAGCATCAGGGTGCCATAAGCTGGAAATTACTCGAAGGTTCGTAACAACAAGGTAACCCTACCACATGGGTTTTCTTGTCCATATTTCTTCAGAGAACATTTGCCACCATCGCCGTCCCCTGGGGCTGAGAGAGTGTAACTTGTCTGAGGTCCTCTGGTGGGTTTCTACGGCCAAGTGGGGACTCACACCCTGGTCTCCTAGAGTCCTAGCCAAACTTTCAAAACACTACACCACACTGGCTCTCTAAACAATAAATATTTTCCACAGACAGATCATTCTATACCTTGGCGTAGTCATAAATCAAAACAGAGACTTCAGTCAAAAGGTTAGAAGAAGACCAAAACGTGGAAGGGCAAGTATGGAGGAACCAGGCAAGACCCTGAGGTGTACAGATATATAATCAATTAATAAAGTTAGGATTCTTCATGTCATCATATTTCCGATTTCTATGTACGGTTGTGAAAGATGAGCAGAGAAGAAAGCCGATAGGAAGTGAACAAACTTATTGGAAACGTGGTGCTGGAGGAGAGTTCTGCGGATACCCTGGACTGCTAAAAAGACAAACGGACGGGTCCTGGAGCAAATCAAGCCTGCGTTTTCCCCAGAAACCAGACGACCAAATTGGGGCCGTCATACTTTGACCATATGATGAGAAGACCCGACTCACTAGAAAAGACAATATTGCTTGGGAAGGTGGAAGGCAGGGGGAAAAGAGGAAAGCCTCATTACAAGTGGATAGACTTTGGATGGATGGATGGATGGATGGATGGATGGATGGATGGATGGATGGATCGATCGATCGATCGATCGATGGACGAACGGACGGACGGACAGGCAGGCAGAGAGATAGACAGACAGACAGAGATAGATGGTTAGATAGAGGGATAGACAGATGGATGGATGGATGGATGGATGGATGGATGGATGGATGGATGGATAAATAGACAGACAGACAGATAGACAGACAGATAGAGATGGTTAGATAGATGGACCGACGGATGGATGGACAGACGGATAGATGGACAGATGGACAGATGGGTGGACAGATGGACGGACGGATGGACAGATATGGTTAGAAGAATGGATAGACAGACAGAGACAGACAGATGGGGAGATGGATGGATGGACGGACAGACAGATTTTTGATATCTCTTAGCTCAGTCCGTAATCAAAATGGAGACTACAGCCAAGAAACCAGAAGAATGCTAGGACTTGGAAAGGCAGCTATGGAGGAACCAGACAAGATCCTCAAGTGTCAAGATATGTCACAGAATACCAACATCAGGATTTTCCACGCCATCGAGTTCCTGATTTCTACCTGTGGTTGTGAAAGCTGGGCAGAGAAGAAAGCTGATAGGATCAACTCCTTTGAAACGTGGTGCTGGAGGGGAATTCTACCGATACCCCGGACCGCTGAAAAGACCGAGGAATGGGTCCTAGAGGAAACGAAGCCTCAACTCTCCCTAGAAGCCAAGATGGGTAAATTGAGATTGTGACACTTTGGGCGTGTAATGAGATGACACAACACCTTGGATAAGACGAATTCTGCTAAGCAAAGCGGAAGGCGGCAGAAGAAGAGGGAGACCATATTTCGGGGTGCTCTTTCCACCTCTTATCCAGCAAGATAACTGGGGACACCTGAATAGACTTCGCTCCCTCCTCTTACTCAGCCTGTCCCCCGCTTGCCAATATTTGTCAGGCGTTCTCTTCCAAATCCAGAGTAAGCCTGAAGGCACGCAACAACATCAGAGGGTGTTTCCAACAGGAAATAAAAATTGCTCCCGAAGGAAGACGACCGGATTCCGAAGTTGATTGATATGGCTCTAATGGACAAACTTACAATTCTAATTAAAGAGGAGACTATAGATGAGTTTGTTGAAGACTGGGATTTGGTAATCAATTATTAAGAAACATGTTGGGCAACTTGGCCACAGCAAACCTTTTAGACTGATGGGATCACAGATATTTAGAATTAGACCTGATAATCTATCCAACCTTAACCCTTCTAGGGGGATGTTGTTTATTATAATAAATATTATAAATTTTACAAGAATAGAATTATAAGTACTAGAAGTATTTATGCTATCATAGTAAATAAAGTATTAACTATCGCATCGTCTATAAGTTAGAATCATAACAGATTCAAGCACTGGAAAGGATCTACGTTATATAAAGAGTGCTAAAATATTAACGACTCGTCAAGGGGACGTCAACGTGAGATCGGTAGAGGACGAAATGTACGCTGAGTATGTTTGCATGTACGTTGACTTTTTTTTTTTATAAAGGGGGGGGGAATCAGCCGTGGAGGTAGCAATGAAAGAGTTCTGTATAAGAACCATTTTCCTTCTTGCAAAAACAAAACAAAAACAAAACAAAAAACCCAACCCTGTGTTTTTCCATCTGCTTTTCCACCCACCTCTTTCTCCCTCTTACTCCTCTCCACACACACTCTCAGCCTCATGACGCTTCTCGTCGTCTCCCAGAAAAATCTGAACTCGCGCTTGAACTGAGCGGAGAGCGCACCGGAAAAAATTCAAAGCGACATCTGCAACCGATTGCCGTGCGCGCGTTGCCGCTCTCCCGCTTTGATCCTGCCTTTCGGAGAGGTCTCGCTGACACGCCTGCGGTTAGCACCTTCCCATGAGTCAACTTCTCGCTCTTTCCTGATCTTCTGGGCTGCCTAAATTTATCTGCGGCAGAGAGACAACAGCTCTGTTGGAAAAACCCAAGTTGTTTTCTTCCAGTGAAAACTACAATGACAATATTGTGTCTTACGTTGTTGCTCTTAGTTTTCAACTTACGGCAACTCTGTTATTGGGTTTGCCTGGCCAGATTTCATCAGAGCAGGCTTACCACCATGGCCTTCCCCTGAGGCTGAGAGAGTGCGACTAGCCCAAGGTCCCCACTAGGTTTCCATGGTTGAGCAAAAACCCATATCCTGCTTTCTTGGAGTCCTCATCCAAAAGTCAGACGAGTACACCATGCTGGTCCCCCAAAGGATTTCTTGCCAAGACTTCTTGAGAAGGTATTAGCCACCAAGGACTGAATCCTAGAGTTGGAAGAGACTCCAAGGGCCATCCAGTCCGACCCCATTCTGCTCTGCAGGAAGACACCATCAAAGTCCTCCCTTGGACAGATGACCATCCAACCTCTGCTTAAAACCTCCAAAGAAGGAGGAGACCCCTCCATGGAGGCAGCAGCAGATTGTACTCTTGAACTGCTCTTGCCATCAAGAAGTTCTTCCTAAGGTTTAGATAGAACCTCGTTTCCTGAAGTTTGAAGCCATTGCTCTGTGTCCTAGTCTCTGGAGCAGCAGAAAACAGGCTTGCTCCATCCTCCATACAACACCCGTTCAAATACTTAAACATGGCTATTATGTCACCTCTTAAAGTTCTCCTCGAGGTAGAACATACCCAGCCTTCTAAGCCGCTCCTGAGAGGGCTTCATGATTTCCAGGCCTTTGACCATTTTGGTTGCCCTCCTCTGGACATGTTCCAGTTTGTCAACATCTTTCCTGAACTGTGGTGCCCAGAACTGGACACAAGATTATTCCAGGTGGGTTGAATACTGTGTCCAGTTCTCCTTCCTTCTTATCATCCTTATTGCCCTGCTCTGAACTTGCTCCAACATGTTCCAGCCTCTCCTCACAGGGCCGCTTCCAGAGAAGGAGGAGACTCCACCACACTCCACTGAGGCAGCAGCGGATTCCACTGTTGAACTTCGCTTGCCATCAGGAAGTTCTTCCTAAGGTCTGGACACAGATAACTATGCTGCTCCTCAGAGGGCTTCTTGGTTTCCAGACCCTTCACCGTTTTGGTGGCCCTCCTCTGGACGCCTTCCAGCTTGTCCATCTCCTTCCTGAACTGTGGTGCCCAAAACTGGACACAGGATTATTCCAGGTGGGGTCCGGCCAAAGCAGAATAGGGGGGTACCACCACTTCCCTTGACCCCTACAAGGAACTTCTTGATGGTAACACTAGTCAGACAACGACCTCCAGAGGCGGTGGTGTCTCCTTCCCTGGAAGTCTTCCAAAATAAGCTTGGTGGCTACTTGCTATGGATGTTCTAGGTGAAGATCCCACATTGACGGCCCCTGGGGACCCCTTCCAACTCTAGGATGATATGAACAGGTAAGACAAAAGGTGTGTCGGCAGGGCTACCAGACGGCTTTGGGCAAACTCACAGGTGCTTCTTCTTCTCAGTGAGGTGCAACTCAACAATCCCAAAGGCAAATTAGGAGTTAAAAAAAGAAATACAACCAACCACCCATGCCATTCCAGTCCAAAACCTGCCTCGCCTCTCTCTACTCGCTGACCCAAAAATAACCCCAGAATGCAAAACGTGTAAGCAAAAAGGAATGGTAAACAAACTCAGGAGACAATTTATCATTTTAAAAAAATAAAAGGCATGCAGCAAACTTAAGTTAGGGAGAATAATGATACCTTAAAATGCCTGAAGGGCTGTCATTACAATTGAGATGGAGGTGAGCTTGTTTTCTCCTGTTTTGGAGGAAGGGAATCAATGCTATGGATTCAAATTACAAGAAAAGAGATTCCACCCAAAGATTAATGAATGGGCTTTATGGTCTTGTGAGGGGATGATGGGATCTGGTGAGAAACAGTGTGCTGGGAAAGAAGGGAATGTTATTTTAACGATCTCTGATTAGGATGAAGGGATCCAGCTGCAAGGTCACGGCAGGCAGGATGAAAGTCTGGGAAAAGGGCTGCTTTAATCAGCCGTCAAATAAATTGCAATAAATTGCTCTGAAATGTTGCAGCTTGCAAGGTACCAATAATTCCTTAGTCCTGGCAAATGCCAAGGTGTGCTGATGTTTTTCTTTGCAGAGCAACATAATTCTTCTTAATAACTCTTCACAATGTTGACAAGGTTAGGAGAGAGATTATGTCAATTTTCGGTTGGTAGCAGTTTTTCACCATGGAGAACAATTAGGATAAGAAAGGAATGAGCAAAATTAGTCTTAGTATAGATATTAGTAAAGACATTACTACTACTACTACTACTACTACTACTACTACTACTACTATTATTATTATTATTGAAGTTATACTTTCTTTTTTTTAATCACCTTTTTCTTCTCCTTTTTCGATTTAAGGAGGTTGATATAGAAAGCATTTTCATTTATTTAAACCTGTAACCTCATCTTACGGAGAGGTTTCCTTTTTCTTGCTTTTTTCGGTTCTTTTCTTGCTTTATCTTTTATCTGTCAGTTATTAGTGTTAAACTATGGAGTCAAATTCTTATTTTTTAAGTAATGTTGGCTATAAATTTGTTATGAGTCATTTTTTTCTAGGGTTTGGTTCTTTTCTGTTATTCTTTGCGTATATACACTTGCATATATTTTGTTATATAGGTTTCTTTGCCCTTATGTATCTATATAAAAATAAAATTTAAAATTTGAAAAAGCTTTTGAATGCTCTAAGCTTGTTCTCCGAAGTCAAAGCTTAGCGAGGACAACTTCCAACTCTACTCTTACGATCTTATGATCTGCTCCAATGTGGTCCATGAAACTTCAGCAAGTGGAATCAGCAAAAATTATCCAAAATTCAACAACACACACACAGATATACATCCGTTTTTACACAAATTAACACAAACTCCCAGTAACACCTTTAACACAGACATAAACTAAAATTAAACATCAGACATAAATCAAAATTGAAACACCAAACTTTAAAAAAAACACCACTAAACACTAACTCACCAGAACACTAATTAACGGACTAAACAGTAGCTCACTAAAACACAAAAGGGCTCTGAGAAAAAAAAGAAAAGACAGAAATATACCATTCTATCATTACAAATCCACCTAAATAAATTACTAACAGTTTCCACAAATTATTGCATTGTTTGATTTCTTATTGCTAAACTATGCTTTTTTTCCAAAAGTTGGAGATACGTAATACTCCCAGATAGAACTCACAAACATTACATTTGTGGGAACTACAACACCCAAAATCCCCTACCACTCCTCCCATGGCCAGCATGGCTGTAGTTACCCCTTTTCCTCCTCTACGATTATGCGATTTGCTTCTCCTCCAAGAATATTCAAAATCTATCAAATGAGGTGTTACCTCTCCGTCAAACTTTTTTCTTGCTATTAAAAACCATCAAATCCTGTGCTTTGCCAGTTTTCAACTTTTTTTCATAATTGAATTTATTTCTGTGTCTGTAATTACAGAGTTAAGGAAATTCCCATGATAATTTTGCAATGAATTTATATTTTAACGAGGTAAATGCATTAAAGAAGGAATGTCCAGAAATATGTTTGGTACCAGAGGCAGAAACAATACGGAAAGAAAAGGGGGAGACAACTGCATCATCGCAGAAAAGAAATTGAGCAGTTCAGCCTGTTAACAGCAAGCTTTTTATTCAAAATTAACAAGAATATCTGAAATGAAACAATCTGGTCGGGGAAGCCTTGCTTAAGTGAACAAAAACATTTTGAACCTTCCAAAGAACATTTAAAGCCTTGTTCCAAAATTCATCCAGTTAAAATTTTAATTGCTGCTATTGTTGTGTGCCTTCAAGTTGTTTCCTTACAGCAATTCTATCCCGGATTTTTTGGGGGGCTGAGAGTATGTGACCGGCCCAAGGTCACCCAGTGGGTTTCCATGGCTGAGTGGGAATCGAATCCGGGTCTCCAGGGTCACAGTTCAATTCTCAAACCCCTACACCATGCTGGCTTTCTTGCAACCAAAGGCCATCATAATATAAAAATGAAGACATAACAGAAATATCAAATAATGCAGCTTAAGGACAGAATATGATCTACAGTTTCCAACACCATTTCTAATACGACTGAGCCTGCCAGTGACTTTTGGGGGGTGCCAGGGGGTTCTGTCCTGGGCCCGGGGCTATCCAACGTCTTCATCCATGACTTGGATGAAGGAACAGAGGGCGTGCTGACCAAATTTGCAGATGATGCCAAATTGGGAGGGGTTGCCAATACCCCAGAGGACGGGATCAGAATTCAAAATCACCTTGACAGGCTGGAGAGCCGGGCCAAGGCTCACAGAATGAATTTCAACAGAGAGAAATGTAAGGTCGTGCACTTAGGCAGAAAAAATGGAAGGCACAAATATAGGATGAGGGACGCGTGGCTGGATAGCAGTCTGTGTGAAAGGGATCCAGGAGTCTTGGTAGATCACAAGCTGAACATGAGCCAGCAGTGTGATGCAGCAGCCAAGAAAGCCAACACGATTCTAGGTTGCATCAATAGGAGTATGGTATCCTGATCAAAGGAAGTAACGGTACCCCTCTATTCTGCCTAGTCAGACCTCATTTGGAATCCTGTGCCCAGTTCTGGGCACCTCAATTCAAGAAGGATATTGACAAGCTGGAAGGTGTCCAGAGGAGGGCGACCAAAATGGTGGAGGGCCTGGGGGCCATGAAGCCCTATGAGGAGCGTCTTAGGGAGCTGGGGATGTTTAGTCTGCGGAAGAGAAGGTTAAGAGGTGACATGATAGCCATGTTTAAATATCTGAAGGGATGTCATGTCGAGGAGGGAGCAGGCTTGTTTTCTGCTGCTCCAGAGACCAGGACAAGGAGCAATGCATTCAAGCTGCAGGAAAGGAGATTCCACCTGAACCTCCGGAAGAACTTCAGGGCTGTCCGGCAGTGGGATCCGCTGCTGCCTCCATGGAGGGTGGTGGAGTCTCCTCCTTCTTCGGAGGTGTTTAAACGGAGGCCAGGTGGCCATCTGTCAAAAGGAATGCTTTGACGGTGTTTTCCTGCTTGGTAGGATGGGGTTGGACTGGATGACCCCTGGGGTCTCCTCCAACTCTAGGATTCTATGATTCTAAGAATTAAAATATACAAAAAGAATCCATATGGACAATAACACTTCAGACATTCAGCAATGCCTTACAATAAAACTTTCAGGGGCTTTAGCTAATGCCATTAAGAAAGTTGCAGCTCTTCCAATGATACCAGAATCTTTATTAAAAAGCCAAAATTATCATTTTTGGCAGACGGACCAATTGTTTTTAACAGATAACCACCCCACAAGGTATTTTCCTCTAATTCCCTAAACACCGCTAAACAAAGGACAAAGGAGCACTAAACAAATAGTGAAGGAAGTCCTCAATTCTATCCAAACGGCAGCAACAGTTGCAAAAACGTTAATGAAGTTTAGCTAATCAGCCGTACAGAATTGAAGACAGCATTAGAATTGTGGAAAAAGCAATAAGTATGATACTAACAGCAAATATGAAAAAAGAGAAAGCATCAATAAATATGATATTTTTTGCAAATATGAACAATACAGAATTGAAAATTTATAAAGAATGAAATGGAGCGTCCTATTAAACATACAGGAAACACCCACTTTTTCATGCCCTGCTAACTGACAACTCATTCTTTCAACATTTCCAAATTAAGGACAAGTTCAATTAATTCAATGGGACGTTTTGCTCTTTCATCGGTTCTTCTTGCCTGCGGAGGCTCGCTTGGAACTACTTAAGACCTGGATCCCATCTCCAAGATATTTCATTATGTACACGGACGCAAATACAAGTATTCCAAAATCCGGGGGGAAGAAACCCCAAATCCCAAACACTTCTGTTCCCAAGCATCTCAGATAAAGGAGACTCAACCTGTATCACAAGATTCAGAGCTTAAAATCTGCACCGTTTTCCCAAGAAGATAATTTTACATTTGGTCTAGACTCTGCTTTGTACCACATTGGAAGGATAAAATATAGAACCACCAACAGAAGAATGGAAAATTAAAAATCATGGAGACAATGGAAATGGAAAAAATACCGAACTTGTTAAATGGGAATTTAATTCAACAGCTTGAAAGACAACGGTCCTTGTTAAAAGTAAGGACAGACATCAAAATGTAAATAAGGTATAAATATAAACGTAAAATGAAATATAAAATGAAAAAGATTTATTCAAACTAGTTTGATGAAAGGATAGGAAAGAAATTCTTAAAATGGAAAAATAGGTTTTGAAAAAAACAAAAAAGGTGATTACTAAGTATATAATTTGGTGAAAATGCACCGTAAAGGAGAAGAGTTTTGTTTACTGGGCTGTTTTAAATAAATATTGTGTATTATGTAGATTGGATAATTTTATATAGATAGATAGATAGATAGATAGATAGATAGATAGATAGACAGTTTGTTTGAAATAAAAATATAATTAAAAAAAAAAGAAAAGAAATTGCACCATTTTCCAAAATGCTTCCATAAATTTCACTAACACAAATCCCCAAAAGGACAATGCTGAAAATTTAAGATTGCAGCAAGCCGAGTCTTAGACAAGCTGGCAAAATCCAAGTGGGATGACAATGACTCACAACACTGATTCGCTATATTTAAAAAAGAAAAAAAAAACCACATAAGGAACATAATCTTCGACGCTAACCACAAATGTTTGGGGTGGGAAACACTGTGAGACAGAGGGCATTGTTATTACGTCCTGTCGAACCCACAATATAGTCGGCTAAGCAATGGGTGGATGATGTTTCGTGATTGTCAGCTTTTCGGAAAACTTCCAAACAACACAGAAGGACAAAAGGTTGGCGCAGAGGAGACCCCTGATTTTCCCAGGGAGGCTATTTTGGGCAAGGCGGGCACCGCCCATGGGTGTGTATGTGTAGGGGGAGAAGCCCTTTTTGGATATACAATGCTCTGTACACACAATACGCAAATGCACACAGCGTTCCCACGCAAACAAAGGGCAAAGCAACTAAAAAGGACGAGGTTGCATATTTCCAATGGGCTGAGGACTCTCCGAGCTGCAAAGGGTTCACGAGGGTCATCTAGCCCAACCCCATTTTGCCATGCAGAAATAAAATAACGAAAGGACCCCAAAGGATGCACATCCAACCTGCGTCTAAGGACTTGTGCAAGCTGTCCATAGTTCACCACCGAACATCTCAAGAAGGTCGTCCTCCTGTTTAGGCGGAACCTCTTGTCTTCCGGCTTGGATCCATCACTTTGTGTTCTTCCCTCCAGAATATCAGAAAACATTCCCATATTGAACACCTCTTAAGTATGAAAAATTTCTTTCTAATGTTTACTCAGAATCTCCTTTCCAAGAACTATGGAGACAGAGTTGGAAGGGACCTCAAGGTGGAGAAAAAAAAAAAAGAGCCATCTTTTAATACCCGAAGGGATGTCATGTAGAAGACGGAGCAAGCTTGTTTTCTGTTGCTCCAAAGACTGGGGCACGAATGAGTGGATCCAACTTGCAATAAAAGAGATTCCTCCTAAACATTAGGAAGAATATTTTACCATAAGATCACAGAATCATAGAGTTAGAAGAAACCACAATGCCCACTGAGTCCAACCCCCTGCCATGCAGAAATACACTACCAAAGCATTCCCAACAGATCACTGTCCAACCTCTGCTTAAAAACCTCCAAAGCAGGACACCACGCTCCATTCAGGTAGCAATGTATTCCACTCTCGAACGGCTCCTACCATCAGGAAGTTCTTCCTAACATTTAAGTGGAATCTCTTTTGAAGTTTGAAGCCATTGTCCCACATCCTAGTCTCTGGAGCAGCAGAAAACAAGCTTGCTCCATCCTCCATAGGACATCCCCTCAAATACTTAAACATAGCTATCATGTCCCCTTCTCTTAACCTTCTCTTCTCCAGGTTAAACCAACCCAGCTCCCTCAGCCACTCCTCAGAGGGTTTCATGGTTTCCAAGCCTTTTCACCATTTCGGTTGCTCTCCTCTGGACACTTTCCAGCTTCTCCATCTCCTTCCTGCACTGGGGTGCCCCAAACTGGACACAGGATTCCTCCAGCTGGGGTTTGACTATTCCAGGTGCCATCTGACTTCTCTTTGGAGGTGCTGGACAAGGGGTTTCTCCAGGTGGGATCTGACCAAAGCAGAACGGAGTGGCACCATCACTTCGCTTGACCTAGACATTACAATCCTATTGCTACAGCCCAGAATCTCATTGGATTTTTTTAGCTTCTGCATGATGTGGTGTCTTTTGTTTGTTTCTGTTTTAATCTTCACAAGCTACCCTGAGTCCCAAACCAGAAGACAAAAAAAGGCCAAATATAAATAAATGGGGGGGGGGGGTAAAAAGCCTATGGGACTTTAGGATTACAAACAATTATGACTTGATATGCCACACATAAAATACATTAATCCCTAGAGAGGGCAGAATTAAAGACAAACATAGGGATTGTTGTAGTTGTGTGTCTTCGAGTCATTTCTGACTGCTCTTACCCTCAGGAATCTCTTCTGTAGTTTGGAGCCATTGCTCCACATCCTAGTCTCTGGAGCAGCAGAAAACAGGCTTGCTCCATCCTCGAAATAACATCCCTTCAAATATTTAAACATGGCTATTGTGTCCCCTTCTCTTAATCTTTCCTTCTCCAGGCTAAACCTACCCAGCTCCCTAAGCCAGTCCCCACAGGGCTTCATGACTTCCAGGCCTTTCACCATTTTGGTTGCCTCTTCTGGACACCTTCCTCCTTATCAATAATCCTTCCTGAATGGTGCTGCCCAGAACTGGACACAGGATTATTCCAGGTGGGGTCTGACCAAAGCAGAATAAAACAGTTTTATTACTTCCCTTGATCTCAACACTATACTCCTATTGATGCAGTCCAGAATCGCATTGGCTTTTTTAGCTGCTGCATCACGCTGCTGGCTCATGTTCAGCTTGTGGTCCATTAAGACTCCTAGATTTCTTTCCCATGTGCTGTAGTCAAGCCAGTTTGTTAAATGATTGTAAAAACTCCTCCAAAGTTGGGAAGTCCACCACACTCCGAGTCAGCCCATTCCACTATCAAACAGCTCTTACAATAAGAAAGTTCTTTCTAATGTTTACCAGCACGCAACCACCCATCCACGTGGGGCATTTCTGCAACAAACCCCATCCGAATGGCCCCAGCCAAGGAGCTGCCGATAACAGAGACATACAAACGGGAAAATCCGTTGAAAGGGAGTCACACGGCAAGAGAGGCCTCTCCAGAAATACTCGAGAGTCCTATTTGGCGCGTAGCCACACGTTATACGCTTCGGCACAGAACTGTCCCAGTAAAAGAAAAAAAATGGGTGGCATTTCAGCAGCCTGAAAGGAGAGAGAGGAAAAGAAACCCTTCCAGCTTGTGTGAACTCGCACAACACAATCAAGACATACAGGACCCACATTAAATGCCCATTTCCTGTGCATTTCGAAAACCCCACGCATTACCTGGGAAGCGCAAGATTTTGTGGCACGCAGAAACCTGTTCAGCCGCCACAGGAGAGCCCTGAACGGAGGCGCCCGGTGGCTTCACGGAAAGCAGGAAGAGAAAGGAAAAGCACGCCTTCTGTAAATGTTTAACAAAAACGCTGCACCGGCTTCCGAGGTTTATTATAATTACGCGAGTCCCTGTCATCAGTAGCGAGCTTTGCAGCCGGCCGGACGCTGAAATTAAGGAACCGCCTTGGCAATTAGCAGGCTTGGCTCTCGCCAGCCTCGGCCCTGAGCTGGACTTCTCGGCTTAACCTTGTATCCTTTAATAATCCCTTTAGGAATTTTAAAGCTACATGGCAGGGTGAAATAAAAGGCCAACGCTGTTTCCTTTTTCTTTTCCCCAAAGAGAAAACCAAACAGTCAAAATCTTCCTTACAACATTTTAAAGTTTGTCCTATGGTAAAACAGAATACACGGTGGGAGAATCACCTTATCCACCAGAATACTGTTTGCTCAACCTTACTAAGGGAAGAGTAAAGTAAATATAGGGACAAGATTTGATCCTTCAATGAACCTGAAAGGAGGAAACAACAGGGTTTCACCTTTAGCAAGATAACAAGACTGCAGGGAGTCCATCTCACAAAAAAATCCCATCGGAGAGTTGAAAGAAGTCGCCGTCTAAGGCTGGAACCCATATGGAGGGTCCTGTTCAACCTGAATTTTAATTTTTAAAGCTAGTTGCACAAGGAGTTAATCAATATATTGTTGTATGACGTACACACCTATTTTACAGAACTTTAATTCCAAAATTGAATGAGATTTTGTCCGAAATGTCCTATGATAAGTAGCATTTAATGGGAGATTGGAATGGGGTTGTCTCCCCACAAACAGATCTTCAATTGCAGGAGATTAAAAAGTCTCAAGATCAAGTACCGAATGAATTCTTTGAATTAACGGACAATTTACAAACTGTAGATATTTGGAGGCTTAAACATCCAAACAGAAAAGGTTATACCTTCTTTTCTGAAAGACATAAATCATTTTCGAGATTGGATATGATACGGCTATCAAAGATTTGGGCCGACAAGGTTGAGATTTTTCCAAGGACTATTTCAGACCATAATCCAGTAATCACGTATACAAGAAAGACAACTAAAGAATTCAGATGGAGACTGAACGAATCGCTGATGAATGCAGAAGAAATAGTGCTGGAAGCGAAGAAAGAGAAAGCTCCATCACGCAAACTTTTGAAGCTCCACTGGCTTCTCCATCATGGAGAAGACATTAAAAATCACACAGGAGAAGAAAAGTGATGATGTTAGAGTCACTGGCCTACATTTCGTATCAGATCTTGTTTCTGTTGGAGTTCAGTTGGCCTGGAGGGATCTCAACACACTTCTCTTCTTGGCCACATCCCATGATCCCAAAACAGCTACTCTTCACACTAGAAGAACCAAAATGTCTACCCATCAGGACAACATTAGCCAAACGGCTACGTTTCACAAGATGGTCGCCTTCATGAGGATGGCCATTCCTCACAATACCAGTTCCGAGATAGCTACTCTTCCACAACAGTCCCAAAATGGTTTCCCTCATGACACCAACCCTAAGATGGCTTTCCCTCATGCTAACAGTCCAAAGATGAGTATCCCCCATGACAACAGGCCTAAGATGGTCCTCCCCTACAACAACAGTCTTGAATTGCTATTCCTCAGAGGGAAAACCTCAAGATGGCAAACCCCTTGAGATAGCTGGCTTCCTTCCAAGACCCAAGATGGACTTCTCCCATGACAACAATCCCAAGATGGCTTCCCTCATGATAAGAGTCCAAAGATGGTCCTCCTCTACAATAACAGTCTCGAAATTGCTACTCCTCAGAGTGAAAACCTCAAGATGGCAAACCCCTTGAGATAGCCCCCTCAAGACAGCTTCCTTCCAAGACCCAAGATGGACTTCTCTCATGACAACACTCCCAAGATGGCTTCCCTTGCGACATCAATACCAAAATGGCTTTCCCTCATGATAAGAGCCTGAAGATGAGCATCCCTCATGACAAGGGTCCTAAGATGGTCCTTCCCTTTAACAACAGCCTTGAATTGCTACTCCTCAGAGTGAAAACCTCAAGATGGCAAACCCCTCGAGATGACATCCTCAAGATGGCTTCCTTCCAAGACCCAAGATGGACTTCTCTCATGACAACACTCCCAAGACGGCTTCCCTTGCGACATCAATCCCAAAATGGCTTTCCCTCGTGATAACAGTCTGAAGATGAGCATTCCTCATGACAAGGGTCCTAAGATGGTCCTCCCCTAAAACAGCCGTCTCGAAATTGCTACTCCTCAGAGTGAAAACCTCAAGATGGCAAACCCCTTGAGATAGCCCCCTCAAGATGGCTTCTTTCAAAGACCCAAGACAACAACAGTCCCAAGATGGCAATCCTTCACAGTTTCAGTCCCAAAACGCCCACCGCTAATCCTTCACTGAGCAAACAAGGCCTAGCAAGAACACTAAAGGCAAGTTTTAAAACAACACGTCCGTTCCTCCTCTAAGTTTTCCCAGCAAAAATAATTCAGCTGCGTTGTCCGAACGCAGTGAGTGCAAAGAGGGCCGCGCTGAAAGGTCTGCAAAGGCGAAAGCTGTTTCCTGCAGTCTCTCAGGAAACAAAGGTCATCGTTGCTTTTATAAAGTCCCGCACTGTTGAGAAGACAAGGAACACGGAAACATCTTCCTCCCAGGCAATGATTCAGCTTTCTTTCGGGCTGCCGCGGCCCCTGAAACGCTCAGTGGAATAATAAGCTGGGAGTTCACCCAAATCTCAGTGCAGCCTCCCTCCTTTTTCTCAAGCTTTTGATTACTTCTTTTAAAAAGTGCTTTGGAAAAATTAAGTAAATACAGGTATGTCTCTGTTCACAAAGCAGTCACGTTCCTGGACATTCCTCGCATAAGTAAAACACTTGGCACGAGAGGCAGAGACTTTGAACTCTGAGGTGGCACACTCGGATCCCAGAATGAAGATCAAGATTTGGAGAGGTTATCAGAAGGGACAGGATGAAGTCAGCCTCTCACTCTGGCTTCGGTCTGGATTTAACCAAACCGGCATCTTAGAATCATAGAGCTGGAAGGGACCCCAAGAGGTCATCCAAGTCCAACCCCCTTCTGCCAGGCAGGAAGACACCATCAAAGCTCTTCCTTGGACAGATGGCCATCCAGCCTCCGCTCAGAAACCTCCAAAGAAGGAGGAGACTCCAGCACACTCCGTGGAGGGAGCAGCCTATTCCACTGCTGGACAATTCTGACCATCAGGAAGTTCTTGCTGAGGTTCAGGTGGAGTCTCTTTTCCTGTAGTTTGAATCCATTGTTCCGTGTCCTAGTTTCTGGAGCCCTCATATGAGCCTGCCCGTGTGATGAAACCTTCTGAGGAGGCCCTTCTCTCTGTCCCACCAGCCTGACACAAATATCTGGTGGGGATAAGAATCATAGAGAAGAGACTCCAAAGGCCATCCAGTCCAACCCCCTTCTGCCAGGCAGGAAGACACCATCAAAGCATTCCCCTTGACAGATGGCCCTCCAGCCTGTTTAAAAACCTCCAAGGAAGGAGGAGACCCCACCACACTCCATGGAGGCAGCAGCCAATTCCACTGCTGCACAGCTCTGACCTTCAGGAAGTTCTTCCTGAGGTTCAGGTGGAACCTCTTTTCTGAAAGTTTGAAGCCACTACTCCATAGCGTTCTAGTACGTGGAGCAGCAGGAGAAAACCAGCTTTCTCCATTATCAACATGACAACCCTTCAAAGATTTAAACACGGTTGTCATGTCATCTCTTGACCCTTTTTTTGTCAGGTTAAACATCCACAGCTTCTCAGAGGGCTTCATGGTTTCCAGACCCTTCAACCATTTTGGTCGCCCTCCTCTGGACACCTTCCACCTTGTCCATCTCCCTCCTGAACCGTGGCACCCAGAACTGAACACAGGATTATTCCAGGTGGGGTTTGACTATTCCAGGTGCCATCTGACTTCTTTGGTGGCACAACCATTTAGGAGAGATATTTTGTGGCATGTGTGCATGAGACAACACAAGAATGATCACTGTGTTATCTGTCTACAAGTACCCATCCACAAGATGTCTACAAGCTGGAACGTGTCCAGAGGAGGACGACCAAAATGGTGGAGGGTCTGGAAGCCATGAAGCCCTCTGAGGAACGGCTTAGGGAGCTGGGGATGTTTAGTCCGCAGGAGACAAGGTTAAGAGGGGACATGATAGTCATGTTTAAATATTTGAAGAGACGTCATGTTGAGGAGGGAGCAGGCTTGTTTTCTGCTGCTCCAAAGACCAGGATAAGGAGCAATGGATTCAAGCTGCAGGAAAGGAGATTCCACTTGAACCTCAAGAAGAACTTCCTGATGGTCAGAGCCACTGGACAGTGGAATCTGCTGCTCCCTCAATGAAGTGTAGTGGAGTCTCCTCCTTCTCTGGAGGTTTTTAAGCAGAGCCTGGATGGCCGTCTGTTGGGAATGCTTTGATGGGTGTTCCTGCCTAGCAGGGGGTTGGACTCGATGGCCCCTGGGGCCTCTTCCAACTCTAGAATTCTATGAAACCCCTCCATTAACACGTGGAAGGATCAGGGACAGGTCCCTCCAACATCACAAAAAAAAAAAGAGCGGCTCAACATCAATAGCTCAATCACCTTCCTCTGGACACTTTCCAGCACTATCCGTCCTAACCAGCATCACTGTCTCTGCTGCACTTCACCCAGCAACCCTTCCTAGCTTTACCCGCAGATGTTCAGTCTTCTCTCCTGGTCGTCTCCCATCCACGTACTACCGTAGACAAGATCCTGACGCTTAGCTCAGCTTCAAAAACCAGGCATGACTGGGCACGCGGTTCAGGGTGGGAAGGGTGTATCATTGTTCTGATAAGATTTACAAGCCTGCCGATTAAATCGAGTGTTTTCTTTGTATGGCCTCTCTCCGTCTCTCCCCAACTCCACCACTTTCATGACTCAGCCACAAAATAACTGGCCCAACGTAGTGGCTTGCCTCTCTGTGAGAAAGTCGAGTTGTCCAATAAATTATACATGCATGCCTCAGCTGACAAAGCCTCCAATAAAGCAGTCGCTTTTTACTAAGTTTTTGCAATGTTCTCTTTTCAGTCGTTCTCCTCTGTCTATCTGTAAGGTTTTTAGCAGCATCTGCACGGAAGATTATGAAAGAGGGCTAAAGAAATACAGCCTTTCCCCACCAGGTTGCAGCAGGGTGTTTGCAGTAAACAATGCAATAAAACATTAACTGGAAGAAAATGGGATTCTGAACCGACTAATCCTTCCCTAGCCATGTACGCATGTTCACAACAGGCAAGGTGGACCTCCAGAACTCCTTACTAAGTACGGGTGAAGAGCAAAACAGAGGGAAAAGAAGTTAGATCTGACTCACCAAGTCAGCCAAAATGTTTAAAAATCATGCAAGTTTACTCACCAAAAGGAAAATCATAAGAAAACTGGAGGCCAGTGAAAGAAAAGGTTACCTCTGCGTGCTTTTTGGAAGAATTCTTCAAGTGGTCCAAAGAGAGCTCAAAATGTTTTTTTTTTACTTCTGAAAGGCTTCCTTGACCTGGTTGTTTCATTTCATATCTGTATATGGCTAGATTTGGGGGCAGGGGAGAGTTTGCCAATACCTGTCACACTTTGGGGTACAGAAACATACCTCTACTTTTAAAATATCAGCTTCTGGTGCTGCAGAAAACAGGATCAGAATTTAAAAGGATCTTATCAGATTGGATTGCTGGGCCAAAACTAATCAAATGAATTTCAACAGGGAGAAGGATAAGCTACTACACCTGGGCAGGAAAAATAAAATAAAATGCACAGATATGGTGACCCTAAGGTGAAGCTATCATGCGGTCTTCTTGGGCTGAGAGTGTGTGACTAACCTCTACTCATGAACTTCACTCAAATTTAAAAGCATTTATTTGGAGCAAAGCAAACAACGCAGCAACTTTCCTGAGAAGTTGCTGAGTCTATCTTTATCAATGACTCGGATAAAGGAGTAGAGGGCATGCTGATCAAATTTGCAGATGACACCAAATTGGGAGGGGTTGCCAATATTCCAGAGAACAGGATCAAAATTCAAAATGATCTTAACAGATTGGAGGGCTGGGCCAAAGCTCACAAAATGAATTTTAACAGGGAGAAATGTAAGGTCCTACACTTGAGCAGAAAAAAATGGAATGCACAAATATAGGATGGGGGACACGTGGCTGGATAGCAGTACGTGTGAAAGGAATAGGAGTCTTGGTGGATCACCAGCAGTGTGATACAGCAGCCAAGAAAGCCAATGCGATTCTTGGTTGCATCAACAGGAGTATGGTGTCTAGATCGAGGGAGGTAATGGTACCACTCTATTCTGTTTTGGTTAGACCTCATTTGGAATAGTGTGTCCAGTTCTGGGCACCTCAATTCAAGAAGGAGATGGACAAGCTGGAAGGTGTCCAGAGGAGGGCAACCAAAATGGTGGAGGGTCTGGAAGCCATGAAGGAGCATCTTAAGGAGCTGTGTATGTTTAGTCTGCAGAAGAGAAGGTTAAGAGGGGACATGAGAGCCATGTTTAAATATTTGAAGGGATGTCATGTCGAGGAGGGAGTGGGCTTATTCTCTGCCACTCCAGAGACTAGGACAAGGAGCAATGGATTCAAGCTGCAGGAAAGGAGATTCCACTTGAACCTCAGGAAGAACTTCCTGACGGTCAGAGCTGTCTGGCAGTGGAATAGGCTGCCTCGGAGTGTTGTCGAGTCTCCTTCTTTGGAGATTTTTAAGCAGAGGCTGGATGTCCATCTGTTGGGAATGCTTTGATGGGTGTTCCTGCATAGCAGGGGGTTGGACTGGATGGCCCCTGGGATCTCTTCCAACTCTAGGATTCCATGTTGGTTGCAGAAGACACTTTGCTCCTACTTTGCAAATTCTTCTTTGCAGCCTGACAAACAGCTTGTTCACAGCCCACAAATCTGGTTATCTACCACACAGGAAAAATCAGGCCAGGGTGTGGGCGAACACAGCATAGCTTCAGAATAAAGATGCAAATCCGCACTTGTCTCCTTTTCAAATGGGAGACTGGGGGGGAAAAAAAACATAAAATTTTCATACACGCCTGTGAGACAAGCAAGATGGTTTCCATCACTCTTGAGTTGTCACATTTGCCAGAATTGTTAACTGCTCCAAACAAGCAGCTAAACTTAAATCACAGAATCCTAGAACTGGAGGAGACCCCAAGAGCCATCCAGTCCAATCCCAGTGGGATTCCCGGGTTGAACTGTGATTCGAACCCAAGTCTTCCAGAGACCGAGTTCAACACAGAAACTGTGACTCCACACTGGGCTGTCAGTGACAAGATGCATTCTCAGAAGACTTGCCACTGCTTTCCTCTGAGGTTGAGAGAGTGGAACCTGCTCAAGGTCACTCAGTGGGATTCCAGGGTTGAATGGTGATTCGAACCCAAGTCTTCTAGATACCTAGTTCAATAAAGAAACTGTCACCACCTGCGGCTCTCACAGATAAGACGTATTCTGAGTAGGTTTGCCATTGCCTTCCTTTGAGGCTGAGAGAGTGTGAGCTGACCAAGGTCGCCCAGTGGGTCTCCATGGTTGATCAGGGACTTGAACTCTTTTCTCGAGAAATCACTACACCACCCTGCGTCTACTAGGACTCTCCTGGCAACAGAGGAGGTTTGCAATTGCCTTCCTGTCAGGCTGAGACAGTGGCACTTGCCCAAAGCCACCCAGTGCATTTCCAGGGCAGAGCGGGGACTCAGACACTAGTCTCCTGTAATCCAAGTCCAAGATTCAAACCTTGCTGGCTGTATTTTAGGAAAGAGGAGGGAGGAATCTTAAAAGAAGAGCAGTTTCCCCGTCCCCGTTCAACAGCCAAGAATCCACTCAGCCGACTTGCTCAATACATTATTCATATCCAAAAAAAAAAAGGGGAAAAACAAGAGACAACCCATGTAGGTCACTGAAATCACTCAAGCATCTGCACTGAGCTGCTCTGCTCTGATGGGAACGGCTTACAAAAATAGCCCGGAGGACGAGGAAGCAGCTGGAGGGGGAAGGAGCCGTTCCGGCAGTCGGTTGCAAGGCCGGTGGTTGGGCACGCGGCCTTCTCGGTGGCTACCCCAGGCCTCTTAAGTGCGTGCCTTTTTAAACATATATTTTACAGTGCTTTAATACTGTTAATAGTATCATAGAATCGTAGAGTTGGAAGAGACCCCCAAGGGCCGCCCAGTCCAACCCCATCCTGCCATGCAGGAAGACACCTTGAACAGATGCCCCTCCAGCCTCTGTTTAAAGACCTCCAAAGGAGACCCTACCATGCTATCGGCCAGCAAGGCATTCCACTATCAAACTTTTTTCAGTGTCAGGAATTTCCTCCTAATTAATGCTTTGGTGGAACCCCTTTTCCTGAAGTTTGAATCCATTGCTCCACCGTGTCCAAGTCTCTGCAGCAGCAGAAAACAGGCTTGCTCTGTCCTCCATATGACATCCCTTCAAATATTTAAACATAGCTATCACATGTGGTATTTTTTTAAAACGGGACATTTTAAATTGGCAGGGACACCCAGATTAATCCTCAGCCTTCCCACTTTCCCAGCAGTTTTTATAAATTGCCCTGGTCTCCTTCCTCCTTCCACTTTCCCCCTTTGTCATCGGCTTGCTTCCATTGCTGCAAACTGCACTCAAATGCAGAAATGCTCCCTTTTTCACTCCTCCTCCTCCTGTTTCTCCCTTGACCCCCGTTTTCTTCAATTGCCGCAAAGCGAGTTCAAAGTGCAAAGGTTCTTTCGGCTCAATTAACCGAGTTAAAGATGGAAAGAAGAGGGTAAACTCTTGCTCTTCCCAGGACAGTTGGGCAAAAAGCAAACCGTGGCACCTCTCTTGGCTTGTGTGCTACTCCATTAAATAAACTGTTGTCATCTCGACCCCGCTCTGATGTTGGTTAGGCACACACGCTGCACGCAAAATGTGGCATCACACGACGGAATGATAATAAAAGTATTGGTTCACACAATATGAAGCGGTGGAACGTTGGATTATATGTTGGAATTATAATAAATGCACCCAAGCGCAGGCTGTGCCCGAGTGAACTCCTGCAAGCCGCATGCCCGGACATGCAGCCTCCCCTTCCGCGCACGGCATTCCTCGCGGCGTGACCTCTGGGCGAGCCGTGGCTCTCTTGCCAAAGTCCCTTTTCTCCGCTGAACCTTCTCTAAAGCGTTTCATAGGCTGCAGAGCAAGGCTTTGTTCCCCTGACACAGTAGCTCCATTATTTCACAATTAAGCTCACATCCCCGTGAGACGGGAGGCAAAGCCAGCCGCCCTCACAGAACTGGTTCCTGTGCCACCCAAATGCCGGCCTCCCCGTTCCCATCGCAGCCCAAACCCCACTGCCACACCTCAGTCGAAGTTTAACTAAACTTATTTATTTATTAACAGATTTCATGTAATAAAGTAAAGCATATCAATACTCCAAAAAAAAGAAAAAGTATTACATATGATAAACAAAATATTATTGTAAACAAAACAAGATATCCAAATATTTAACAGTAAGAACTATTGACAGTTTGCTCGACAGGTTTTCGCTTCTAATTTATCTTATATATAAAATAGTCTTATCTTTGTCCATAAACGGACATCTTCCTTTGGTTCCATATAAACTCAAATATACCAAATCATGTAGTTATTCACTTGACTTTCTTATAGAATATAACTACACAATGTCTTCCATTTAAATCCAATTTTAATCTGTAAAATTCTCTACCGCTAGAATTAACCGAAGTTTAAACGTGAAGTTTAAGGAGAAAAATGGGACCACAGTCTCTCACGAAGCCCTGTTTTGCTGCTGTTTTAATTCTAGAGTTGTGTGAGACCCCAAGAGTCATCCAGTCCAACCTCGTTCTGCCACGCAGGAAGACACCATCAAAGCATTTCTGACAAATGGCCATCCAGCCTCTGCTTAAAACCTCCAAAGAAGGAGAATCTGCCATATTCCATTGAAGCAGCAGTGTATTCCACTGTCGAAATGCTCTTACCGTCAGGAAATTCTCCGTAACGTTTAGTTGGAATCCCTTTTCCTGTAATTTGATCCATTGCTCCGTGTCCTCGTCTCCGGAGCAGCAGAAAACAGGCTTGCTCCGTCCTCAATCCCTTCAAATATTCAAACACGGTCCCTCTTAAGACCTTCTCTTCTCCAGGCTGATCACCCCCAGCCCCCTCACCCCTGCTCCTCTTAGGGCTTTATGGTTTCCAGGTCTTCTTTTAACCATTTTGGTCACCCTCCCTGGTTGGAGATCAGGATTCGATTCTCTGCTTGGCCATGGAAACCCACTGGTTGACCTTGGGCACGTCACACACTCTCAGCCAGAAAACCCCACGATGAGTTTGCCTTAGGGTCACAATTCGGAAACGAAGGCACACAGCAACAACGATTTATCTTTACACTTGTATGTCTGGTTCCTTCATAGCTCTCCTTCTAAGTCTTAATCTCCCCCTGACCTCTTGACTAAAGCCTCCATTCTGAGTTGCGATGAAGCCAAAATATGGGACAGTCTTTAAGTATTTCAATGTCTTTGTTGTCCAGTTTACAGTTAGGTAAATCACCTGCAATCATTATTTTTGACACTTTAATATCCTTAATATCCTTCAATATTCTTCATATTCCTCCTCTTAATACCATATTTGCCAGTGTATAAGATTTATACACTGGAAAATATACCATTTATACACTGGCAAATATACACTGGCATATTTTCAAACAGTATTTTGGGGGGGAAAGTGAGTCTTATACGCCAGCAAATACAGTATTCTTCTTAACATTCTTAATATTTAGCTGTAACCCTGGTTTTCTTCCTTAACATCTGAACAATAAAAAATAAAGATCCCACTTAGCTCAGCTGGTTTCTCCTAATAAGCACCTATACCATCTCTCCCTGCCATAAATCTTCTCTAAAATCAGAACCAAATGCTCATTTAAAAACAAGGCACCCAAATAAAATACTCGTCTCCAACTTGCTATTTGTTGCTGTTTTGTTTTAAATAAAAAAAAAAATCTCAACATCACGGCTGCCAACCTGGCATGTGAGAGAAAGGATTCACCCAACAGTATCGCATCTCCAGCCAAAGTCTGGCTTGGAGAAATCTCCTAAATAGGAACCACGTTTAGCTTATTGCAAGCAAACTCCCTTTGTGGTTTGACCGGGGAAAAAACTGGTGAGTCCACTCCACCACCTTAACCCTAACCCCAATCTTTAATGGTCAGCGGAAACCTGTGTCCAGTTCTGGGCACCACAATTCAAGAAGGGCACCGACAAGCTGGAACGTGTTGCAGCAAGTTCTGAGAAGGGCAACAAGGATGATATGAGGGAAGGAGAACTGGACACAATATTCAATCCACGTGGAGTAATTCTGTGTCCAATTCTGGGCCCATCTGTTCAGGAAAGATATTGACCTTCATCTTCCTTTGTGAACTCTGCTTGGTTAACGGATGTGAACATGAGCCAGCAGTGTGATGCAGCAGCTAAAAAAGCCAATGTAATTCTAAGATGCATCAATAGGAATCTAGTGTTTAGTCAAGGGAAGTTATGATACCACTCTGTTCTGCTTTGGTCAGATGCCAAATGGAGGAATCCCGTGTCCAGTTCTGGGGACTTCAGTTCAGGAAGGATATCGACAAGCTGAAGGTGTCCAGAGGAGGGCAACCTAAATGGTAGAAGGTCTGGAAACCAAGAAGCTGTCTGAGGAGCAGCTGAGGGAGCTGGGGATGTTTAGCCTGGAGAAGAGAAGGTTAAGAGGGACATAACAGTCATGTTTAAATATTTGAAGGGTTGTCATATGGAGGACGGAGCAAGCCTGCTCTCTGCTGTTCAAGAGACTAGGACGTGGAGCAATGGCTTCAAACTTCAGGAAAAGAGATTCCACTTAAACCTTAGGAAGAACTTCCTGACGGGAAGAGTAGTTCAACAGTGGAATACGCTGCTGCCTGAGAGCATGGTGGAGTCTCCTTCTTTGGAGGTTTTTAAATAGAAAATTGATGGCCATTTGTCCAAAGGAGTGCTTTCATGGTTTCTTCCCGCAAGGCCAAATGAGGTTGGACTGGATGGCCCTTGTGGTCTCTTCCAACCCAATATTCTATGAAGAGAGATCGGATATGTGTGCCATCTCCAGCACATTCAAAGAAAGCACAGAATTAGAAGTTTGGCCTCCAAAAGGATTCATAAGAAAAGCAGAAGCTGGTGTAAGAAAACAACCTTCCTGGATGTATTTTGGAAGAACCCTCCATGAGATCTGTAGACGGTTCAATACATTTTTGTTGACTTCCCTAAGGCTTACCAGACCTCATGCTTTTCTTTCCTCATCTGCATACTGTTAATTTAAAACTTTGCTGAAGCATGCTCTTCCTTTCTTTTTTGTGATGGTGGAAGAAGGTCTCCCTCTTCCTTCGATGCTATTTCTGCCTTGGATACTAAATTTCCCGTTAACTAAGGCACGTGCATCAACCGATTGGAGAGCTGGGCCAAAGCTAACAAAACGAATTTCAACAGAGAGAAATGTAAGGTCCTGCACTTAGGCAGAAAAAAATGGAATGCACAAATATAGGATGGGGGATGCGTGGTTGGACAACAGTCTGTGTGAAAGGGATCTAGGAGTCTTGGTGGGCCACAAGCTGAACATAAGCCAGCAGTGTGATGCGGCAGCCAAGAAAGCCAATGCGATTCTTGGTTGCATCAATAGGAGTATGGTTTCCAGGGAGGTAATAGTAACATTCTACTCTGCTTTGGTCAGACCTCATCTGGAATAATCCTGTGTCCAGTTCTGGGCATCTCACTTCAAGAAGGATATGGACAAGCTGGACATGTCCAGAGGAGGGCAACCAAAATGGTGAAGGGTCTGGAAGCCATGAAGCCCTATGAAAAGCGGCTTAGGGAGCTGGGGATGTTTAGTCTGCAGAAGAGAAGGTTAAAAGGGGACATGATAGCCATGTTTAAATATTTGAAGGGATGCCATGTTGAAGATGGAGCAAGCTTGTTTTCTGGAAGGTCTGGAAACCAAGAAGCTGTCTGAGGAGCAGCTGAGGGAGCTGGGGATGTTTAGCCTGAAGAAGAGAAGGTTAAGAGGGACATAACAGTCATGTTTAAATATTTGAAGGGTTGTCATATGGAGGACGGAGCAAGCCTGCTCTCTGCTGTTCAAGAGACTAGGACAAGGAGCAATGGATTCAAGCTGCAGGAAAAGAGATTTCACCTGAACCTCAGGAAGAACTTACTGGTGGTCAGAGCTGTCCAGTAGTGGAATCTGCTGTTGCCTCTGTGGAGTGTGGTGGAGTCTCTTCCTTCTTGGGAGGTTTTCAAGCAGAGGCTGGACGGCCATTTGCTGGGGGTGCTTTGAGTGTTTGTTCCTGCATGGCAGAAGGGGGTTGAACTGGATGGCCCACGGGGTCTCTTCCAACTCTTCTATGATTAACATTGTTCAGTGAGGGAGACCTGCGTCCTGCCACACCAAAGCTTTGAGGCATGCAAGATCTAAAAGCGAAACCTTTTTTAAAAAATAAAAAAAAATCAATATCACTCAGACGAAAACTTATGCTCTGGCGACAGGGCGTACGCAAAGATATTAAAGAGGAAGAAATACCCTTCAGCCAAGGAAACATGACTCATTTGTCAAAGGCCAGCGAACTCTAGCAAAGAATAAGGAAAAGGTGGCGGCCAACGCAAAACAGGAATGGCAAGCTGGAAGATAAAGGCGACTCACAATTTTGTTGTTGTTGCTTGGAAAAGAAGAAGCAAAGCAGGTGTGTTTGCAGGCATGGAACAAACTGAAGGAAAGATGCCCAAAAAGTCTATGTTTGGGGTTGGGGGGAGAACCAACCATCCCTCCCCAAAAGCAAAGGCTGGGAGGGAAATGTTCATTAATTACACTCCGATTGGACTCAACTGGAATTGCTGTTATGCGCCATTTGGTTGACTCTGACTTATAGCAATTAAGATTTCTTTGCAAGATTTATTATTATGAGAAGGTTTACCTTTGCTTTCCTCTGAGGTTGAGAGAGAGTGACTCACCCAAGATCACCCAGTGGGTGAGGCTGAGAGAGCGTGACTTGCCCAAGATAACCCAGTGGGTCTCCATGGCTGTGTTGGGATTCGAATCCGAGTCCCCCTGAAGAGTCTGGGTCCAAACTCAGCCTAGCTGGGTAATTCTGAAATCTGGAAAATGTTTATTACTGCATCCAAAGAGGTAGTTTTATATTCACGAAATCTTGTGCAAAAATTTTAAAAACCCAGTGAATCTTAAAGGAGGGTTTATATCCATGAAAGCTTGTGGGGGAAAAAATTAAAAGGTAATCTTAAAGTTCCAGTCTTCTGTTTCCTTCCTCTTTTTATGGTTACTCATACTCAATCCATTCTCTGATCAAACTTTTTGTTGCGATATATATATGTATACACACACACACACATATATATATTTTGAATGTTAGGAATTATATACAATCCAATTCTTAATACTATAAATGCGTGTCAGATGTACAATGACAAATAGCAATGTATATTTGGCTTGATGCAATTAGTAAAATTCAAATTCTATCCAGGAATCTATGGGGTATCATTGAGTAATGTGGCATGTTCCAGTATTAATGTAAATTATTATTATTCTTATTATTGTTATTATTATTATTATCATATTATCATTAGTAACCCTGGAAACATAAGCTACCCTTTAATATTGCCACAATTTTTTTTTCTTTTTGCTTAACTGCCGACGGAAGCGGAGAGAGCGCTGTGCCCATAGGTTGCTATCTCTCGAAGAGCAATGCCAACCTTTGCTCGATTACTGGGTTAAACAGGTTATCCCAAACAGATATATATGCAAAAAGAGGGCGAGAAATGGAGAGAGACTCAAGCCTGACAGCATCAAATTATCATCAGAGCGTTGAAAGAAGGAGGAAATCAAAGAATATGAACCAGGGTTCCTCGTGCTGGGATGATTAACTCGGCTGTTCTCTACCCGAAACCTCTTTTCCACCCAATCCTATCTGAAATGTTGGAAAATTTGCCATTAATCCAGGTCTCAGCAGAGACAGAGAGAGAACATAAGCCAGCAGTGTGATGCAGCAGCTAAAAAAGCCAATGCGATTGTAGGCTGCATTAATGGGAGTATTAGTATCTAGGTCAAGGGAAGTGATGACACCACTTTTTTCTGCTTTGATCAGACCCCACCTGGAATAATCCTGTGTCCAGTTCTGGGCACCTCCTTTCAAGGATATGACAAGATGTAACACGTCCAGAGAAGGACAACCAAAACGTCAGAAGGCTGGAAACTATGAAGTCCTATGAGGAGTGGCTTAGGGAGGTGGGTCTGTTTAGCCTAGAGAAGGGAAGGTAAAGAGGGGAAAATGACAGCCATATTTAAATATTTGAAGGGATGTCATATGGAGGATGGAGCAAGCCTGTCTTCTGCTGCTCCAGGGACAAGGACACAGAGCAATGGATTCAAATTGCAAGAAAAGATATTCCCTGTAAATATTAGGAAAGAACTTCTTGACTGCAGGAGCTGCTTGGGAGTGGAACAGGCTCTTCCAGATTAGAAGAACACCCTTTTGCTGGACATGGCAATTATCCGGAAATAGGCTTTATAAAATCAGTTGTGCTTATGTATGTATTGTACGTTGTGTATGCATACAATGAGAGCCAGCGTGAGTCAGGATGCACGGCTCCTGTCATAAGTGTTTGCTGGGTGGATAATGGGATATGCATTAGACTAAACTGACTAGATTATGCACAGTCATAGTCTGCTAGCGTACATCAAAATATCAAATGTTAATTATTGAATGCAACCTTGGGCCTTTCCGCACTACACTGTTATAGTGCTATTATTCCACTTTCAACATCCTATGGAATCCTGGAGTTTGCAGTTACGGGAGGGGCCAGGTGGTTGAAGGTAGGTGGCTTGGAATTCCAGGACATCAAATGCTTAATTGGTTTATTGTTTGCTGTTATAACCTCTCTGGGAAAGGGGGAGAAGATCAGAGGGGAAAGAAGGAAAGTATCAGGAAGGTGTTATGAGAACTGGCAATGCTCAAGATAAGGGGACTTGTTCCTGCTTCCAGGATGACAGATACGTAACCAACAGAGGGTCTGGGGAAATGCTCAAACTGATGGGGCGGTGTGAGATCTATGATTTTCACCAATCACTGTTTTGCAATCACTGCTAAATTTTTATGACAAGGTATAAAACCTGAACCCACCCTGTCTGCTGTAGTCTCAGCAACTACATGAGCCAGCAGTGTGATGCGGCAGCTGAAAAAGCCAATGCGATTCTGTGCCGCTAAGTGTGTTGTGTTGTTTGCTTTGCTGCAAATAAACAGCGTCGTTAAACTCTGAGTGAAGTCTGTGGAGTCCAAGTTATCCAGGGCATGACGGTGCCGTGCGGTAGTTTGGAGTGTCAACAATTATTGCAGTACGATTCCACTTTAACTGCCATCATTCTCTTCTATGGAATCACGGGATTTGTAGTTTAGGGAGAGATATTTAGAATTCTCAGCCAGAGAGGTCCAGTTCCTCCCAAGACTACAAACCCTGGGATTCCACAGGAGGCAGCCATGGTAGTTAAAGTGGAATTATAGTGCAATAGTTGTGTAGTGCAGAAAGGCCTTATGACCCTGAAGACCCAAATTCAATTCAGAAACTCACTGGGTTACCTTGGGTGCATCACACACTCTCAGCCCCAGAAAACCTGGTGATAAGTTCACCTTAGGGTTGCCCATAAGTTGGAAACACTGCAACAAGAAATGTGTATACAACATGCAATATATTTTGTTATACTATGTTGCATATGTTTTGAATGCATTATTCTCTTGAATACATTATTCATTATTATGCATTATTGAATGCATTATTCTATTAATAATAATTTTCTTATACATTTTATATTTTTTTATAAATTTTATAAATCATTTATTTTATTTTATTTTATTTTATTTTATTTATTTTTGGATTTGGCATCTCTGATGCTTCCTCTATTCCAGAAATTCTATATTCTGTTAAAATACATGCAATTGGAATAATTGGAACTGGAACAAAATCCAGTTGAGACAATATATGGTAGAAAAGTTTAGATCGACAATTGCATTAAAGTATTTAAAACGCTTTAAAACACACAGAAAGCAGGAGGTACGTTGCAGAGCACTTAAAAAAAAAACCCTTTAAGCCTTGAAAAGGAACTTCAAAATAAAGACTTAACTTACAGAACAGCCAGAAGTGTGGCTAAATGTCATTTTTAAAGACATGTTATTGCAGCTTCAAATTAAAGGAGACACACAACAGAGGCAGAAGACTTTCCACCGCATCCCAAATAAGATATCTTGCAGTACCATTAATGTATGCAGTTAACGAAGTCATGGAGATCATTTCTTTTAATGGGAAATAAGCAGAGATAGCCAAGTAAGAATAGTCAGCTTTCTCCACCATCACAAAAAACCAAGCAATTCAATGTGCTTCAGCCAACTTTTTATCCAAAACTAACAATATGCATGCCTGAAATAAAACAACCAGGCCAGGTAGGCCCTTTGTAGCCACTCTTCTAGAAGCCACCGGGCGCCGAGCTGGCTCACATGGGACATACGGTCCCTCAAGGAGGACGTGATGGAGGGTACCAGTCTAACTTCTCTGGGAAACGAGATCTGGGGCCTGGGGGCAGCCACTGAAAAGGCCTCGTCTCTTGTCTTCCCACCGAACAAGCCGGGAAGGCGGCCAGATGCAGAGAAGGGGCTCTCCTGAAAACCCTGGACCCGGGGCAGGATCATTTAGGGAGATACAGTCCTGCAAAGGGTGTTTCTACGTCTAGGGGCAACCACTTAGAAGGCCCCGTCTCACGTCCCCACCAAGCACGCCTGCGACGGTGGTGGGACTGAGAGGAGGGCCTCTCCGGATGATCTCAGAGCCCAGGCTGGCTCAGGACGAGGAGACACGGTTTCTCAGATAGCCCTGGACGCAAGCTGCATCGGGCTCTGTAGTGTGATGCTCAGGAGAAATTAGTTCACACATCTTGTAACCCAGGCTCTCCAAAGGTTCATCCACACTGCATAATTATAGCGCTTTGGTTCCGCTTCGAACTGGAATGAATCCATCTGGTGGAATCCTGGGATGTCTAGTCTAGCACCCTCTCCCCCTTGAACTACAGTGTTAGAACAGTCCAGTAAAGACGTTCAAGTGCTTCAGAAAACTACAAATCCCAGAGTTCCACAGGATGGAAGCATGGCAAATGAAGTGGTTTGAAATGGATATAATTGGGTAGTGTGGATGCACACCTGCAACTGCTATACCCACTTGCTGGCATATATACTGAATGTTGATGAACGCTGGGAGATGCGATCCAACAACGTCTGCACACAAGCTTGTTGTAACAGGTAGAAGAAGTTATGATATCTAAGCCATTTTAAAACAGGAGACAAGAGGGAGAAGGGGATGCAACCTTCAAGCCTTTTTAGAAATGCAAAATATGCAGATCTTTGTCTTTAGAAATGCAAAACTCTGAAGCTAGCTTGAAAAACCAGACAGTTGGAATGAGACTCCTAGACAGCTCTGCTGCTGTGGTGTGCTTTCAAGTCACTTCTGACTTACAGCAGCCCTAAAGGGAACCTTTCCTGGGGTTTTCTTAGGAAGGTCGGTTCAGAGGCAGCTGAGAGAGTGTGACTTCCCCAAGGTCACCCAATAGGCGTCCAGGGCTGTGCACAGAGATTCAAGCCCTGGTCTCTGGGAGTTCTAGTCCAACCTTCAAACTACCATCATGTTGTTTCTCTTAGAGTTGCCTCAGCCAGGTTTATTCAGAGCCTGTTTGCCACTGCTTTCCCCTGAACCTGTGAGAGTGTGACCTGCTCACAGTCACCAGGAGAATCTCCATGATGATGCAGAAGGGATTCGAACCCAGGCCTCCAGGAGTGTCACCACTCTAACCACTATGCCATTCTGTTTTCCTAGAGCTGTTCTGGCTAGAATTCTTGTGAGTGGGGTGAGTGGGACTTACTCAAACCCACCCAGTATGCTGAGCATGCATTCGAATCCTGGTCTCCAGAGTCACAGAATCCTAGAGTTGGAAGAGACCCCAAGGGCCATCCAGTACCAACCTCCTTCTGCCATGCAAGAAGACATTCGAAGCATTCCTTTTGACAGATGGCCACCCAGCCCCTCTTTGAAAACCATGTACTCCCTTTGACAGGTGTCCATCCAAGCCTCCGTTTAAAAACCTCCAAAGAAGGAAGAGCTCCCACCACACTCACGGAGGCAGCAATTTACTCCACTGTCCAACTGCTCTTGCGCTCAGGAAGTTCTTCCCAAGATTAGGTGGAATCTCTTTTCCTGAAGTTTGGAGCCATTGCTCAGTGTCCTAGTTTCTGGAGCAGCAGAAAACAAGCTTGCTCCATCCTTCATACAACGACCCTTCAGATATTTAAATAGGGTTATCATTTCCCCTCTTAACCTTCTCTTCTCCAGGCTAAATGTCTCCAGCTCCCTCAGCCGCTCCTCAGAGGGCTTCATGGTTTCCAGGCCTTCTACCATTTTGGTTGCTCTCCTCTAGACACCTTCCAGCTTGTCCATCTCCTTCCTGAACCGTGGTGGCCAGAACCGGGTACAACATGATTCCAGGTTGGATCTGACCAAAACTGAACAGAGTGGGACCATCACTTCCCTTGACCTAGACACTACGCTCCTATTAATGCAGCCCAGAATTGCACTGGCTTTTTTAGCTGCTGCATCGCGCTGCTGGCTCATGTGCAGCTTGTGCTCCACCAAGACTCCTAAATCCTTTTCACATGTACTTTATTCTAGCCAGGTGTCACCCATCTCATATCTATGCATTTCATTTTTCTGCCCAAGTGCAGTACCTCACATTCCTCCTCGTTGAAATTCGAAGTTTTGGCCCAGCTCTCCAATCGGCTAAGGTCATTTCGAACTCTGAGCCTGCCCTCTGGGGTGTCAGCTACGCCTCCTAATTTGGAGTCATCTGCAAATTTGATAAGAAGGCCCTCTATTTACCCTCCTCCATAGTCCAACATTCAAATCATGACACCCCGCCGATTCTTGCTACAAAGCAGAGCAACCGAGAATTAAAGACGGGATGCTCGGATTCTGACCTTCAATCTCTCCACACCTGTTTACCTGTTCCTCTTTTTTACAAGCGCCCTCTAGTAATTTTCCCCATTCGAGCTGTCCACCCCGCCCTCCAGGGAACCCGTAAAAAGCTATCTTAGTGTCTGCTGGGGAGCAAACGATTAATAATCTCTGGAAAAGGAGGAAGAGGATCAACCACGACATTAAACGGTGGCGTAGCCCAGCCCCGCCGTAATCATCTCAAACACGCAGCCGAGACAAACGAGGACGGATGTTGGGATTTTGAGGCGGTTTAAAATACAACAAGAGGAGGAAAGTCTACGAACAGCATTTTCCAAACTACGGCAAATAGAATCCAGACGAGTCGTTTGGCTTTGCAAAGAAGAATAAACCCTTTTTTTTTTTTGCAACACGTTGAAGCGACGCACCAAAAGAATGCATCCAAGTGCAGGGGCCCCACTGACAGCAGATTAATGGGGTGAAAGGGGTGCAGGGTGGGAAATGAGGGTCACTAAACAAGGAAATTGCCCCCCCCCACACACACACACACTGCACTTCCACCAGATCACAGCGCAATTGCGGGATATTCCTCCTAGCAGCTTTGCCCCTTTAATCCTATCAAAAGGGTTGAGACTTATAGGGCAAATCGCAGAAGGGACAGTCCAATAATGCAAGAAAAGGGAATTCTATGGATTTTGGGGGGGGGGGATTCTTCTCTCCAGGAGGAATTTAGGAGCCCACATTGTACATTTTTATGGGGTGGGGATTCTGTCTCTCTCTCTCTAACAGGAACAGTCAACACCCACCCTCTCTGTTTTGCTCCTCTTTCTGCAAACCAAAAAGAGAAATGCATGGGGGGGGGTTTCCCTGGGGGGTGCCAAAGACAAGCCTGCCCCCCCCTTCCCCAGCTGACCTATGGATGAGAGTGTTCTGTATACAAAGCGGCAGGTCCTCTGCCCCCCCGACCCCTCCTCACCCCACAAGCTGTTGCAGGGAACCAGCAGAGCGTTGCAAATGGGAGAAAAGGCAAAGGAAGGGTCTCGGTGTGTGTGGGGGGGGGGGTAAGCGCGCAAGGCTGTTGCCGGGCAGGAAAGGATCAGGGCGGCAACATGGGAGGGGGCAGAAAAGGAAGGGAGGGGGCCCAGGGAGCCAGTAGGAGCAGCTGAGATTTGGGGGTCGCTCTCGTCTCCCCAAACTCCAGCAACCAACCACATTTGCTTTTGGGAAATTGTTGTGTGTTCTCCAGCTACCGAGACACACAAACACACCCAGAAGGAAAAAAGGAAGGGGGGATGAATTGGGGAAGGGTGAGAGGAGGGGCAAAAGGGGGTGACCCCAGATTACGGGGTGTCATCCAGGGGGTGGTGGAAAGTGGAGCGAGTCAGTGGGGATGAGAAAAGGTTCAGAGGAGTTTTAAAAGTTGCAAAGAAACAGGGTAAAGTATTTTGGGTTGGGGGAGAGACCGAGGTTGGGGGGCTCCAAGGGCGGTCCAGGGGGCTGAGGTTCCAAACCTGCAAGGCGGCACTGAACCCCAAAGTCCGAAGGACCGGAAGGGAAGGAAGGAATCAGCCCGGTGGGCCGGCAATGCCGAAGTTCATGAGGACCAGAAACTTGGGTGGTCGGAGGCCTCCCCCTGGGCGGCCCTGGGGAGAGAAACGGGGGGAGCAGTGAAAGCCGAAGGGGGAGGGCTGTCATTTGGGGAGGGGGGCGGGAGGCTGGGACCCCAGGGCTCAGCGGGGAGAGAGAGCAAAGAGGGATCCGGTTGCCACGATGTGGAGAGGGGCTGGTTTTGGAGGGAGGGGTCCCTCCGGGAAAGGGGGGATTTGTGGGTTGGGGGAGCGGACGGGGGGGCCGAGGAGGCTTCGCGAGGGTGGAAGCCGGGGAAGAGGGCTGGTTTTTAAAAAAGATTGGATTTTTGGGATTTTTAAAAGCAGCAAAGACCGAAGAGGAGAAATAAATGGACGATTAGTATTTAAGGGAGGGGAAACCATTCAATGGGGAGGGGGCGACGAATAAGAGGGGGGTCCTTAACTCTCTCAATGGCAGGTTCGGGGGCGGTCTCGCTCCCCCCGCCCCCCTTCCCCAAACGGAGACAGCAAATCCCCGCAAGCAAACGTCGTTTCTCCCGGGCAACGCGGGGAACTTCTCAGCCCCGAAGAACAGGGAGCGAAGCGCCGGGCCGGCCGGTCGGACTACGAGGCCCATCACGCGCAGCCCGCCCGCGCCCCTCCGCCCCCTCCTCGGCACCGGGCGGGAGGGGAGGGGCGGACGTGGGGAGGGGGCCTCAGGGACGAGGGGCAGACGGGGAGGAGCCGGGGGGGTTCCGGGCTGGGGGAGCCAAACGGGGAGGGCGCGAGGAGGGGGAAACTTTGGGGAGGGGTCTCTAGACTCTAGGAATAAGAGGGGGGAAGCGCCTACAACTTGGAAAGGGGGGTCCACACCTGGAGGGGGGGTCAACGCTTTAATTGCCTTAATTGCAAACGCACGAGGGGTCTCCCGCCCCCTCCCCTCCTTCCTCCCATTCATCTTTTCACCTGTGGGGAAAAAACTGCCCTCCCTCAACTATAAACGATGCACTGGGGGGAGAACTGGGGAGGGGGCTTCCTATTTGGGGAGGGGCCTGGGAGCCCTGGGGGAGGGATGGGGGGCTTCCTAGGCCCGGGGGTGGGTTTGGGGGGGCGGAATGCAAGGAGGGGAATGAGCAGAGGGAGGGAGCACGTAACTGGGGAGGGGTCTTCGTAAAGATGGGGTGGGGACGAAGTTGGGGAGGGGGCTTCGTGGTGGTAGAAGGGGGAAATAACTAGGGAGGGGGATCTTCAAGCCCACGGAGAAGGGAAACTAATTGGGGAAGGGTCTTAAGGTGGGGAAGAAACTGGGGAGGGGTCTGGATGAGGTGGGAAGGGGAAATAATTGGGGTGGGGGTGGGATTCAGGGGTGAGGAACGGAGGAGGGGGAAAGGGAGGGACAGGCGAATAATTACAGGGGGCCTGCAATTGGGGAGGGGTCTTCATAAGAGGAGGGGGCCAATTGGGGAGGGGTCTTCAGAGATAACTGGGGAGGGGGAAGCCAATAATTGGGAGGGAGCTTAGCAGTGCTGGAAGGGCCTCCAGGGGTGAGGAATTGAGGAGGGGGGAGAAGGTAAAAAGCCCCCTCCACGCAGTTCTCACCTGCGTCCCGCGGCCGCTCTCGCCTCCTCCTCTCGGTGCGTCTGACTCTCCGCCGCGGCGCAGCCGAGCTGTAGCCCACGAGGGGGCGTGGCCTCCTCCTTAGAATAGGGCGGGGCCTTAGCCCGCGTACACCCTACCCTGCTAGCTCGTCGCCACGGGAACGGAGAAAGAAAGGGGAGGGAGGGTGTCTGGTGCTTGAGGGAAGCCCCTCTGTTGCCGCGGTGACGGCGCGTTCCTCAGCTCCCCTTCTCCACGGAGGGAGAGAGGGAGGGGTTTCCCTCCTGATAAGCCGAGGGGCGGGGCTCATGCAGGTGACGTCAAGGGGAGGAGTCCTCACACTTGGCCCCCTAGAAAAGGCGGGATTGAGGCGTCGGCGGAGGCTCTGGGGTCGCGAGTTCGGGTCCCGCTGGGGGAAGACCTCGGGCAGTGAAATTTCTGGGGGCGGCGGGATTTCGGCAACACAGAGAGGACTTTAAGGAAAAGCGTCCTTGGAAATAAAGCTATTTTAACTTTTAATTATATTTTCCCATTGATGATAGAATTGATTAAAGAATGAATTTTACAACTTAAATTTAGAAGAAAAGAAAACTCCTCAAACAGCCTGCCTGGCCATGCCAGCTCCTTTATTTCTGTAACTATATTTTCTATATTTTTTTAACTCTCAGATTAAATTGTGTGGTTGTGTTATGTTGTGTCAACTTATGGCAATGCTAAATTTTAAATTTGAAAATTTAAGTGAGAAAAAAATTCACAGTCTACCTAGCCACACCAGCTGCTTTATTTTTGTAATTATATTTTTATTTATATTTTATTTATCTATTTATATTTTATTTTTATATTTTTACAGGTATAAATATGTTTTATATTCATATTTATATGTTTTATTTATATTTATATTTCATTTGTATTTATTTATTTTATATTTATATATTTTTCATCCTCTCAGGTGCTTTGATTTTCTCAAATTGTGTTTCGTGTCAAATTATGGCAACTCAAGGACAAGTCTTATATTATAAGCTGCTCTGAGTCCAATTCAGGAGAAAAGAAAAGGGTATAATTCAAATAAATAAGTCAGATAATAAATGCATTAACCCACCAGGCAGTTTTTTTGGATCAGGCTCTTTTTCTGTTAAGATTTCAAGACTTTTTTTCTAAAATGAAGCACTGTATACTTTTTAACCAGTGCGAAGGTGTCTCTGAGCATGGGCAGAGTGCCTTAGGTTAGCTACAGCACCACAGCAAGGTTACCTAATGAATCTGGAGCTGAAAATAATAGATGTGTGTTTAATTATGTTGCAAAGCTAAGGGAAAGGATCTCAGGTAGTCTGTGACGGAGCTTGTAAAAGTAACTTTTGGAAATTTCAGCTGACCCACTCAGATTGCAAGACCTCCTTTCTCTCTCTTTCTCCTTTATTTAAGCTCTGTTTAGGGGTGTGGTTTTTTTTTTCTTGTTTAACTTCCTTCTGCTTGCATCAGAAATTTGGGAAATTATCGATTTCTGGTTTTAATGACTAAATATTCATTTACTATATACGTTTTAAAGGATAAATTTTGCAGTTATTATGGTGCAGTCAGGGAATGCAAGTTTTGTTTATTTAGTAGCTTTGTTTCCATTTATACATACGTAGACATATGTATGTATGTGTGCATATATATAAACACACATTGATATTTATACATATATAAACATATGTGTGTGTGTATATATATGTACACACACACATATATATGCATAGATATACGCACTTATTTATACTTGCATAGATCACTCAGCTACGTTGAAAAAAAATGTATATTTTCTCCTTCTGGTGGAAAGTTAATTTCGAAGGATATGGGAAAATGGAGAATAATATTGATTAATTTTCTTAGTTTTTCAAGAAAGGCATGTTCTTTGAGAATGGTGATTTAAACTGAGGCTTTTCACTTTTAACTGTTTGGGCTTTATAAGCTCGGCAGGAGGGAAGTATGTTAGTATCATTATTTACTATTTTTTTATTATTATTTGTTGTCTGTGTCTTATTTTATGCAAAATAAAAATATATTTTAAATATACAATAAATAAATATTATCTAATTAAATAATTAAATATATAATTTTATACATTTATATATATATATATATATAATTATATATAATATATATAATAATTATACTAATATAATATATTATAACTCTATATTAAATATATTTTAAATATATTTTAAAAATAAGAAATATTTTCTAAAGGGGGTTCGAAAAGAGGAGAGGGTATCTCTGTTGTCAAGATTCTTGAGATTTAAGGGGGCTGGGATTTAAAAAAAAAGCCAAGAGTGACCCCCCCTTGGGCCCTCTTTTGGGGTCCCAGGTAGAGACCCGGCCCCCCACAGACCACCCTTTATCTCCTTGAACCAAATAATGAAAGCATTACTCAGAGAGGAGTTTTGCTGGGTGAAATCTCTTCTTTTCCTCCCAGCAACCTTTGAACTGTTTGGGGGAAAAAAAATCTATGCAAAACTTGGATGTCTCGTTAAAGAAGGAGGAAGAAAGTGTAATGAAGTGCAACCCGTTTGGACAGAATTTGGGTGATCTATGGGTCACCTCTGTCCAGGAATGTGCAAAGAGAGGACTTATGGCAAGCCTATTGTGGGGTTTTCTGCAGCTGAGAGTGTGTGACTCACCCAAGGCCGCCCAATGAGTTTCCATGGCTGAGTGGGGAATCGAACCCTGGTCTCCAGACTCATAGTCCAATGCTCAAACCACTGTACCGCACTGCCTTCTTGCAAATATTAGAGAAAGCAACCAAGGCAGTGTGGTTTTAGAACTAGGACTCCAGGCAAGCAGGTTTTGAATCTCTGCTTAGTCAAACAAACCCGCAGAGGGACCTTAGCCAAGTCACACTCTCTCAGCCTCGGTGGTAAACCTGCTCTGAAGAAATCTGTTCCAGGAAACCCTGCTTTTTAAAGCCAACATGGTCTAGTGGTTTGAATGCTCTTGAAAGACCAGATTTCGAATCCCTGCTTAGCCATCGAAACCCCCTAGGGAGACTTTGAGCAAGTCATGCTCTCTCAGCCTCAGAGGAAGTGTGTGTTAAACCTGCTTGGAATACATCAAGCCAAAAAAGCCCTTTCAGAGTCAGTGTGTGAAGTGGTTTGAGTGTTGGGCGAGGACTCCAAAAGACCTGTGTTTGAATGTCAGTTTAGCCTTGGAAACCCATTGGGAGAACTTGGCCAAGTCACATTTTCTCAGCCTCAGAGAGACGGCAAGATAGCAAACTCCCTTGGAATAAATCTGGGCAAGGCAAACTCCATTATGGCTTTCCTTTAGGATCACCATTAAGTTGAAAATAGCAACAAAATACATGGGAGCAATTTACAAACAGAGGTAAAAAACATAACATGGGTCCAACATTTTGGCTTCTACTTTTTTTCCGTTGCTGAAGATTAAACTGTTTGTTAATCGCTTCAATAAATATATGCATTCTTAGTGATTAATTGCATATCTTCTGGGATTCAGAACAAATTGGAAAGAAGTGGTATTCAATTTAATCACGTTTTATATCTTGCCATCCTTAAAGAATAGAGACTCTCTCCCCCCCCGTGTGTGTGTGTGTGTGCGTGTGCGCGCGCGCGTGTGTGTATGGAAATTTGGGGGGGTCCCCAAAATTAAAACATTAAAAAAAAATGACAGCTCAGTTCAAAAGCAATTCAAAAACACATTTTAAAAAAGAAAGAAAATCATAACATACATTTGATCCAAAAGAAATGGAATTTCTTTGGTATAAAAGGCATTTCCTTCTCAACCTACATGTTACCCTGTTTTCTGAGGGTCCCGGGAGGGACACCAAATTGCTATCAAAATTATACAAGTTGGGGAAATTAGTTCAGAGCACACGTTTGTTTGCTTCCCCAGAGGAAGCCGATGCCCAAAAGGCGGTCGTCTTCGCCTCGGTTCTCGCAAGCCCACAACTGGAAACAGAACATTTCTATGGACATCGGGATGTTGGTCCAAGCTCGGGCTTGGTGACCCCCCCCCGCCATATCCAGAAAGCTGGACGTGCTCGGGCGTAGGTTCACCGTGTTTCACAAGTTTGGGGTGCAGCACACTTACTGCTGGACCCGAGTCTACAAGAAGGGTGGCAGGAGTCTTATCCCTCTCGGTCCCTATGCCTGCCTTCACCCAGAACCTTCACCACTTGTCTGGCTTCAACCTAGCCACCACGTTGCGGGGAAGCTTCCTGGACCGAGGGCACCCCTATGCTTGCGGATCCAGGTTAGGGTAGTACCCAGCCGGAGGAGGGCCATTGGTCACTGGTTGGCTACCTCCCGCCTGGAGCTGTTTCTCCAGAGCCTCAATTAATTCGGACGTGGGGCGTTTATCGAACTGGCTCACGTCCAGCCCGAACTTCCTGAGCATGCCCCAGATTCTTACTCTATCCGAGGGGTACGTCTGGGCCATGGGGTCATACCCGCCAGACATCTCCTTGGGAGAGCTTGAGTCAAAGGGCTGTTTGGGGACAGTTGGCTGCTGTGGGGGACTTCCTGCCTTGCTGGGCTGGCTGCAGAAACCCCGTCCCTGCCACTGTCTGTTGTCCTGTCTGGGTGGCTGGCGCGAGTTCCAATTCCCTCACGGAAAGGAATTCGGAGCCGTTTTCCTGTGCTGGGAATGGGGCCCATAATTCAAGTAAGTGACCTCGGCTATGGGTTCCCAATTCCCAGGATCCTTCCTGTGTGTCTTGGGGGGAGGTTTGATGGATCCTGCCTCGCACAGCAGGTCGGTGACCTGCCGGAGGTTGTTCCCGAATTCTTCCCAGTTGGTGGTGGCTGGATCCACCAAACCGAGAGCCATCTTAGTCTCGTGATTAAGACCTCCGTAAAGAAGCGTCTTAAACTCGAGACGGTTGAAGTCATATCCACGGGGCGTCAAGGGGGCCTTCTCAGCCAGAATGGCGAGGAGCTGCTTCTGTGCCACGTAAGCCTCAAGGTTCTCATGAGGACCCTGTTGCTCCATGACATAGAGCACGCTCGCACTCTGTCCGGGCCACAAAATCCTTACTACCTCCCTCATCCAGTCGTGTGCCTCGAGCCTAACCAAGCCTCAAGCCGCCACGGCTGATTCAAGAGTAGGAAGCTCGGAGGGGGACATGCAAAGCCGGGCCAACTGGGTCAGGTCCTGATCATTGGCTGTCGGGTGAGAGTGTATCACCGCGTTTAGCCACATGATCCCGGCGGACCGATTCAGTGGACCCAACTGGTCCGCAATAGCCTTGGCCTCAGTAGCACGCCAGGGGACCCTAGTCTCGGCGAGCTGCGTCTCCTGTGTCTCTTGCCTATCTGAACTGCCTTCTCCAAGGAGGGTGGTCCGTCTAGTCATGGATCGTGTCTCTACTGGGTTGACTGGGACCTTAGGGTCACTCCAGTCGGGATTGTGGGGAACGGTTGCCTGAGCATCCTCCGGCAGCGTCTCCCCAGAAAAGTCCTCCGCAAACGTTGAGAGCAGCTCCGGGCACACAGCCGAAATTAAGGCTTTGCGCGTTTGGAGCTGGTTCTCCAGCGCAGCGATCTGTTTCTGGCAAGCTACATGACTAACAGCCTCCTGCTGTTCTCTCACTTGCCCCACCATGAACTTGGCCACAGACCGGGCATGATCCAGCTCAGCCTCTAAGGCGTGGGCTTTCTCTTCCCAAGTTTGCGCCACTAGAGTGATGTTGCTAAGCTTCTGGGCAGAGGCCTGCGCTACGGACGCGAACGTTACCTTGTCCGCTCGCAGTACCTCGATCTTGGCATGAAGCCGGGCATTCTCTTTCTCAGTTTCAGCTAGCTTCCCTCGGGTCTCTACAAGGGCACTACTAGCGTCTCTGGCCATAAGCCAAAGTCCCCAAGCGGCCAAAGCGGCCTTAGACGGCCCGAATGGGTACACTGATTTCCGTGCCAGGGTGTACGCTTCACGGAGTGTGGCAAAGGGATCAGCCATCTGGAAGATGGTGTCCTTCCAGGGGCATTTCCCCTTACTCAACACCCATCTCTCTAATTTTCCTCGGACCTCCTCCTCCAACATGAGGTCCTTGATGGCGACCTTACTACTTTTAGCTATGCTACACAAACTACAACTATCCTACCCAATTCTCTAACACAAGAACGGGACCAGGACCTGGAGTGACGGGAAGGATCACCTAGACCCCTGGGGGAACTGAAGGGAAACGAATACAGCAGAACTACTCTAGGAAAGAGGGATGGGAACCTTTCTCCAGACTGCCCAAACAAAGTTGCTTTGGTACACCCAAGCCCGGTTTTCCACCTCGACAGCGTTGGGGACCAAAGGACGAGGAAACAGTTCAGGGACAGGGAGGTCACCTAGACCCAGGGAACCCTCAGGAGTACTCCGCCTGCCTGAAGAGGGGGAAATGAACACTAAGGAACTTACTACGCCACCTGGCCAGGGAGTGGAGAAAAAGGGCAAGGAACCAAAACCGAACTGTCCCTAACTGGTTTTCTGGGTGAGGGGTACCTTCCTCTACCACGGGCCAAACCTCTAAACCCTAGGCTAGGTCAGGACTCACCACCCGCACCTAGTCGGCTAGCCACTCAGGACGCACCCGAAACTACACAGCGGGACGCACCCGTGCCTTTCACAATTACCAGTGGGACGCACCCGCGTTCTCTATACAACAACTACAACAAGGAGCGGGACACACCCGCGTTCTCAACTCTTAACAAGGACGGGATGCACCCGTATACTACTCTGGGTGGGGGGGGATTTCTTCCCTAAGTGCTATTTGTGCCTTACTGCTATGGTGTTGGATGGGTATAGACTGTTCCTACAGTGCTAACACCCTAAGACTCTGGATCCCAGCCCACGATAGACCCCAAGTTAGGGATGTGATTCCCGGGTCAGCTTGTGCACACCCCTTGCTATCGGATGATGGTTCACCGCCAAGAGCTAGTGACCATGCCGGGGCGGCTGACATACACAAACCCAGCAAGAAAGGGGGATAGATTCCAACCCCGATAGAGTAGCTCCTGGAGCTCACACACACAGAATTCTCACACACACGTGTTCCTGCCTAACTGAATTCTAGCAACCTGACTGGCCGTTCCCTAAGTCAGTACCAGCCTGATTTGAGGAGGTTCGCGGCTCCTTCTCAAGTTAGGGGTACCGGGGTTGCCTGCGTTGCTCCACCACTCTGTTACCCTGTTTTCTGGGGGTCCCGGGAGGAACACCAAATTGCTATCAAAATTATACAAGTCGGGGAAATTAGTTCAGAGCACAGTTGGCAAAACGAGAGGCAGGGCAACTCAGCAGGATCTTGCAACCCAGTGTCTACGGGGTCAGGCCAAGTCAAGAAGCAAACCGGTTGGAAAATAATGAATAGTCTTTATTAAATACAGGCACCAATGTATGCAACACAAACGCACAGATAACTAAGGAAAATAAAGGTGTGAGTAAGACAGCGGGATTTTTAGAGGGATAGTGGGTTCGGGTGATACGAAACCTGTCCTGAAGTCCGGAGGAAAATGGAGAGCGAAGCTGGGGTTCGACGTATCTCAGCACGTGGAGCCGAGGGGAAGCTCGCCGAGCGAAGTGGCAGCAAGGCGGTCTGGAACTCGGGAGGTCTCGGAATCAAGGGTCATTATAAGGAGAATTGTGACCGCAGGCTAGGTCGGACTTAGGGGAAAACAATAGATTTGAAGTTGGAGACAAAGCCTCCGAAAGGTCAGAATTTGAATGATTGAATTAGAGCCGAATTTATCAATAGAGTAGCCGGTATGCAAACATGGAATACTTGAGTGTTGTATAGCTCGATCATCAAGCTGCCAGCGCGGGGCAGAGGATCTTTTGAGAGTTGCTCGCATACCTAATGGAGTACTTGCCTGGAGGTCTCCTGAAGCGGCGAGTCGGCTGTCTTCTGGCCTGCCTGTATCGTCCAAGAATATTACGGCGATAATCGGCCGAGCCTGTACGTGTGCTTGTCCGGGGGCCTCGCAAGCGCGTGGAAGTGATCTGTGAAGCCGAATTTGAGATATCAAAGGATATCTTTTTATATCCCCAAAGCTCGGGCTAGCCAGGGCAGTAACATACACAATTACAACCTTCGATTGCATTTGGACTGCCAGGGGAAAAAAATCCTATGAAATCCCCGGGATCTGCAGTTTATGGAAGGATACTTAGAGCTCCCAGCCAGAAAGGTGTCATGCCTCCTTGAACTACAAATCCCAGGACTCCATAGGACACAAAGGGCGGCTGAAAGAGAATTACGGGCTATGATTGTTCAGTGTAAATGGACTACAAGTTTTTGTTGTTGTTAATCTTGATTTATACCCTGCTTTTTTCCTGGTTGGACGCAAAGCAGCTTATCATAATTACAATAATTTTGTAATTGTAATATGTAATTGCAATATGGCCTGTAGGCCAAATACAACCTGTGGGCCACGTTATAGAAACCTGTGGGCCAAATAGGGCCCAAACAGCTATATGGCCTACATGTGGCCCTAAAGTTGTATGTGGTCCTCACAGGTGTACCACCTACATGGGTCCCACAGGTTGTATGTGGCCAACAGTTGTATGTGGCCCACAGGATTTCTTTGGCCTATATGTTGCCCTTAGGCTGTGTGTGGCCCACACAGGTATGTGGCCTACATTTGGCCCACAGTTATACATGGCCCACAGTTTGTCTGTGGCCCACATGCTTTATCTAGCCTGCCTATGTGGGCCACATATGGCCCAGAAGTTATGGCCCAAAGGTTGTGTGTGGCCTATGTTTTGCATGGCTTTTGTATGAGGGCGCTACATGTGAGCCACAAGTTGTATGTGGCCCACACAGTTATGTGGCCTACATATGGCCCATACACCTAGTCACATAAACCATGCGGGCCATACACAACCTATGGGGTCACATATAAATGGGCCACACATGGGCCATATACCTGTGTGGGCCAATGCGTATGTGTGATGATGGTTCTTGTTTTGCTCCTTCAAGTTGCTTCTGACTCGTGGTGAACCTAATCCCAGAGTTTTCTGGGGCTGAGAGTGTGTGATGCGCCAAAGATCACCCAGGGGGTTTCCATGGCTGTGCAAAGGGAAAATCGGACCTGGTCTTCAGGGTCATACTCCAGCACTACGCCAACTGTGTAGGCCACATACTGTGTAGGCCACAAAATCCTATGGAATATGTAAGCCTGTGGAACACATTTCTCCCACATTCCTGTGTGGGCCATATATAACTTATATTATCCATATGTGGCCCACAAATATGTAGGTATATACAACTTGTGGGCCACAAGTAGGTCATGTACTTCTGTCAGTCACATACAACATGTGGGCCAAATGCTGGCCATTTATGTGGGCCAGATACAACTTGTGTGCCATATGTATGCCAGTTAAATCTTTGGCCACAGAGAACTTGTGAGCCGTCCTTCTCAAATGTAGGACACACAAAACCTGTGAGCCAAAGAAAACCTGTGAGCCAGATGATACAACTTGTGGACCACATGTAGGCCACATAACTGTGTGGCCTTATACAACCTGTGGGCCACATGACTCTGTGGGACATATGCTACTTCTGGGGATTAGGTGGTCCGTACGCAATTTGTGGGCCACATTCAGCCTTTTGAGCCACATCTAGGCCAAATACCTGTGTGGCCCAAAACAACCTTTGGGCCACATGTAGGCCAGGTGCCTGCTGTGGGCCAAATAAAACTTTTGGACCACTTGTGTGTGTGGGCCAGGTAAATCTTGTGGGCCAGCTGTAGACTGGTTAACTCTGTGGGCCACATACATTTTGTAAGCTATATGTGGCTCACACACATATAGGTCACAAAAAACATGTGGGCCCTATACAACTGTGGGCACATGTAAGCTAAATACTATGTTGGCCGAATACAAGTTGTGGGCTGTATGTGGCCCACACACTCCTGTATTCCATATACAACTCTGTGGGCCAAATGTGTCCATGGCCCACATATGGACCATAGTTCTATATGGCTAAAAGCTGTTGTAGGCCACATAAAACATGTGGGCCACAATGTGTGTGGGCCACATATGGCCCTCAAGTTTTATATGACCTACATATGGCTCATCAGTTGCCTCTGACCTATACAGGCACCTTGCCTACATTCTGTATGTGACCCACACAGGTGTCTGGCCTACAAGTGGTCCAGAAGTTGTATTTGGACCATACGTTTTATATTGGCATATGTTTGTGGGCCACATATGGATAATATAAGTTATATATGGCCCACACAGGAATGTGGGAGAAATGTGTTCCACAGGCTTACATATTCCATAGGATTTTAGTGGGCCACATGTGGCCCACAAGTTGTACTTGTCCCACACAGGTACATGTGGCCCATATGGCCCACACTAATATGAGACCTACATGCAACCAGGAACTTGCATGTGGCCCACAAATTCTGTGGGCCACATTCGGCTCGTAAATTCTATATGGCCCACACAAAACCTGTGAGTCATATACAACTGTGGACCATATGTGCCCCACTCACATGTCCACCAACTACAACTTTTCAGCCACGTACAACCTGTGTGCCACATGTAGGCCATATATCTGTGTGGGCCACATACAACTTCTGGGCCATATGTGGTCCAAGATGTGGGCCATATGATCCTGTGGCCCACATAAGACCTGTGGGTGACAAGTAGGCCACATAACTGTCTGGGCCTAAAATAGGTTGTAAGCCACATGTAGGCCAAATACCTGTTTGGGCCCTATACAAGTGTGGGCCATATGTGGCGCAAACACATTTAGGCCACATTTGGCCTACAGGTTTTGTCTGGTGCACACAGTTACATGGCCTATACACTGCCCAGAAGTTCAATGGCCCACAAAGATATGTGGCCCACTGGCTCACAGACTGTATGTGGATTACATGGGCTACGTAAGGACCACAAGATATATGTGGACCATAAGTACTACATGGGCAAAGGTTTTATGTGGTATACACAGGTATGTGGCCTACATGTGGTGCACAGGCCTTATGTGGCTAATACTGCTATGCCACCTACATTTGGCCCACAGTTTGCGTGCAAACCAAACATGCATGTGACCCACAATTGTATATCGCCCACAGGATATTTTTGGCCTATATGTTGCCAGAAGTTGTTTGTGGGCCATAGGTATGTGGCCTACATTTGGCCCACAGTTGTATTTGGCCCATAGGCTAAGTGTGGCCCAAATGTTTTATGTGTCCTACTTGTGTGTGGGCCACATGTGGCCCAAAAGGTGTATGCGGCTGACAGTTATGGGGCCTACACATGACCCACATAGCTGTGTGGGCCACAAACAACTTCTGGGCAACGTATAGGCCAAACACATCCTGTGGGCCATATATAATTGTGGGCCACTTGTGGACGAAATACATATATGGATCACTTACAACTTTTGGGCCACATGTAGGCCACATGCCTGTGTGGTCCATATACAGTCTGTGGCCTTTTATGTGGCCCAGAAACATGTAGGCTACATATAGCCTCTGGCTGTATGTAGGCCACATAACTCTGTGGACCACATAAACATGTGGGCCACGTATAGGCCACATAATTGTGTAGACAGACTGAACTTTGGGCCAAATGTGGAAGTCTTTGCTGTTTGTGACTTACTCTGTGCAAAGTTTGCACATAGTCTCTTTGAATCAAAGAATGGGAAGAGACCCCAAGGGCCATCCAGTCCAACCCCATTCTGCCATGTGGGAATACACCACCAAAGCATTTCTGACAGATGGTCATCCAGCCTCTGTTTAAAAACATCCAGAGAAGGTTTTTCACTCTGTTGAGGCAGCATATTCCACTGCTGAACTGCTCTGACTTCCAGGAAGTTCCTCCTAAAGTTTAGGTGGAACCTCTTCCCCTAGTGTTTGAATCTATTGCTCCTCGTCCTAGACCCTTGGAGCAGGAGAAAACAGGCTTGCTCCGTCCTCCGTATGACATCCCTTAAAATATTTAAGCATGGCTATCATGCCTCCTCTTAACCTTCTCTTCTCCAGGCTAAACATCCCCAGCTCCCTCAGCCTCTCCTCAGACATCTTCATGGTTTCAATGCCTCCTACCATTTTGGTCATCTTCCTCTGAAAACCTTCCAGCTTGTCCATATTCTTCCTGAACTGTAGTGGGCAGAACTGGATGCAGATTATTCCAGGTTGGGTCTGACCAAAGCATAATAGAATGGCCCTATTGCTTCCCTCAACCTAGACAACCTACTTCTGTTGATACAGCCCAGAATCGTACTGGCCTTTTCAGCTGCCGCATCACACGGCTGGCTCATGTTCACTTTGTGGTCTACTATGACTACTAGATTGTTTTCTATGGCCGTTTCTGCACTACATTGTCACAGTGCCATCATTCCACTTTCAACATCCTGTGGAATTCTGGGGTTTGTAGTTTCCTGAGGCCCCAAAGCTCTCTGGCTGAAAGTTCAAAAGGCCCCTCCCTAAACTACAAATCCCAGCATTCCACAGGATGTTGAAAGTGGAATGATGGCGTTACAGTGTAGTGCAGAAATGTCTTATATGTACTAACCCAGTGAAGATCAATCAATTAATGTACAGCTCTGCTTAGACAGTCATCTAGACAGGAAAGGAGACAATTTTATATAAGAAAGAGGTATGAACACTAAACTGAAATCAATGAAATGAGCTGGAAGAGTTTCTTGCTATTATTTATTTCCTCAACAGGCCTGCAAGGTAGTACAGGGGGAGTGGGGTCCAGGGTGATAGAAGAGCCATCCAGGGACAGGTTGCTAGGCAACCAGCAAGGACCAATCAAGAGGAAGACCCTACCCTTTTTCTGGGAAGGAGGGGCGGAACCCTATATATAGGGGCCTACTGGAAAGAAAGAGAATTTTCCAGAAGACCTGAGAGGAGTTTGTTCAGTGAAGGAGTTTTGCAGTCAAGCAGGGGGGAGGGTGTCGCCGGGAAAGCCTGAGAAGGGGGCGAAAAGAGAAAAGTCACTGTTAATTCTGGCCAGAGAGTGTGGCTTGGATTTGAGAAGGTGGCCTTTGCCAAGGAGAGAAGCCAGAGGGCTCTCTGTGTTCTTTTTTAAGAGTTAAGAAACTCAAAGTTTGAACTTTGATACGCATACAAAACCAAGAATAGTTTGTTGGTTTCTTCTAGAAGGAGAGATGGTTTTTCTAATCTCTTCATGCTTACTGGGTTGCTACTAGTAGTAGTGCTTCTGCTACGTAGCTACTCAAGACTCTCAACTTTCCACTTCTGTTTTTTTATAAATATTTTTATTGAAAAACTAAGCAAAAAGACCCCTGCATTAAATTTGTAACATTAAACTTTCCACTTCTAAGACATCGAATCTGTTAGAAGTAGGAATTGTAGGTTTCCTAAGGTCTAATGGTGGCTTATCAGATTTAAAAAAAATCAGTTTTAAGCTGTTTAAGGGGGAGGAGGGTAATAAGAATTCCACCAAGCTCACTTTCTAAAGCTCATGTAAACTTTCAAATGGAAATTAAATAAAACAAAATAGACATGGATAAAAACTAATACGTATATCCAATTCTAGAGCCTTAAAAATTAGGATTTAGCGTTTTAAATGAGCAAATTGGTTAAGGAGCAAAATTACTGCTCTCAAACTGTTCTCCCAAATTAAAATGATGAGAAGAAACAATAAGTGATAGCTAATAAAAAACTGCAGGCAAAAAGGGGGAAAATTAAAAAGAAAACCATCGCTACATACGAGGAATTTTGTTTTCACATAAAAGGGGCAAAACAGTTTGGATTAAAGATCCCGAAGCAATACCCTAGATAACACAGAGGGCCCAAAGTCAACCGCAGAGGCTCAAAGCTGTAGTAAAACTGTAGTAAAACTGTAGGAAGCAGCGGCTGTTCCTTCTCTTCCTTTCCCAAACTTATCGAGGCCTTCTTGGGATTCCTCAGGATTGGTTCCTTTCACTTCCTGAGCAAAACTTACAAAGTTGTACTACATTTTTTTATATAAAGTTGGCCTCAATTGAATGATTCTCACTGGTGAATAACATCCAGAACCACACCACCATAAATCATTAAAGAAGTTTCATTAGTAATGGAAAAGCTTTGAGCTGGTGACACATAGGTGGCATTTCGAGGGAAAGCCGTGTGGAGAGAAGGCGCTATGGAAGGCTTCAAGGGGGGGAAGCTGCCATTTTAGTCTCTAAAAACTACGCCAGGCCTTGCCTGTATTGTCTCCCCGTGAAGCTCTGGGATTTGAAAGATGCAGTATTGAAACTATTAAATCCAGGGGAGATCTTGGGGAATCCAGTGGGGGTTTAGAGATCTAGCCTGTCTTCTTCTCTGATTCAGAGAAGGAATTCAGAGATTTATTTTAAGTTTGGGTGCGTTTGGATCACCTCAAGCAGTCCCTGAGGTAACAGTTGCTGGTATATGGTAGGGGACTGGAAGTCAGATTTTCCTCCGCTCTGATAATAACTACAAGCAAATACAGTCCAAAAAATCCCTCCTCTGCTTAAAAACTGAGAAGGCTGCAAAGTAAAAGTAAAATGGGTGATTCCTGAGGTAAAAAGTCCTGGGTATTTGTAAGGAAATCACCTGCTCAACACAGAAGGTGGCTAGTAATCGAAACCATTCTGATACTTGATGTCTACATGCTTTGTCCTGGACTTTACCCTGTCACTTATAGCCATTTGAATAGACGCTTGGGAATCACAGAACACTTTCACAGGCGTGTTTACATGTATGTTTAGGTCCTTCACCAACTGCAAGAACCACACCAATTCATTACACAGAGAATTTAGACTAGCATACTCAGCTTCAGCAGTGGAAGTTGCTAGAGTACCTTGTTTTTTCACTTTCCAGTCAATCAAAGCCCCACTGTATTTTACAACATAACCAGAAGTGCTTTTGCGGTCTGATACATCTTCTGCAAAATCACTATCAGAATAGCACACAATTTCTGGCATTTGAACAGGAGTGATACACAAACAGTGATCCATGGTACCTTTTAGGTATCTCAACACCCTTTTTACACCTTGCCAGTGATATTGAGTGGGCTGAGACCTTGCCTTCCCCAATATGTTCACACTCAGGGCAATGTCAGGCCGACATGTCTCGGCTATATAGAGCAATCTCCCAATTACAGACTGATACAGCCGAATGTCTTGAAACATTACATCATCAACATTTTTACAAAAACCAGGCGCCATTGGCATTTTCACACTTTTACAATCAGTCATGTTACACTTTTCCAGCAATTTTACAATCTTCTGTTTCTGACTCAGCCAAGAAACCACCCTTGGTTTTTTGTATTTCTATCCCAAGGTAATTTTGAACTGGCCCCAGATTCTTGATCTGAAATTTCTTGCCCAGTTCATTGGAAAACACTTGCACCTGTTTTTGTGTGTCGCAGATCAAGCACAGGTCATCCACATACGGCAAAAGTATTTCTAGACTCTCCCCTGTACCTCGGACATATACACAGGGGTCAGCAACGCTCTGTTTGAGCCCACACACTTGCAAAGCCTTGTCTAAACACAGGTTCCAACAACGAGCTGACTGTTTCAGACCATACAAAGCCTTATTAAGTTTCCAGACTACATTTTTCTTTCGCTGGATAACAAATCCATCAGGCTGCTTTAGGTAAATTTCCTCTGGCAGGTCTGCTTTGAGATAAGCAGTGGTGATGTCAAAGTGTGTGACTAGGGATCTCTGCTGTGCTGCGATGGCCAGCGCCAGCCTTATGCACTGCACTTTGACTGTTGGTGCAAAAACCTCATCATATGTTTGCTCATCTTGGTTGTACCCACGAGCCACCAACCGAGCCTTGTGTTTGACTTGCCCATCAGCAGTGGTCTTTAACTTATAGACCCACCGGCAATCAACAGGATTGACCCCTTTTGGTAATTCACACAGGGAAAACACTTTGTGCTGAGTGATGGAGTCAATTTCACTCTGCATCGCCTCCCACCAGAACTCTGCCTGCTCTTTAGGCATGTTTTCTACATCAGCAAAGCAAGCAGGCTCCAGACAGGCACGCACTGTCGGTGAAGAATATGGGGAATATCTTTTTGGAGGCTTCCCTTTTGTTTTTCTCTCTGACCTCCTGGTAACTGGCCGGTCTGCCTGACCAAACTCATCCAAACTGCGAGACCTTTTTGCAGCTCGCTTCTGTTCCTCCTCCATGCGTGGAGCCGCTTCTCCCCTCGCAGCTCTCCCCCTTTGTGCTGGCTCTGGCTCAGGCTCAGATTTAACCCCTGAGGGACCAGGAACTGAGGCGGCAGGCTGCTCTGGGCGAGCACGGGGTTCACGGGAGACAGGAAGGAAAACTTCAGAAGCTGCTTGAACACGCAACCAGTTAGCATGTTCCTCAAAAGTTGCATTTCTGGACACTATACAGAATTGTCCTCCAGCATGGAAGCGATACCCCTTGCAATTGGCTTGGTACCCTAAAAATCTCAAACACTGAGCTTTTGCCTCTCCCTTTTTCCTTTGGTTCTTGGGAATGTGAACCCAGGCAAAACTGCCAAACACTTTCATGTGAGCAATGGAAGGCTGCTTGCCAAACGAACGCTCATAAGGAGTGGTCTGAAAGACTGAACTCCAAAACCTGTTGTGTATGTAACTGGCTGTCAGGATTGCCTCTCCCCAGAAATTCAGAGGCAAATCTGCATCACAGAGCAAACTGTGCATGAGAGTCTGCAACACCCCAGCAGTTCTCTCGGCTATCCCATTCTGGAAACTTGAATGAGCGGTAGTGGTCCTGTGCACAGTGCCTTTGCTTTTGAACTACTGTTGCAGACTCTCTGCCACAAATTCTCCTCCGCGATCTGTTTGGAATGCTTTCACCTTAGAATCAAACTGTCTCTCAACATAAGCACACCAGTTCTTAATTATTTGATACACTTCAGACTTCTGTTTCAGCAGACAACAGAACGTGTACCTGCTGAAATCATCTACTAACTCTAGGACATATTTTGCTCCTCCCAGACTGTTCTGAGACATCGGACCAACTACATCAGCATGTACCAGTTGGAAAGGAGCAGTAGGAACTCGTGAACTGGTTCTGGGAGCAGGAAGCTGCATGGATTTAGACTGTTTGCAAACAGCACAGTCAAGAAAAGTATTACAGGATTTCAGAGAACATCCCTTGCAGCTGTCTGCTAACTTTTTCAACACAGGATAGCTAGCATGTCCCATCCTTCTATGTAACAAATGAATGCATTCATCATGCTGTGGTTTGTTATCATACACAGCACAAACATTGTGGTGAGGCTTGAGTTTGTACAATTTCTCAGTCAACTCTGCTACAGCACAAACAACCCCATCTTTCAGTACTTTGCCCTCACGTTTAGTGAACAACACGTCAAACCCATTTTGAGGCAACTCTGACACAGAGAGCAGACAGAAATCAAGTGAAGGCACATACAACACATTGTCAAGATACAGGTCTAAAGCAGGAACGTAAGCAGATCCCGCACCCCTGACTTTAGCTTTAGTCCCATCAGCCAGGGCAACAGTGGCAACACTGGCTGGATTCAAAGTCTTGAACAAACCTTCACAGTTGACCAGATGCTGAGAACACCCACTGTCCAGCAGCCAAGAAACTGCATCAGTGTCCCGGGAGTTCTCAGAAAACACACAGTCTGTTGCAACGGCAACTCGTGGACGACTCCCACGACCTCCTCTGAAGCCTCTGCCACAACCCCTGGCACCTCTCTCACCTTGCTTCTCCAGCGGACAGTCTCTCTTGAGATGAGAGGCAGAACCACAGCGATAGCACCTTCTGACGGCGTGAGCTCTCACCAGCCCCTCTCGTCTGCACTCACCAGCCTGGGTAGACCTCCTCCCGGTTCCTGGCTCAGCAGCTGCTGGCGGCTGTGGGGGTTGCAAGGCATTCCTTTGGGCTCGTTTGTCCTCTTCCTCCAGCAGACGAGAAGTCACATAGGCCACTGTCAGGTCCCTCTCTGGAACAGCCTCCAAGGTAGCCACTATCACATCCCAGCTGGGATCCAGTGAACCCAAAATGCAGTAAGCTTTGTCAGATTCAGACAAAATCTTCCCTCTCTCACGAAGTGCAACAAAAAGTTCAGCAAGTGTCTGCAGATGCCGCTTGATCGGCACTCCTGGCCTCAGCTTCGTGTTATACAGCCTCGTCGTGAGAGATAATTTACTTCCAGCTGTGATTCGTACATGCGTTTCTCTTAAAGCGCGCCAGGCTACACGGGGGTCATCAGCGTCTCAAATATACAACAGCTGGTCATCTTCCACAGCCAGAAAAAGAAGCGACGTGGCCTTTTGCCGCACCTTAGCTGCGTCGGCTGCATCTCTTGGGAGGTCCAGTGGGTCAGTAAACGCTCCCCAGACACCTTCTCCTCGGAGAAACATTTCCATTTTTACTGACCAAGCAAGGTAATTAGTCCCGTTCAGCCTCGTTAGAGGCAGGCTACTAATTAACCTCTGCTCCATGGCTTTGCGATCCCCGGCAGCAGCCGCAGCACAATCCTTGAAAAAACACACCGGCAGACAGGCACCATCAATCAAAAACTGGCCTCAAAAACACTCCGGCCCCTGGCAGCACCAGGACGCGCAGCGGAAGCGTGCTGGGCCCATAACCTGTTGGAAGATGCAGGGGGGCATGCTGTAGATCTCTAGCATGACCCACAGTTAAACTGTCCTTAAAAGCAAGATGAAATATTTGATCAGTCCCATAAAGTTGCCAGTGAATGAGGCCAGCCGGTTTGGCTAAAAACTACTCAGTTTATTGAAGGAAGCGTGAGTACATGTTCAGCAGGTCTAAGTAAAATCCATGTCTGGACAAAGACATCAGTAGCAATGAGAATACATAAAGAGAAGAATACAAAATACTGCCTGTTTTCAGGTGCTCTTAAGTAGTAGCTTGTCAACATTTTTTCACACCATGGGATGAACGAGGGACAGGGAACTTTGTTAGTCTAAACACTACCTTTGTTACGAGAAGCGAAAGCTGAAGAGACTCTCAGGAAAAACCCTTATCTGCTTTGTGTGCTGGGAACATCTGGGCCTCTGCTAGGCAGAGAGGACAGCACAGTGAACAAGAACACAATTAACCCTTAACACAGACAGAGCCGTCTTGGCCTGCAAATGTCAACACAGACTTCTTACCTTCTTGATTCTTTGCTGGCGTGGGGAGAACAGTCTTTTCTTTCCCCTTTTCTTCAACAGGAAAAACAAATGAAGTGGATCTCAAAATGGCCACATTGGTAGAAGAGAACGGAGAAACTCTATTAGTTTGGATTTCAGAGGACCTGCCGTGGCCTACGTGTGAAATTTCTTAATGCCACAACCTCTCCTTCCACACTTTATAACTAGTCATGATCAGATTCATATTAAAAATATGCTACCATATTTTTTCCTGAGAAGGAAATAAATGTTGATATATAAAAAATGAATCATATTCAAAATATGCTACCATATTTTTTCCTGAGAAGGAAATAAATGTTGATATGTAAAATATAACTTTTTTACATTGGTGTTTTGCTCTTTTTCTCCATGATCATAATCTAATGAGTTTCATTTCATTCTTAAAAACTCCTCTTCTTCCTCATTATCTTGTTTTTTTAAAAAATAATGATGCAAATACTCACATTTCTTTCCTAATCACTCAGTCTTGGCAGCTGAATGGGTTCTGCAGTGTGTATTGTGATGCGTTCAAGTCAAGGCACCCCACTGAAACACAGCTACTTGTTCCCCCTCTATTTTTTTTAAGATTTCTCAGACAAAAAGAAAAAAAAATCATTAAGTTTTTTTAAACCAAGTATAAGTTTTGCTGCAAAAATATTGCATTTGTACAAAACGAATCCTCTCTACTTTGCAAGCAGCATACATAGAATATGATGTTATATATTCAAGCAAGCAAGGTACCCAATAACACCAATTGCTAACTAGATGTGCTTAATACAGTCAAACTTTATTTTGCGGTCCATAGACACAACATAACAAAACCATCCAATGGTACGACATAGATGAAATACACCTACTTAAAATAGGATACAAATATATAAATAGGATGGACTATGGACAGGATATAAAAACATAAAAATGGGATATAAATGCATAAAATAGTATAAATTAAAGTAAATTAAAATCATAGATAATATGGATTATTAGGTGGACTATAAATGGGCGTTCATTGTCCCTCTCATTAGTGCAATAGAATTGGGTTGATCTTAAAGTGCATTGCCAGTTTCCAGGCATATTTTTAATACCTCTCTCTCTCTGATCTTAATAGCTGATGGCAGAAATTTAGCAACTGATAGGGTTACGTTCGGACCTACGTCCTCCAACAAGACTTTTACATAGAATTTTTCTGAACAGCCCGGCGTGCAGCTCAATAAGGGAGAGATAAGGTGATGGCGGCTCTGACTATAGAAATACAACATAGCAAAATATGCAACATGGATTCAACCTCTTGTGACCCACAAGGACAAAGTCTTGAGGAAGTGGGCAACCCAGCAAATCTGCCAAAAAGTAATTCTGAGGGGAAAACATTGCATTTGGCCTTAGTGAATGATATTCAATAGTTTGGCACAGTCAAGTTATTTAAATAAGTAGCCTGACGGAAGGGTCCCACATACTGAATATTTAAAGCACTGGATGAGCGAGATGAGATGGAATTTGCCCAAAGATTACAAAAAGCGATATCCTGTAGTCTTTGCTTAATAGATTTTAGTGCTGTCTCATGACCCAAGTTAAGGAGCAAGGATGGAGCGAGGCCGATAGCGACCGCTTTTTGGGCTATGGACTTGGACCACCTGCCGACATAGTTATCCGATGGAAGGTGGCCCACTAGACCTTTGCCACACTTGAAGACAAATGCTTTGAGCCATTGTTTGAACACAAGCCCGCGTAGGTAGAGGGCTTTCCCCTGTTTCCAGTAATAGAACTGGGTTGGGGACACATCTGTGAGTAGAAAGGAGTTCCCTGGGGAATTTCACTTGGAAGTTATCTAGTTCAGAGTTAATAGCTTCAATCCAGATGGCTGCTGCATAGAGCAGTTTGGATGTAAATACTTTTATAGCGAAAGGAACAAATTGATTCCCTTTTGTGTGGAAAAACCTCAGAATAGCTGTTTTACAGCCTAAGGAACCACTCAATAGTCACGATCCATGTGGGCTCCAGGAAACATTGTGATGGAATACAAGGTCGAGATGGTGCAAGCCTTTAACTTGTTCCAAGGGACACTCATTAATGCTCCAGCTGTGCTGATGGTATTTGCGCACAAAAACCAAAGTTTTTGATTTTGCAGCATTGATTTCAAGTTCATTCCTGGAGCAGTAAGTCGAGTATTTCCCTAACAGATGTTTGAGGACCTGCTTAGTACATAGCATGACTGACAAATTATGCAGCAAGAGATATGACACCATACATTGTCCATTGCAGCACACCAGTAACGTAGTTTCAGGTCCACACGTAGCAGGGCTTTCCTAGCACTTACATAATAACCTACAAGGATGTGCGTTCTTTAGGCAGGTATAATATCACCACCACAATGCACAAATCCTGTTATGAGCCATGCCGACATGACAGAAGCGCTATCTATTTCGTCTGCTTCCAGAGGCACAGGAAAGATGGAGAGAGAATTTTCCAGAAGAGGGCCTGGCGGCCAGTTCTTCGGTCAAAGGGTTTTTCAGTCAACTTGCTGGTGGCGGTGGTGGTGGAACGGTTGAAGGAAAGGGGGTGTTGTCCTAGAGAAAACCTACAGAAGGGGCAAAAGAGAAAACTCTTTAAATCTGGCCATAGAGTGTGGCCCAGATTTGGGAACAAAGCCTTTGGCAAGGAGGGAAGCCTTGTGTGCGTATGAGAGAGAGAGATGTTCCTTTTTGCTTTTGTAAAGAGTCAAGAAACTCCTTCAACACACTTAGAAGATCTGTTTGAACTTTGATATACATACAAAATCAGTACCTCATTCTGTTTGTTGTTCTCATAAAGTCATGCCACATTTTTTAAAATAAAGTTGGTCTCAATTGAATGATTCTTGGTGCTTATGACATCCAGAACCACACTACCATGAATCATGAAAGGACTTTAGTTGATCACCAAAAGTCTTTGCCCTGGTGACACAAAGACCATGTTCCTGGGGAAAGTCAGAACTGTACATGTGGAGACAAGGCACTGTGGAAGGCTTGAGGGGGGAAAGCTGCCATTTAGTCTCTAAAAAAAAAAGCCAAGCCTTGCCTGTGTTGTCTCCACATAAAGCAGTGGGATTTGAAAGATCTAGTATTGAAACTATTAAATCCAGGGGAGATCTTGGAGAATCTGGTGGGGGTTTAGAGATCTAGCCTGTCTTTTTCTCTGATTCAGGGAAGGAATTCAGAGATTTATTTTAAGTTTGGGTACGTTTGGATCACCTCAAGCAGTCCCTGAGGTAACAGTCGCTGGTATATGGTAGGGGACTGGAAGTCAGATTTTCCTCTGCTCTGATAATAACTACAAGCAAATATGTCTAAAACTCCCTGCTCTGGTAAAAGAAAGACTGACAGGCTGTGGAGTAAAAATAAGTCCTGGCTATTCATAAGGAAATCACCTGCTAAAAACAGCAGGTGGCTAGGAATTAAAAGCTAGTATTTCCCGAGGTAAAAAGTTCTGGGTGTTTGTAGGGAAATACTAAATCCCACCTAAGATTCAAGTTGAGCAGTCCATTCAAACCTTGTATTTTCTTGATTCTTTGCTGGCGTGGGGAAAACAGAAAAATGAAGTTCCCCTCCATTTTTTAAAGATTTTTCAGACAAGAAAAAATCACTAATTTTTTTAACCAAAATATAAGTTTTGCTGCAAAAATACTGCCTTTGTACAAAACTGTATTTTATTTGTTTGTTTGTTTGGTTTGGTGAGAGGAGGTGGTATTTGGCAGATTTGGGCTGAAAAATCAGCCCCTTTGTTGAGAACTAGACCTTAAAATAAGGGATCATGAGTGTCACTGGATGCCTTGGGGGCAATGAAAAATGAGAGACAGAGAGATTTTTAGCTACTGTGGACGGTCATTCTGGAGAGGCTGAAGGAGCCACGTTTACAAACGTGTTAATTTCTCGTGCCAACCGGGCCAGGCAAGAGTCCGAAATTCTGAATCAGTTATGACAGTCGACTCTCCTCTTTGCCCTCAGTTTTCTTTTCATAGCCTTGCAACTAGAGAGATAGACAGAGACAGACAGATAGAAAGTAGACTTTAAAAAAAAAATCCCTCGCTGGGGTGGATTGAATTTAATGTGAAGGTTCATTCTGGGATGGCACAGAGGAGGAATCAGCCGTGATTGGGCGTGCCAACCGGTACAGGCCGTTCTAGGCTTGCAAGAAACAAATAGAACGCCTGTGCGCCTCCGTTGCAGAGTTCTTTGCATATATAACTTGACACCTCTCAAGAGCATGCCTTCTCTTTTCCTCAGGATGTTATTATGGCTGAGGACCAAAGTTCAGCAGGTATCAGGAGTTCCTTCCTTCCATGCTCATTTAGGTAGGACTGATGGATTCAATATTAACGCTCGCTAGTCTGGCGCCAACTTGTACCGATTTGGATTTAGTGACAATGCCGCCCGCTCGCCGACATTATTGCAACCAGAATAGCTGTTTGGAAGGTCGGCGTTTTCAAAGACACCTCTCTAATTGGTTCTCAAATGGTGACTTTGTTAGACTCTATTTTGAATTCTAGTCGACTTTAAAGGTGCTTCTGGTTGTTAATGTCTTGCCCTACTTAAAATAATGCTGACCTTACTTGGCAAATGCCTTGATTCTCAGCCTGGGTCCCCAATGCTCAAGGTAACAATATTTCTGACACCTCCATACTGAGCAAATACACGTGTGATACAGGATTCATTGCTCATTGTTAACCAGAAATTACTGTATCATCAGAATCCAAGTCCTGGGAAAGCAAATATTCTTAATATTCCTGCACATGCGCTGTATGCTTTATGAGATCGTTGTTCCGAAACTTACAAAAAACTCTCCTCCCTTCAGTAAAGTGTCTTTCTTTCCCTTCTTGTGTAAGATGTAGTTTCAGCTGCGTTCTTGCTGAGAGGGGAGGGGAGGCCCCTTTGACCAAAGTGGGGAATCTTTCCAGGTTGGCTCACTTTCACCCACAATTGCGTGGACTACTCGGGGTGGTCTGTGCAGACCTAATGTTTTGTGTTTGTCCCCATGTGTGTGTTTGTTTTAATTTTTATTTTTTATTCAAGGGTGACCTTTTGCTGTGGGTTCGAGTCCCACTAGAGTCACCCGGGCAACTGTTTACTGTGGGTTTAAGTCCCACCTGCATTGCTGGAAATCCTAACAACTTTTTTGAGTGTGGGTTCAGGTCCCACTTGGCTTGGTGCCAACACGGCCAACTCGGCGGAGGAACTTGAAGGAAAGGGGATGTTGTCCCAAAGAAACTCTAGAGAAGGGGCAAAAAGGGACACCCCACTCTTAAATCTGGCCAGAGAGTATAGCCTCGGTTTGGGAACGTGGCCTTTGGCAAGGAGGGAAGCCTTGTGTGTGTATGAGAGAGAGAGAGAGTTTTCCTTTATTCTCTTGTAAAGAGTCAACAAACTCCTTAAACACACTTAGAGGATCTGTGTGAACTTGGATGTACATACAAAATCAATACTTCATTCTGTTTGTTATTTTAATAAAGATTTTACTACTTTTTTAAAAAATAAACTTGGTCTCAACTGAATGATTCAGAGTGCTTATGACATTCAGAACCACACTGCCATAAATCATTAAAGGAGTTTTAATTAATAACTGAAAGGCTTTGCCCTGGTGACACAAAGGTGGCGTTTCGAGGGTTTGAGACAAGGCACTGTGGAAGGCTTCAAGGGGGGAAAAGCCACCATTTTAGTCTCTAAAAACTAAGCCAGGCCTTGCCTGTATTGTCTGCCCATGAAGCTCTGGCCTTTGAAAGATGTAGTATTGAAACTATTAAATCCAAGGGAGATCTTGGAGAATCCAGTGGGGGTTTAGAGATCTAGCCTGGATTTTGCTCTGATTCAGGGAAGGAATTCAGAGATTTATTTTACATTTAGGGGTGTTTGGATCACCTCAAGCAGTCCCTGATGTAACAGTTGCTGGTATATGGTAGAGGGCTGGAAGTCAGATTTTCCTCCGCTCTGATAATAACTACAAGCAAATACTGTCTAAAACTCCCTGCTCTAGTAAAAATTGACAGGCTGTGAAATAAAAATAAGATGGGTGATTCCTAAGATAATAAGTCCTCTGAGTATTTGTAAGGACCTGCTAACCACAATAATTAGAACCTCGTATTTCCTGAGGTGAAAGTTGTGGGTATTTGTAGGGAAATACTAAATATTGATGTCATCTAAGATTCAGGTTCAGGAGTCCATTCGGACCTTGTTTCTTCTTGATTCTTTGCTGGTGTGGGGAAAACAGTCTTTTCTTTCCCCTTCTCTTCAACAGAAGAAAATGTCATCATCTTATTCTGTTAAAAAAACCGATGCAAATATTCAAATGTCTTCCTAATCACTCCGAATCACACAGTCGTGGCAATCAAATGGGTTCTGCAGTGTATTGAGATGTTGTGTTGTGTACAGGTGACGGCACTACACTGAAAACACTGCACCCCAACTGTAAGAGCAAAATTATAAATGGTTCCCCCTCCAATTTTTTGAAATGTCTCAGACAAAAAAAAAGGGGGGGGGGACAAGGGCTTTTTTTTTTTTACCAAAATTTAAGTTTTGCTGCAGAAATATTGCATTTGTAGGAAACAGAATTTTGTGGTGATTGATTGCTTTTGCAAGGGAAGGTGGTGTCTGGCAGGTTTGGGCTGAAGCTTCAGCTCATTTGTTAAAAACATTACAGTAAGGGCTCATGAGTGTCTTCTGGATGCTTTTGGGGTAGTGCAAAAGAGGCCAGGTGTCACCCGCGGGCTGAAAGACACACCTTTTTTTCATGCTAAGTGAAGGGAGCTGGAAATGAATTTTTCCGCCATCCTTGTAGTGAAATCTGGAAGTCTGGGTGTCTGTGGCTGCCCAGAACAGCCTCCCGGAGGTGATATTGAGATGGGTGAGGATGAAGACGTCGAAGCCGGACGAAAGGGTCACATTAGGGAGACCTGCTTTGCAGGTAGTCATGCGCCGTCCATTTTGCTCGCTTGGTTGGCTTGAGAGACCGGGTCTTTTCTATTTCTCCGATTGCACCCCTACCCGCTTGCCCAGTTCGTACGGTCCTGATGGGACAATTGGCACGAGTTTCCCAACATTATTTATTTACCTCCGTGAGTCTACTGATTCCAGATCTCTATTTCAAAGTGTTATTAAGATTCTTATTTATTCAGTGGAATGCTGCCATTGTCAAAATTGCATTCATTTCTTCAAAATATGATGTGTTTTAAAGAAAAAGAGAAGATCTGTCTTCTCACAGTGAGTGATGCAGGATAATTTTTCTGTGGCGCAATTTGATTGTTTCACATCATTTTTTCAGGAGACCAGCAGACTTGGTTTAACATCTCCTATGAAAAAGAAAAGAGATTGTTCATTAAATATACTTTTTTTTCCTTGGAGCAAAGTAGTTCTTCAAAGAAAATGCAGTAAAAAAATGGAAGAATGTAGAGGAGAGAAGATAGCGTCTGGGCCTGAAAAAGGAAAGGTTGACAGAATTTGACTCCTCTCCATAAGCATGAACTATTTTAAGCAGAGGAACCTTCATGCTTGAAAACCACATACCATTCTCGGATCATATCATGGGATAGATGTTCCTTCCAGGTTACAGTCATCCTCTTAGCTTTCCTTTCTCCTCACAAACATTTTGAAAAAAACAAGTTATTCCTCCGTTGAATTTCTAAAGAAGTGCCCAAAGGTTGCCCGTGTCTCCTCAGCAAACCGTGTGAATACAATCTTCACACATCTCTCTTCCTCTGATTTATTTCATGCAACGGATCCAGTGGGACTAGAAGTTAATTTCAATGCCATGCCAGCCATCTCTACCTCACCCCACCAGAAGGCCCCCAACTCTCTGGGGGAGAGGGGAACAAGGCACATGCACAAAGGGAATTGGGGCCTTACCACTCATTGCCGGGGTTCCCCTCCGAATATCCCCTGCTCAAAGCAGCTACCTGTCCCTGTCTACAGGTAAAGCCCCCTGAATTGAGGAGTACACACACTGTTGGACAATTGCCTTTTGTATTTTTAATCCGCAAAACCACATATAGTTACAAACTGGTGAAGGACATTTTGGCTGGGAGGAACTCACCCAACTTAATTTTCCTACCGCTTACATGTAGAATTACAGACAGATTCAGATACCCACAGGTAAATATGGAGGGAAAGAGATGTAGCATTTGGAGGTGTGTAAAGTAAATGAATTTGGAACAAGGCTGGCAAATGCCCAAATGCGATCAAAACAGGCAAGATGGGGTGATGGATTCCCTTTCTCCCTAGAGCAGAGCTTTCCAAACTTTTCATGTTGGTGACGCACTTTTTAGACATGCATCATTTTGCAACACAGTGATTTCAGTTTTACTAGCAAACTAGAGGTTAAGCTAACCCTTTGTAATAGATACAGACACATACATAAATTGTAATAACAAAATGTATGGGGACGCAACATATCTCATGAAAACCTTTCATATATTTTTAAAAATATATGATTTATAAATAATAATATACATTTCCAACATTGTAGGCGACACACCCACACACTTCAGGCGACACACTAACGTCTCATGGCACACCGTTTGGAAAGCCCTGCCCTAGAGTTTCGAAATCTGCAAAGGAGGACTCTCCTCATCTGGGAAACAAGGCTGGCTTTCCCAGTGAAGAAATTAAATTCTGGGGATAGGTAATCAGTAACAGTAAGCCTAAAGGTTTTTATAGCTAAATTCACTTTGATGGAATGTTTCTAATTTCTTTTTTTTAACAAGAGGAACAATGGGAAGGTTGAAAAAAAATAACGGTATACTTGTTCGTGGATATGAAGACATGGTGTCATGGATGGCTTTCCTTAAAGTTGACATTAAAACCTGGAGAGGACCCACCTCCCTCCTAACATAGTTGCCACTGGGTTAGTCACTAGGAGATTTCAATTTTAGTCAAAACAGAGGAACACGCAGTGGGATTCATGCATTTAGACCATCTCTTCCTTTTACTCTTTGCATGTCCCCTCCCTTAGGATAGTGTGGATCATTCAAACAAAACCAAGATCATCTATTCCACATTCCAGGCGCCCTCTCTTTTCAAATATTTGGACTGAGTTTCAGTTAAGAAAATCAACAGGATCAACAACGCAGGTCTATGAGAACTCTATTGTGACCCAATGGTTGCTGTTTATTCCTGATGTTACAATGAATAAAGACTACTGTTGCAACCAAGCTGACAGTAGAGGCTGAGACGATGGTCCCTCCTGGCCAAGAGTAGTTATCTGGGTCTGGGTCTGGGTCTGGGTCTGGGTCTGGGTCTGTGCGAGGGTGTGTGACTCCCTCCCGCCCTGACTCAGGACTCAGTCTCAGCTCTGTCTTTATAGACCTGGGAAAGGAGGGTGGACTGATATTTCCATCACTCCCAACAGGAGCTCAGGAGTTGTCTAGAAGTTCCCATCAAGGCCACTCTCTTACGGGGAAAGGTGAAGCCATCCAGAAGACCAGTATGATGATGAAGGGCAGCAAGAGTGGCAACTCCACAAAGGTCCATTCAAGTCAAAATCATTTTGATGAAACAGAGGAGAAGCAAACCTTTCCCCAGCAGGAAACGCAGGCAGTTGTTAGAGTTTCTCAGCCCAGACCAGCACCTCCCTCCTAAACCCATTCCCGTATCACGAAGGACTGTGACGGACATCTTGGTCAGTCTCGGGAACGTGAGCAGCGGCGTCTCAGAAAGACCCTCTCCTCTTTTGGAACTCCTGTCATGGGATGCATGCATGTAGATAATCTCTTCCTTTCCCTCTTTGCAGTGTATGCCCTGCAGCAAACAAAGTCATAATCGCACCTTCCAACGAGGACTTGAGAGTCGTGACTCTGAAAGGCACATTTATAACCTTGGTCCAAGCACTTGGCCAACGGCTTTGGGAGTTTAGTACTTTGGTAGTTCTCCAGATGACTTGCAGCTCAGATCGGATTCAGTCGGATCCCACCAATTCCCTGATCAGATCCCACCTCTCTGACACTAATCTCAATGTGGAAAACCACAAGCGCGAAGCACCCAAAGCCTCGCACTCAAGGCCTGACACCTCTTTGTGTTCCAGTCTGAACAGCCAGGGAGATCTCTGGATCTCGCCAGGGCTGGGACAGACAGGCCTGCTTCCATTCTCCCATCCTGAGAACGCAGCACCTTCCTCACTCTTGTCCCCCGTTGGCTTCCTCCTTCCAGGGTTGCCTCCCTTTACTGCTTTCCTTAAATCTGCCCCTCTCCAGACATAAGGACCAGCCGTGATTTATCACTTCAGTGACTGAGGTACCATTGGAATTATGGTTAAAATGGTACTATTGGTAGCATGTATGCTCCAGGATGTACAATAATACTCTGTGAGACTGTTATAAGGAAAACAGAAAGTCAAACGTTTGTTGCAACACTGTTACTTAAATCTGCTTGTAACTAGATGTTGATGAAACAGCACACCCTTCTTCTCCCCCTCTGTCCCTCTATGCTCAATTCATGGACTATCTCTCGTACACCCTATTTCTCAGTTCTCTCCAGCACAGAGCTCTTCAAGCCTCTCTTCAGCTCTTGGCTAAAACATTCCCCAAACTCTAAACTAAACTTCAATCGACTCCACAGTCAGTTAAATTCTGTTACTCCACTCTCTCCGCCAGCCGGTCTGTTTCAACAACCAATGACCTTTTAATGTTGTCGATTGCTAAGGAGGCTCTGTTACCATGCCCCTCCCTTCGGGCATCGCCATAGTTCGGAAAACCCAAAATGATCCATCCGCACTCCCGAAGGCCTCCAAGAAGAGTGGATTTCCTTAATCTGCCCTCTGCCTCCCCCCGCCCCAGTCCCCTTTTCCACAAAACCACTTGGAAAAGCAAACTGCTGTTCCCTGTTGTGACTTTTGGCCAAAACTGCAGCATACTTCGGCTTAACAACTCTGGTGACTGAACGATTTCCCTTCTTCCTCCAAGACCGGAGGGGCAGAGGGCAGATGTAGCAGGCCAGGGAAGGGAAGGAGACGGTGGTGGTGTGGACGGGGAGACCGTTTAGATCTACCTTTTCCTTTAGGGTGTGGCTTTCTCTTCATTCGGGAACAAGAAGGAGGCTGCAAAGCAAGGGACAAGGAGTCCTATGAGCTTGGCTCTTGGAGGTCAAAAATGCAAACGTCGTAGAATCATAGAAGAGTTGAAAGAGACCCCAGGGGCCATTCAGTCCAACCCCCTTCCGCCATGCAGGAACACCCATCAAAGCATTCCCAAAAGATGGCTATCCAGCCTCCGCTTAAAAACCTCCAAAGAAGGAGACTCTGCCACACAACCCTGCCTAACTTCCCCTGAACGAAGGAACCATCTGCTCACCAGTCCATGTCTCCTGCGTGCCCACAGGCCGTCTGCTTCTGTAGCTGCAAGCCCCGCAAAAGGAAAACAAAAGAGTGACCGAAGAAAGCATTGATTAGTTGGAGAAGGAATGGAGGAGAGGGAAAAAGAGACAGAGCAAGATGGGCATCTGATTTTCTGTCTGTCCCAAGTGACACATGATTCCGTCAGGCACCGCCCCTTTGTTCCCACACAACACCCCCTGCTTCTAAAGCAGTCCCTCTTGGGAGACCTAACAGCTTTATTTGCTGAATTTGTGAAAGGCCGACCTATTCATGAGGGGATTTACAGATCTGGCACAAATCTCTATGTCCAAGTCAGTCTCCTGGGGTGCTGGATGGGCATCGTAAAGGGCAAATAGGTTCCCTTCCCCGCCCACTTTCACAGCCTTCTCTCCACCACCACTGTTTGCTGGCTTGCGGGACATAAAGAAAGAAAGGAAGGCTGCATCCTCCCAGTAGGATCGTGGAACCACACCTCTGCTCTAGAACAAGAGGCACAGTCCCCATGGAGATTGTCCCATCGTAAATAGATGCATATTTCCATAAGATTTTGAAAAGGACACCTGGAAGTGCAACCTTGGGCACCTTCATGCCTGAAATCTGACCTCACCCAGGAGCAGCCGGGTCCCCCCGTAGCTTCCATGGCTTTCAAGAAGAGGACTGGCCCCCAGCCTTGCTTCCGTTGCCCACCCCTGCTCTTCAGGGACCCTCAGAGCAAAATCAGAACAATTTGACACTGGTGTCTCTTCACGGCGGCATCCCGTGGAACTCTGGGATCCCCAGGTGGGAGAGGCAAACAGACATTTACTGTAGAGAATTTTAAATACGCCTCATCCGATGACAAATCCCAGGATTCCATAGGAGGGAGCCATGGCCGTTGAAGCGGAAGCAAGGCCCCGGTGGTGTTTGTGGCACTCAGGAGTAGCCTAGATATTCCTGTCAAGCCCTTTCTCTGACCGGGCAAGGTGAAGCCACCCGGCAGACCCATATGATAACATAGATTAGCACGAGCTGGAACCCCAGCAAGGTTCAATTGGTCCAAATCTCCTCCATGACAATCATAAGCCGAGCTTTGCCCAGAAGAGCAAAAGCAGTTGTGAGCGTTTCTCCTCTGTATTTTTGATTTCCAAAAATGAATCTCCTGGGCATAAATTATAATCATTATGATTCGTATCACTGATTAGTATAGCACCATCACGGTAATAGTACATGGCACTTCACAAGTAAAAGGACAACAAACAGTTCACTGCCCTCAGGCTGACAATCTGACTTAACACATGAAACAAAGGGAAAGGTGGCAACAGCACTGTGGGAAGGGATAAAGTTCCGACAATTCCTGACTCTCCTTCTCTCCCTCTGAGGGCAAGGCGGGGGCCGTTGGGACGGAGCGGGGCCTTTCCTCTGCTTCTGGTGGAGCCTGCCTCTTCTTCTCTCGCGCGAGGCCCCAGGGGCTCGACAGGACTCGTGTGTTTCCAGCTGGCTACCTGTACTTGTGGCACAAGCCCTGCCACCTTCATGCCTGAAATCAGACTTCATCCAGCAGCGGTGGGGTGAAGCCACCCAATAAACCCATACAATACGGTAGAGGAGCACGAGCTGCAACTCCACCAAAGTCCAGTCGCTCCAAATCCCGTCCACGATGAGCATGGGGATGAGCAAACTTTTACCCAACAGAGCAAAATTAGTTGTCACAGTTTCTCATCCCAGACTGGGATTCCTTTCCTCGAGCCCTTTCCAAGTCCAAAGGACTGTGGCAAGCGTCCTTTCCCCAATCAAGCACCTCGTCCTTACTTCCTAGAGGCTGGGGGTGGCTTAGGAGTCGTGGGAGGCTATGCAAAGAGACCTAATTGGCGTCCTGTGGAAATGGGATGAGAAAAAAATGGGTGGCAGGTGGTTCTGAGATTATGCCGGCAAATTCCTTCAATATTCTGGAAGGTGATATATCTGAACTCATTCAGGTTAACTAGGTGACTCCAGACTATCTCCTTGCCAGTCTTGAGTTGTATTCTGTATCTCTTGCCAAGGTCCCATGGCAAGAGAGCACACTGTTCGTGTTTTGGAGAGAAAACTGAAGCAGCATCGGTGTTGAGCAATTCTCCCTTTGTGTTCTTCCTGAGCTTCAGATGGAATCTCCTTTCCTGCAGTTTGACTCCATTGCTCCGTGTCCTAGTCTCTGGAGCAGCAGAAAACAAGCCTGCTCCCTCCTCGACACGACATCCCTTCAAATACTTAAACATGGCTCTCATCTCCCCTCTTAATCTTCTCTTCTGCAGACTAAACCTACCCAGCTCCCTGTTGCCCTTTTCACAGGGCTTCATGGCTTCCAGACCCTCCACCATTTTGGTCGCCCTCCTCTGGACATGTTCCAGCCTGTCGATATCCTCTTTGAATTGAGGTGCCCAGAACTGGGCACAGGATTATTCCAAATGTGATTTAACCAAAGCAGAATAGAGTGGTACCATTACTTCCCTTAATCTGGACACCATACTCCTATTGATGCAACCAGGAATCGTGTTGGCCTTTTTAGCTGCCGCATCACACTGCTGGCTCGTGTTCAGTGTGACCAGTATGTGATCTTCCTTCTATTGCCAAGGCGATGGAGAAGGCAGTCTCCTTCCAACTCCAGATGGGTTTGGATGACACACACACTTCCTTGTGGGGGTCTCCTTGCATCCCTCTCCTCCATGGTGTGTTGTCCTGTCACGTCCTTCCCCGCCTCCGCTAATTCTTTCAACTGGGGAGCTCTCTTTCTGGAGGCTGGCTGAATCTACAAGGGAAGTCAATTGAAAGGAAGACAGGGTGTATGGATGGAGTGATTGTAGTTATAACTGAGAAGGACAGCGATGTTTGAGAGCAGGAAGATAACTTTCTTCTGGGGCTTTTTCCTGTTGAAATTCTTGAAGGATAAGAGATTAAGCTCGCGGCCAGTGCTTCCAAGATGACACCAAAGGTCTTGAGGACCAGGCCCTTGGGACAGAGCTGTCTACTTTTTTGCAGTGGGTCTGGATATATTGGCCTTCTGGGCTTTGACGAAGGAAACGGGCTTTCCATATCCTGACGGTGACCGTGTGGATGCCTGGGATGTTCTGTAGCCATCAGAGCTGCCGCTGTGTCGTGCCGGAATTCCTCATGACACGAACTGCAACGATGATTGCTTAGTTAGCATAAATGTTAGCATTTACAATACTGTATGTCACAAGCGTATTGTAGAGATCCTGTGTGGGCCGTGTGTGTATGTGGAGAATGTGGATCCTGGGAGGTTATTGTGTTACTCCACTGGAAAAACCATATCCCGGGGTCTACAATTCGGATATTAAACATGATTCTGTGTGCCTGAGAGGTCGCCCAGATGGGCACGTAGGCAGTCACGGTCGAATGACCGAAAACCAGGTCAGGCCAGTGAAATCCCCCGTCACGTAGCCCCAGGAGACCTCAAGCTATACAAACCCACAGCAGACAAAGGGTCCTCAGCCCCTGAGAAGCCGACTTGAGGGGATGAGCGTGTTTGCCCCAAGTTGAGCAAATATCCTATCGGGCGAGGACCATTTACACGAAGTCACACCGCAACCCAATGCAGCCGAAGATCCTGAGACTTTGGCAACACCTTGTGATCTCATCATGCAACAGGAGTTGCCATCGTGGAGCTTCTTTTCCATTGCAACATCCATTGTTCTCCCTGGGAAAGGATTAGCCCTCCAGGTACCTTTTCCCCTACAAACAGTCCCAGTTTTTGAGAGTTTCTTTGGATCACTCCCAGTCACCCCAGCAGATCGTTGCTCCGTCTGTTGAGTGCTCCCCTCAGCCCTCTCTGTGCTGAGCTCCACTTCTCTGCTGTTTTTCCCAGACCAAGGACTTCAGGAAAAGGTGCAGGACTACCCCAGCTGAAACCGCTTCAATATTCCCCTATCCAGTTTCCTCTCTTTTGCTTCTTAATAGGTCTTGAGTGAGTGTGTGAGTGATTGCATTGCTGCATGAGACTTTCATTCAATAAAATCATTTATTGGACATTTTTGTTTGGTTTTTGGCTTGGCCTGACCTCATAAAAACTGGGTAAAAAGACCCCGCTAGGTTACCCTGCCTCTGGCATGGCTATTGCTCGTGCTGTGGCTAGTCTCCATTCCCCATCACGTGGAGCACATTGAGGTGTCCCCCAAGGGACCCCAGAAATCAGGGTAACAATTGTGTAGTGTCAAGTAATGCCCTACTGCGTATGAAACTGTGAAATTATATGTACTTTGCCTGTCCTGCTATTTGGTGAGCAGATCTAGCTAGTGACTGCTGTTCATCATATTTGGAAAGATTATTGTGTGCTTTGCTTGCTTGAATATAGATAGCACATGTATACGGATCGCCTACAAAGGAGGCGTAAATATTAATCTTCTGTTATTGTAGTTGGCACGGCTGTAAATTGAGCAGGCATAATTAGTACTTGATATTGATCTTGGTTAATGGGGATAGCGTATAGCTTGGTAAGTTGGGAAACGGCAGGCAATAAACGGAGAGTAGTTCATTGGGGTATTAGACGGGGCCAAATGCCCAAACAGGTCTTTGAAGGTTGTTTTATGATCTAGCTCAAAGCAGCGAGAGCGGGATGCAGATCGGGATCAAAGGGAAACATGAGGATGGGCTGAGAGAATTAGCCTCCACCGCGCAGAAAGCAAAGGTAATAAAACAGAGAGCAAATACCGGGTTTGGATAACATCAGAGACCTTTGAGTTAATGAGACGTGTAGATTCAACCAATCGGTGTAAGACGAGCTGAATAATTATTGATTGGACCTATATATTCTTTGTTTGGGAGAACATTGGTCAGTTTCTGCCACTTTAAGTAATGTTTGGATTCAATCCGTACTCGCAATAAAAGAACATTTCTGTCTACGTGTGTTTCCACATTTCTGAGCGTTCCCAGCGGAGGCAGTTTAGAGACAAACATGACTCGTTGTTGACTTTTTCTGGTTAGATTGCACAAGAAAACACTCTATTTTTTAAAAATATTTTTATTAAAACCCATAAATTCAATAAAACATTTAGACGTGTTGCATACAATTCCAAGTATGTAATACCATCTTATGTCTTTATATAATCCATCTCCTTGGATTTGCTACAATAAATTACCTATATATTCATCATATATCCCTTTCCCCAAATAAACTCCCCTCTCCAAAAATTTTTGGGTGCTTGCTTATTTCCATTCTGTGCTTCGGCTTTTCAATAACTTAGCTTAGATATGTATCTCTACCTCTAGTTTAAATAATTAAATACTTTGACGTTTTACCTTCCTTTAATATACACCAGTTACGATATATGTAATATACGATTTGTTTAACATTAATTTAATACTCCGGCAATAGCTAAGTCCCCGCGACATCTTTTCCATAGGGGGGCCATCCTCTTCCATATGTTACGGAAATTATTATCTTTCTGGTTGGATAATATCTATGTTAATTTGTCTAACTTGGCCATGTCATACAATTTCAGCAACCACTCCTCAACAGCAGGTATAATACTGGATTTCCAATATTGGGCTGCCATGATCATATACGATAAAATTTTCTTTTGATATTTGTTTAATTGTTGCGTTTGTTGTGTCTCATCAATCATATTAAGTAAATATATTTGTGATATTTCCCTGCTTCCTTCCCCTCAGTGGCGTATCGTCCTGTCACATCCTTTGTAAGACCGTGCTTTGGGGATCCCCGGTATCGGTATGGTTTGGATGGGCACCATACCTAATCGGCACCGTATCGGATTGGCAACTGTGCTAATTGCTCCGATATTTGATTTTAATATCGGAGCAATTAACACAGTTGCCAATCCGATACGGTGACCTGAGAGGTGACGGAGAGGTCAAGCCAACAGGGGGGAAAATCCCAACTGTGAAAGGCAGGTCAGCCCAAAACTCCCTCCAGGTAAGGCTGTCGTTTGTCAGGCAAATAAATGCCATTCCTGTGGATAATGGGCTTAAGCAGAAGCTGGAATTTCCCAGGGAACGCACTTGTGAGAAGCCCACCAAGACACTGAGGGACAGATACCCGTCCCTTGTACATCTGGACTCCTTCCTCTTGCCTCACAGCACCCACAGTAGCTATTCCAACACCCATCATGTCTTTGTCAATCCAGCCCTAAGCCCATCAACAGGCGAAAGACCCATTGTCCACAACAGGTTCCCTTTGTCTTGCATAGGAGTATGGTGCCTAGATCGAAGGAGGTGATGGTACCACTCTAGTCTGCACTGGTTAGACCTCATCTGGAATATTCCTGTGTCCAGTTCTGGGCACCTCAATTTAAGAAGGAGATGGACAAGCTGGAAGGTGTCTAGAGGAGGGCGAGCAAAATGGTGGAGGGTCTGGAAGCCCTGAAGCCCTATGAAGAACGCCTTAGGGAGCTGGGAATGTTTAGTCTGCAGAAGAGGAGGTTAAGAGGGGACATGATAGCCCTGTTTAAATATTTGAAGGGATGTCATGTTGAAGATGGAGAAAGCTTGTTTTCTGCTGCTCCAGAGACTAGGACAAGGAGCAATGGATTCAAGCTGCAGGGAAGGAGATTCCAGCTGAACCTCAGGAAGAACTTCCTGATGGTCAGAGTTGTCCGGCAGTGGAATATGGAATGTGGTGGAGTCTCCTCCTTCTTTGGAGGTTTTTAAGCAGAGGCTGGATGGCCATTTGTTGGGGGTGCTTGGAGTGTGTGTTCCTGCATGGCAGAAGGAGGTTGGATTGGATGGCCCTTGGAGGTCTCCTCCAACTCTATGATTCTATGCATCTGGGTCCTCCACTGCCACAGGCTATTTCCAGGGTACAAATACCCCCGATTCTAGGATGCCGAGGGCAGTCTCTCAAAGGTCTACCCGTCACTCTGTCCATCTGGCTCCTGGATGAGGACTGTCCCTAGGTCCTACCTAAGCCAAAACACATTTCTGCTCTTCGTTACCCTTCTGGACTGGTAATTATAAATCCTCCCAACCCCCCCAGCCCCTCTATAATTTTTCCTCCCCTTCTCTTTCAGCTAGCTCTTGTGTGAAGGTGTGATCGTGTGTATCTTGTGTTCATGCATGAGTGATTCCCCCCCCCCCAATAAAAACACATTTTTAGCTTACTTTTGAATCTCTGGCTGGTTCTTTTCCTATGTGGGCCCGTAAACGCTGGTAGGAAGGGTCTCGCTAAGTTGCCCCCTTCTTATTAGTCTCCTGATTTTGAGTTAATTAATTCCCCACCTTTGCAAGGAGGTATTGGCATCGCAGGTTGGCCCTTGTGGCACCCACGTTTTGGGTAACAATGGGTGCTAAAAGCACCAACAGGGACACACTTTGGGCGGACCCACCATCCTATTTCAACCAATGAGGGCCATCCTTCTCTCCTCTCTTTCTTTCAGCGCTCCCCTGGTCCTCCTATAGGGGTGCCCAGACTACACTTCCCATCGGCCCCTGCACCGCCATGCTGGTTCATGCAAAAAAAGGGAGATTTTACCTCTGAAACAACTGAATTCATGGAGCAACTGCAACTCCCATCACTCCGGGGAGCTGGGGGAGTCATCTGGCAGCGCCTGGAGATCTGGGTGGCCTCCAGTAATGCCCATCATCCCCCAGAGCCTATGGAGAGTTGCTGTCGTGTGTCTTCAAGTCCCACTTATGGCATACTTATCACAGGGTTTTCTGGGGCTGAGAGCGTGTGATGTGCCCAAGGTCTGGCAGTGTGTTTCCATGGCTGAATGAGGATTCGAACCTGGGTCTCAAACCATGACATCCAAGAAATTCTGGGCAGGCCATAAATGGCCCACTGCCTGTGCCAAAAACGGCATTCATCTCTCTCTCTCTCTCTCTCTCTCTTACTGCTCCCTTCGAATCTGGCCATGCTGGGCTGGCTGGACTACAGCTCCCATTGCCCTGCCTCCTGGGGATGATGGGGGCTGGAGTCCAGGAAACTGATGGGCCACAAGCAGTCCACAGCTTGAGCCTTTTGTCCCCTGGAGAGAGGTTCTTTCTCTCTCTCTGCCCATTCATTCTTCTGTTCCATTGGAGTCATTCCCAGTGGGAGGGAGGGAGTGAAAAAATATATATAATATAAATATATATTAGATATGCACGCATGTACATGCCTTGATATGCTACAATAATAATAGTTTCTGTGTTTGTCTGTTTCTGCTTGCATCTACATTTTTCTGCTCTCTCTTTCTCTCTATCTTATTTTCTGCAGTTATCTCCCTCTGCACTCCTCCATATTTGTCTGTTTATGTGTTTTTCTATTGCATTATTTTATGCATTTATCCCTTTCTGTGTAAACAGACATTTGTGTGTATGTATGTATGTATGTATATGTATATGTGACTTGATATATAAATGACTTGAAGGCACACAACCTCAATACACACACACACACACAACCTCAATACACACACACACACACACACACACACACACACACATGTATATATTGAGGTTGTGTGCCTTCAAGTCATTTATGACTTATGGTGACCCTAAGGTGAACCAATCACAGGGTTTTCTGGAGGCTGAGAGAGTGTGATGTACCCAAGACCACACTTGTCTCAGATGCCACACTTGTCCTGGGGCTCCAAATCTGCCAGGGGCCACACTTGTGCCAGATGCCACTATTCTTCCGGGGCTCCAATTCTGCCAGGGGCCACACTGGTCCCAGATGCCCCACTTGTCCCAAGAGCCCAAATCCTGCCAGAGGCCACACTTATCCCAGATGCCACACTTTATCAAGAGATTCCACACTTGCCCCATATGCCACGCTTGTCCCAGGAGCCCCAAAGTATCACACATGTGCCAGATGCCACACTTGTCCCCAGTGCCACACTTGTCCCAGATACCACACTTATCCCAAGAGCCCCAATTCTGATAGAGGCCACCTTTGTTGCGGGGGCCGCAATTCTACCAGCAACCAAACCTGTCTCAGGGGGCAAAATTGTCCCAAAGGCCAAACTTGCCATGGGGCCCCAATTCTGCCAGGGACCAGACCTGTCCTAGATGCCACACTTTTCTCAGGGGTCGCACTTGTCCCAAATGCTACACTTGTCCAGGGGCGACGCTTGTCCTCGATGCCACACTTGTCCCTAATGAAAACAAGAGGGGGGAATTAAAACCTAACCGATGCCAAAGAAAAAGAACAACCGAAGTTAGGAGTTATAAAGTGTCAAACTATCTCAAAGATAGTTCTCCATCAGTGGCTGAGGTATTTCCTGGAACTTCTTGATCTTCAAAAATAAATCAAGGGCTTAATGTTACCTATACACTCAGGGAAACAGAAATTAGAAATATACTAGTCGGTAACAAATAATAAACGTGGCATCTGGGATATACAGTATTATCACAGGGACCCGAATTCTACCAGGGGCCACACTTCTCCCAGATGCCACACTTGTCCCAGAAGCCCCAATTCTGTCATGAGCCAGGCTGAGCACGCTGCCGACTCAGACGGGGACTCTGAGTTAGACTGGGAACCCCAGCCAGGGGTGGATCCCTGGGAGGCAGAGGGAGCTCCTGCAGGGACGAGGGAGGGGCCTGCCAGCGACCCCACAGCGGTCCCCGAGCCAGTACCTGCAGCAGATGAGACCAGCGCTTCGGGCTCGACAGAAGCGGCTGTTCCTGACTCCAGCCTGGAGTTTGCTGCAGACCCCCCCCCCACGTTCCTCCAGAGGCGGCTGGAGAAGGAGGCAGGGCGCAGATCGAAGCGGTTGCGAGAGAAGCGTCGGAAGTCTGAGGGTCTCCAGCTGTGAGCTGGGCCGACGGACGCTTGACCAGCCCCAGCTGGGCTAAAGACTATGTGCTTAAGACAGACGCTGGGGGGAGTTGGGCACGGGGCAACAACTGTCTTCCATCCGGGAAATCTGCAGTCTGTGCTTCCTGTTCCAGGCCGACCCTAACTGTTGAGTTTGCCGCCTCTGTTCGTTTTGGGTGATGTAACCTCTTGTTTACTTTATCACTTTATTACTAAAAGCCATAAAACTCGGCTCCTGCCTCCGTTTTCTGCTTAAGCCGCCGCCTGACATTGACAGATTGTTGCCCCGTCCTCACGGCTTGGCTGAATGGAGGCTTTACAGGAGGAGAATGCAGCGTTGAAGGTGCAGCTGGCTGTTCAGGCTCAGGAGACTCAGGGACTCCGAACGCAGGTTGACCAGCTCACCCATGCTGTACAGAATCTCCAACTCCAGGTGGGCCAGCTGTACGAGCCCCGCCAGCTCCAAAGATTCCCATGGCCATTCCACAGCATTTTTCTGGGGAACCTTCCGAGTTAGAGACTTTTATAGCCAATTGCAAGCTCTACATTCAGGTCCGGAACCAAGACTTCCCCAATGAGCGGGCTCAGGTTGCCTTCATGATCAGCCTGCTTTCTGGTATGCCCGCCAAATGGGCCACACCCCTGCTCCGCCAGAACAGTGCGGTCTTGGATAGCGTGGCCTCCTTTTTGCAGGCCTTCAGGACTGTTTGGGGGGACCCTGGTCAAACGGAGATGGCCAGTCGCCAGCTACGCCAGTTGCAGCAGGGAAAAGGTTCAGTGCGAGAGTACATGACCTCCTTCCGGTTATTAGCACAGGACTTGGCCTATAATGACCCCGCCTTGCAGGACCAGTTCAAGGCGGGACTAGCTCTGGAAATTCTGGATGAGCTGGCGCGCAGCTGCCTCACTGGCTCAGCGGCAACTGAGGAGCCGATGCAACTCGGAGGGGCGCGTCCGCGACTGACCACTGAGGAGAAAGAGCGCCGGAGGCGGTCCAGATTGTGTCTGTACTGTGGTTTGGGTGGACATTTGGCTCGAGTTTGTCCTTCCAAGCTGTCAGTCTCTGCCCCGCCAGGAAACGCCAGTCTCCAGGCATAGAGGGCCTGCGTGGCCTGGGGGAATCCGTAAGCGAGGGCCCACCAGCAGTGCCTGAACCTAAGCGAGACCCGTTGGTGGTGGCTGCCACGGTGTGTTTCGGCAGTGCGCCGCCGACTCCTGTGGGGGCCATGATCGACTCTGGAGACTCCAGCAACTTCATCGATCTGCAGTTTGTTAAGGACCATTGGATACCGCTGATCCCCCTGCCCGAGCGGCATCCTGTGGAGACCATCAACGGGCGGCTGTTGAAATCTGTTCCAGTTACCCATCAGACTCCTGAGGTGGTTTTGGAGATTCAGGGGCATGTGGAACGAACCTGCTTCTTGGTGGCGGCAGTGCCACATTTTCCCCTAGTGCTGGGAATGCCCTGGCTCTCCCGCCACGATCCGCGCATCTCCTGGTCTCGACGCGAGGTGTTGTTTGTGTCCGAGTACTGCGAGGAGCACTGCTGGCCGGAGAGGCTCTTGGCTTCCCTGGAGACCGCAGGCCCGGAATCCTCCATGGAGCTGTCACAGAAATACTGAGACTTTGCGGACGTGTTCGACCAGAAGGAAGCTGACCGGTTGCCGCCGCACCAAGTCTACGACTGCACGATAGACCTGGTTCCCGGTACTCCCATCCCGGCTGGGCGGATCTACACTCTTTCTGAGCCTGAGCTGGCGGCTTTGAGGGAGTTCCTCGAGAAGAACTTACACCAGGGCTTCGTGCAGCCATCGACTTCACCAATGGGAGCTCCCGTGTTGTTCGTCCGCAAAAAATCGGGGGAGCTTCGTCTCTGCAATGGCTACAGAGCCCTGAACTGGATCACCGTCTGGAACCGCTACCCACTACCCCTGATCCCGGAGCTGCTGGTGTGGTTACGGCATGCCACTATCTTCACCAAGTTGGCCCTCCGTGGGGCGTACAATTTGGTCTGGATCCGGGCGGGAGACGAATGGAAAACCACGTTCCAGACCCGTTACGGCCACTATGAGTACACGGTGATGCCGTTTGGCCTATGCAACGCCCCTGCTGTATTCCAGCACTTCGTCAACGACGTCTTTCGGGACTACCTGGACCGCTTTGTTATCATCTACTTGGATGACTTTTTGATCTATTCCCCAAACCAGCGTGTCCATGAAGCGCATGTGCGTGCAGTCTTGCAGCACCTCCGGGAACACCGCTTGTACGTCAAGTTAGAAAAGTGCGCATTCGACCTCTTGGCGGTCGACTTTTTGGGTTACCGCATTTCCGGAAAGGGTATCAAGATGGACCCCAGCAAGGTGGAGGTGATAGTGTCCTGGCAGGCCCCTGGCAGCCACAAGGACGTGCAGCGTTTTCTGGGGTTCGCCAATTTTTACTGCAAGTTTATCTCAGACTATGCCACGTTGGCGGCGCCCCTCACCTGCCTTCTGCGCGGGAAGGCTCCGTTCCGGTGGGACCCCGCGGCACAGCAGGCGTTTGATTGATTGAAAGCACGCTTCACCACAGAGCCGATCCTGCAGCACCCAGACCCCAAGAAGCCGTTCGTCCTCGAAACCGATGCTTCCGACGTCGCTTTGGGGGCAGTCCTCTTGCAGCTTACCGGCCCCGAGTCCCAGCTGTTGCCATGTGCCTACCATTCCCGGCAGCTGTCGCCCGCCGAGCAAAATTACACTATCTGGGAGAAAGAGCGGTCAAAGCGGCGTTCGAGAATTGGCGGCATCTGTTGGAACGGGCTCTCCATCCGATACAGGTGCGGACGGATCACCGGAATCTGGAATACTTGCAGACCGCCCGCAAGTTGACTCTGCGTCAGATGAGCTGGGCGCAGTTCTTCTCACGCTTCAACTTTCGCCTGCAGTATGTGCCTTGAGCCCGCAATCGGCGAGCGGATGCCTTGTCCAGGAAGCCTGAGTACGGCGCGACCCCGGACCAGGAGGCCCGCTCCACCATTCTGCGCCCCGAGAACTGGGCGTCTGCCGTGGAAGTGGGGACCCTGACCGAGCGCATACAAGATGCCCAGGCTCAAGACCAGTCAGTGTTGCGGTCCCAGATAGGGGACCCCTCTTCGCCATGGACCGAGCGGGATGGGCTATTCTACCACCATGACGGCTGTTCATACCGACGGGGACCTGCCGGGAAGAGGTACTGCGCCTTTGCCATGACAGGAAACCTGCGGGTCACTTCGGATTGTACAAGACCCTGCAGTTAGTGACCCGGGAGTTCTGGTGGCCTCAAGTCCGGGCCGACGTAGATCGCTACATGCGCACGTGCCCTGTGTGCCGCCGGGCCAAGGACCCGCCGGGCAGGCCCTCGGGACTCTTGCAACCGTTACCAACGCCTACAGGGCCCTGGAAAATGGTCTCCATGGACTTCATCACGGAACTGCCGCTATCCAGGGGCCACACCACCATTTTGGTAGTGGTGGACCTCCTAACCAAGATGGCCCACTTCATCCCTTGTCCCGCGATCCCCACTGCCAAGGAGACAGGTCATTTGATCCTGGACCACATTTTCCGACTACACGGGCTACCGGAGGGGATCGTGACGGACCGGGGAGCTCAGTTCACCGCCCACTTTTGGCAGTGGCTACTTCGGCAATTGGACATCGAGCCCCGGCTGTCCTCTGCCCACCATCCGCAGACGGACGGGCAGACGGAGCGCACCAACGCCACTTTAGAGCAGTACTTGCGCTACTATATCAGTTACCAGCAGGACAACCAAAGGACAAGCAAAAGACCAGCGAAGGACCCGCTGGGCAGGCCCTCAGGGCTCTTGCAACCGTGTCCCATAGGGACACCGTCCACGGTACCGGCCGCGGACCAGTGGCTACAAGAACTGCAGGCGATTCAGGGTCTCCTGCGGGAACAGCTAGATTGGGCCAAAGAGGCGTATAAACAGGAGGCGGACAAACACCGTCAACTGGGGGCCCCGTTGCAGGTCGGGGACCACGTCTGGCTGTCCACCCATTTCTGTCGACGGCCCGCCCCTGTCATAAGCTGGACGCTCGGTTCCTGGGACCTTTCGTCATCTCGGCACAGATCAACCCCATGGCGTTCCGGTTACGGCTCCCTCGATCCTTGCGGGTCCACCCGGTGTTTCATCGGTCGCTGCTGGTGCCTGCCGAGGATGCGCGGTATGACATAGCACACAGTCCCCCGCCGCTTCCAGTTCTGGTCGATGGGGAGGAGGAGTTTGAGGTAGCTGATATCCTAGATTCCCAGCGGCGGCGGGGCTGCCTCCAGTACTTGGTCGACTGGTTGGGATACGGGCCGGAGGAGCTGTCCTGGGAGGACGCGGCGGACGTCCACACGCCGGAGTTGGTGCGGTGCTTCCACCACCGCTACCCGGCCAAGCCTCGGCCTCCACCAGGCGGGGGAGGCGTTATTGGGGAGGGGAGTGCTGTCATGAGCCAGGCTGAGCACGCTGCCGGCTCAGACGGGGACTCTGAGTTAGACTAGGAACCCCAGCCGGGGGTGGATCCCCGGGAAGGCAGAGGGGGCTCCTGCAGGGACGAGGGAGGGGCCTGCCAGCGACCCCACAGCGGTCCCAATTCTGCAGGGGCCACACTTGTCCCAAGGGTCCCAATTTTGTCAGGGGTCAAATTTTTCCAGGGGCCCCAATCCTGCCAGGGGCCCCACTAGTTCCAGTGGCAGCGATTCTTCCAAAGACCAGACTAGTCCTAGCGGCCCAAATTCTGCCAGGGGCCAGACTAGCCCCAAGGGCCCCCATTCTACAGCGGACCATACTTCTCCCAGGGACCCCAATTCTGCCAAGGGCTGCACTTGTTCCGGGGACAAAACTATTCCCACAGGCCACACTTGTGCCAGAGGCCATACTTGTCCCTGAAGCCACACTTGTCCCAGATGTCACACTTCTCCCAGGAGTCACCTTTTTCCCAGGGGCCACCCTTGTCCCAGATTCCACCCTTGTGCCAGGGACCACACTAATCCCAGGGCCCCCAAAATGCCAGGGGCCACACTTTCTGCATGGGTCATACTTGAACCAGGGGCCCAAACTGTGCCAGGGGCCACACTTGTCCCACATGCCCCATTTATGCCAAAGGCCACACTTGTCCCAGTGGCACACTAGTACCAGGGGCCACACTTGTTCCCGGGATCATACTTGTGCCAGATGCCACATTTTTGCCAGGGGTACACTTCAAATGGGGGCCCAATTCTGCCAGGGACCACACTTGTACCAGATGCCACACTTGTCCCAGGGGCCCCAATTCTGTCAGGGGCCACACTAGTCACAGGGGTCCCAGTTCTTCATGAGGCCACACTTGTCCTAGTGTGCCCAATTCTGCCAGGGGCCAAACACAAGACTTCGGGGGCCAAATTCTGCCAGGGGCAGCATTCATCCCAGGGGCAACTCTCCACCCAGGGGCCTGAGTCCTCCCAGGGGCCACATTCCTCCTAGGGTGACTCTTCACCCAGGGGCCACTCAGAGGAGCTTTTGGTGAGGACCAGCCTTGGGGTTCAGTCAGTCAGTCAGCCAATGGCAAGTCCACCTAAAAGCAGCCATGTCCAGCCCACATTTGTCTCTGTTGAACTTCATTTTATTAGATTCAACCCTTGATACACTTTGAACTCTGTTCCTGCCTTCAAGGTGTTAGCCTTCAGTACCTGGGATTCCTTGGCAGTCTCCCATCCAAATCCTAACCAGGGCTGACCCTGCTTAGCTTCTGAGATCAGATGGGATCTCCTGGCGTGTGTGTGTGTGTGCCTCCAAGTTGCCTGTCAACTTATGGCGAGCCCATGAATTTCACAGGGTTTTCTTAGCCACAAGATACTCGGAGGTAGCTTTGCCAGTTTTTTCCTCCATAACAAGTATGGCCCCTGGGAAAAGTGTGGCCTACAGCGCCTGGGATTCTTTAGTGGTCTCTCATCCAAGTATTCACCAGGGCTGGCACTGCATAGCTTCCAAGATCAGGCAAGATCTGATGTTCTTTGGGGTATTTCACACCGTTATAGAATAAAATAATTATAGATTTATAGAATTATAATTATAGAATAATATAGTATTATAGAATAATAGAGTTGGAAGAGACCCCCAAGGGCCATCCAGACCAACCCCCACTCCCTTGGACACACGGCCACCCATCCTCTACTTAAAAACCTCCAAAGAAGGAGGAGACCCCAGGCAGCAGTAGATTCCACCTCCAAACTGCTCATAAGTAAGGAGGTTCTTCCTAAGCTTTAAATGGAACCTCTTTTCCTGGAGTTTGAATCCACTGCTCCGTGTCCTAGTTTCTGGAGCAGCAGAAAACAAGCTTGCTCCATCTTCAACATGACCTTCCTTCAACTATTTAAACGTGGCTGTCACGGCCCCTCTTCAGCATCGGTCTATGGCTTTGGAGACCAGGGTTTCTGATTCCCCTTTGCTCAACCATGGAAACCCATTGGGTGACCTTGGGTGCGTCACACACTCTCAGCCCCAGAAAACCTTAGGATAGGTTCCTCCTTCTGTAATGAGACATCTATGTTTTGCATAGATTGTTTTTGCAAAGCAGTTCAAAGATTGCTGGGAGGAAAGGGAGAAATTTCAGGCAGCAAAACTCCTGTCCTAGTAAATCTTTCCTTATTTGGTGCATGAAAAGAGAGGGTGGTCCGTGAGCAGCCAGGTCTCTACCTGGGACCCCAAAAGAGGGCCCAAGGGGGGGGTGACTCCTGGCTTTGTTCTTAATCCCACCCCCCTTAAATCTCAGGAATCTTTTCAGCAGACACCCCCTCTCCCCTTTTTGAACCACTTTTAAAAAATATTTCTTATTTTGAAGATATATATTTTATTATGCATAAAACAAGACAGAAACAACAACCAAAGCATCAAAAAGAAGAGTAAATAGCTATAATAACAGTAAATGATTACAATAACACAATAATTTCAAGAACACCATAATTACAATAACCCGATAATTACAATAACACGATAACTACAATAAGCGGATAATTACAGTAACACAGTCCCCTCCTCTGGGCTTATAGAGCCTGAACCGTTAAAAGTGAAAAGGCTCAGTTTAAATGATCACTCCCAAATAACACAAAAAGAAAAAAGGAGAAGAAAATTAATCAGTAACATTCTCCATTTCACCATATGTTTTATTTTCACTGCAAGGAGAAAATATTTCTTTCTAAATTTTTTCAACATATCCAAATGATCTATGCAAATATAAATATAAATATTTGTGTGTGTGTGTGTGTATATATGTATGTATACACACACACACACACACACATACATATGTATAAATATATGTGTGTGTCTATGTAAATATATATATATATACACACACACACATATTTATATATATGTGTATAAATATATGTGTGTGTATATATATTATACATATGTATAAATATGTTTATCAATATATGTGTGTGTATCTGTATGCATATCTATAAATATATGTGTAAATATATATGAGTGTGTGTATATATTTCTATACATACGTATAAAAATATGTGTATGAATATATATGTGTGTGCCTGTGTGTGTGTATATATATATAGATACGTATAAATATATGTGTATAAATATATGTTTGTATATGTGTGTGTGTGTGTGTGTGTGTGTAATATATGAATAAATACATATGTGTGTATGTATATATATACATATTTATAAGTATATGTCTATTAATATATATGTATGTGCATATATATATATACACATATATATGTGTGTATAAATACATGTTTTTTTTTTATATATATATATATATATATATATATATATATATATAGACACACACACACAGGTATAAATATATGTGTATAAATATATATGTATGTGCGTTTATATAAATATATACATATATATAAATATATGTATATAAATATATATATTCGTGTGTGTATGTTTATATCCATACGTATGAAAATATGTGTATACATATATAGGCGTGTGTGATATATATACACACACACACGCATGTATGTATGTCTGTATATGTATTAAAAGAAACAAAGCTGGGAAATAAACGAAGGTCATATTCCTTGACTGCACTGTAAAAATTGCAAAATTTATCCTTTGAACCGTATATGAACATTCAGTTATTAAAACCAGAAGTTGATAATTTCCCAAATCTTGGACTTAAACCTTAAACCACAATCTCTAATAAATTTACTATTAGTTTCATTCCCTAGTATATATTGATTTATGTTTATCCATTCGAAGGAAACTGATTCCGATCCGGAATTCTTTTTTATCAAGCATTTTTTGAATTTGAGGACAAAATAGATATAAGAAATTGGTCAACTCTTTTGGTGGGGTACAGTGACAGTTGCTGGAATAGATATTGAAGAAACACACATAGACCAAAAAAAAAAAAGAAGAAGAAGAAATAAATATGCATATTATACACACACATAGGTAGGCATAGATATAGATGAGTTGTGGGAGGCTCCCCAACTTGAAATTGGCCTCTGGAACATGAAAACCTTTGCTGAAATTTTGAAATATCAAATGTTGACCGAGAACAAATTCAAAGAAGAAGAAGAAAGAAAGAAGAAGAAAAACAACGAAGAAAAAGAAATAAATATATATATTATACACACACACACAGAGAGAGATAGGCATAGATATAGATGAGTTATGGGAGGCTCCCCAACTTGGAATCAGCCTCTGGAACATGAAAACCTTTGCTGTAATTTTCAAATATCAGATTTTGACCAAGAACAAATTCAGTAAAGGAGAGTGATTTAAAAAAGATAAAGAAAAGAAGGAGAAAAGAGGTTAAGGGAAAACAGGGCTTAAATACAGGAGAAAGAGAGAGAAGGGAGCCTTGCAATCTGTGCGGGTTCCTTCCAGGGATGTCCAGAAAAGTTACTTTTCCAAGCTCCGTCACAGACTGAGATCCTCTCCCTCAGCTCTGCATCATAAACAAACACACATATGTTATTTATTTATTTATTTTTCAGCTCCAGATTCATTAGGGTGGCTTGCTGTGGTGTCCTAGTTAAAGGAAGGCACTCTGCCCATGCTCAGAGACACTTTTTCTTGGGTTAAAAAGGATATGGTGCTTTTTAAAAACTATCTTGAAATCTTAAACAAATAAAACCCTTCCTGATAGGTTTATTATTTCTTATTTTGTTTATTAATTTGAATTATATCCCTCTCTCTTTTCTCCTGAATTGGACTCAGAACAGCTTATAGTACAAGCTTTGGCAAAATTTGCACAACGCACAATATTTTTTAAAAAATTTTGATTTAAATCTTGATACAGAGACAAAGCAGCTGGTGTGGCTATTTGGGGATTTTTTCCCCCTAATTTAATTAATTAAGGTTTCTCTCAGCGTTGCCATGAATTGACACAACATAACACAACCACACAATTTCACCAGAGGGTGAAAAAAATATAGAAAATATAGTTACAGAAATAAAGGAGCTGGCATGGCCAGGCAGGCTGTTTGGGGAGTTTTCTTTTCTTCTAAATTTAAGTTTTAAAATTCATTCTTTAATCAATTCTATCATCAATGGGAAAATAAAATTAAAAGTTAAAATAGTTTTATTTCCAAGGACGCTTTTCCTTAAAGTCCTCTCTGTGTTGCCGAAATCCCGCCGCCCCCAGAAATTTCACTGCCCGAGGTCTTCCCCCAGCGGGACCCGAACTCGCGACCCGAGAGCCTCCGCCGACGCCTCAATCCCGCCTTTTCTAGGGGGCCAAGTGTGAGGACTCCTCCCCTTGACGTCACTGGCATGAGCCCCGCCCCTCGGCTTATCAGGAGGGAAACCCCTCCCTCTCTCCCTCCGTGGAGAAGGGGAGCTGAGGAACGCGCCGTCACCACGGCAACAGAGGGGCTTCCCTCAAGGAGCACCACCCTCCCTCCCCTTTCTTTCTCCGTTCCCGTGGCGACGAGCTAGCAGGGTAGGTTGTACGCGGGCTAAGGCCCCGCCCTATTCTAAAGAGGAGGCCACGCCCCCTCGTGGGCTACGGCTCGGCTGCGCCGCGGCGGAGAGTCAGACGCACCGAGAGGAGGAGGCGAGAGCGGCCGCCGGACGCAGGTGAGAACTGCGTGGAGGGGGCTTTTTACCTTCTCCCCCCTCCTCAATTCCTCACCCCTGGCGGCCCTTCCAGCACTGCTAAGCTCCCTCCCAATTATTGGCTTCCCCCTCCCCAATTATCTCTGAAGACCCCTCCCCAATTGGCCCCCTCCCCTTATGAAGACCCCTCCCCAATTGCAGCCCCCCCTTTAATTATTCGCCTGTCCCTCCCTTTCCCCCTCCTCCGTTCCTCACCCCTGAATCCCACCCCCTCCCCAATTATTTCCCCTTCCCACCTCATCCAGACCCCTCCCCAGTTTCTTCCCCACCTTAAGACCCTTCCCCAATTAGTTTCCCTCCTCCGTGGCTTTGAAGACCCCCCTCCCTAGTTATTTCCCCCTTCTACCGCCGCGAAGCCCCCTCCCCAACTTGGTCCCCACCCCATCTCTACGAAGACCCCTCCCCAGTTACGTGCCCCCTCCCTCTGCTCATTCCCCTCCTTGCATTCCGCCTCCCCAAACCCACCCCCAGGCCTAGGAAGCCCCCCACCCTTCCCCCAGGGCTCCCAGGCCCCTCCCCAAATAGGAAGCCCCCTCCCCAGTTCTCCCCGCAGTGCATCGTTTATAGTTGAGGGAGGGCAGTTTTTTCCCCACAGGTGAAAAGATGAATGGGAGGAAGGAGGGGAGGGGGCGGGAGACCCCTCGTGCGTATGCAATTAAGGCAATTAAAGCGTTGACCCCCCCTCCAGGTGTGGACCCCCCTTTCCAAGTTGTAGGCGCTTCCCCCCTCTTATTCCTAGAGTCTAGAGACCCCTCCCCAAAGTTTCCCCCTCCTCGCGCCCTCCCCGTTTGGCTCCCCCAGCCCGGAACCCCCCCGGCTCCTCCCCGTCTGCCCCTCGTCCCTGAGGCCCCCTCCCCACGTCCGCCCCCTCCCCGGCTGCCCCTCCCCTCCCGCCCGGTGCCGAGGAGGGGGCGGAGGGGCGCGGGCGGGCTGCGCGTGATGGGCCTCGTAGTCCGGCCGGCCGGCCCGGCGCTTCGCTCCCTGTTCTTCGGGGCTGAGAAGTTCCCCGCGTTGCCCGGGAGAAACGACGTTTGCTTGCGGGGATTTGCTGTCTCCGTTTGGGGAAGGGGGGCGGGGGGGCGGGGGGTGAGACCGCCCCCGAACCTGCCATTGAGAGAGTTAAGGACCCCCCCTTATTCGTCGCCCCCTCCCCACTGAATGGTTTCCCCTCCCTGAAATACTAATCGTCCATTTATTTCTCCTCTTCGGTCTTTGCTGCTTTTAAAAATCCCAAAAATCCAATCTTTTTTAAAAAACCAGCCCTCTTCCCCGGCTTCCACCCTCGCGAAGCCTCCTCGGCCCCCCCGTCCGTTCCCCCAACCCACAAATCCCCCCTTTCCCGGAGGGACCCCTCCCTCCAAAACCAGCCCCTCTCCACATCGTGGCAACCGGATCCCTCTTTGCTCTCTCTCCCCGCTGAGCCCTGGGGTCCCAGCCTCCCGCCCCCTCCCCAAATGACAGCCCTCCCCCTTCGGCTTTCACTGCTCCCCCCGTTTCTCTCCCCACGGCCGCCCAGGGGGAGGCCTCCGACCACCCAAGTTTCTGGTCCTCATGGACTTCGGCATTGCCGGCCCACCGGGCTGATGCCTTCCTTCCCTCCCGGTCCTTCGGACTTTGGGGTTCAGTGCCGCCTTGCAGGTTTGGAACCTCAGCCCCCTGGACCGCCCTTGGAGCCCCCCAACCTCGGTCTCTCCCCCCAACCCAAAATACTTTACCCTGTTTTTTTGCGACTTTTAAAACCCCTCTGAACCTTTTCTCATCCCCACTGACTCGCTCCACTTTCCACCCCCCCCGGATGACACCCCGTAATCTGGGGTCACCCCCTCCTCTTGCCCCTCCACTCACCCTTACCCAATTCATCCCCCCCTTCCTTTTTTCCTTCGGGGTGTGTTTGTGTGTCTCGGTAGCTGGAGAACACACAACAATTTCCCAAAAGCAAATGTGGTTGGTTGCTGGAGTTTGGGGAGATGAGAGCGACCCCCAAATCTCAGCTGCTCCTACTGGCTCCCTGGGCCCCCTCCCTTCCTTTTCTGCCCCCCCCCCATGTTGCCGCCCTGATCCTTTCCTGCCCGGCAACAGCCTTGCGCGCTTACCCCCCACACACACACCGAGACCCTTCCTTTGCCTTTTCTCCCATTTGCAACGCTCTGCTGGTTCCCTGCAACAGCTTGTGGGGTGAGGAGGGGTCGGGGGGGCAGAGGACCTGCCGCTTTGTATGCAGAACACTCTCATCCATAGGTCAGCTGGGGAAGGGGGGCAGGCTTGGCTTTGCCACCCCCCAGGAAAAAAAACTCCCATGCATTTCTCTTTTTGGTTTGCAGAAAGAGGAGCAAAACAGAGAGGGTGGGTGTTGACTGTTCCTGTGTGTGTGTGAGAGAGAGAATCTATGGATGAAGGAGTAGAGGACAGGCTGATCAAATTTGCAGATGACAGCAAATTGGGAGGGGTTGCTAATACCCCAGAGAAGAGGATAAAATTTCAAAATGACCTTGACAGATTGGAGAGCTGGGCCAAGCCAACAAAATGAATTTCATCAGACAGAAACATAGGGTCCTGCACTTCGGCAGAAAAAATGAAAGTATAGGATGGGGGGCATGTGGCTGGATAGCAGTACGTGTGAAAAGGATCTCGGAGTCTTGGTAGATCACAAGCCGAACATGAGTCAGCAGTGTGACGCAGCAGCCAAGAAAGCCAACACGATTCTTGGTTGCATCAATAGGAGTCTGGTGTCTAGATCGAGGGAGGTAATGGTACCACTCTATTCTGCTTTGGTTAGGCCTCATCTGGAATAATCTTGTGTCCAGTTCTGAGCACCTCATTTCAAGAAGGATATGGACAAGCTGGAGTGTGTCCAAAGGACGGCAACCAAAACGGTGGAGGGTCTGGAAGCCATGAAGCCCTTTAAGGAGCGGCTTAGGAAGCTGGGGATGTTTCGTCTGCAGGAGAGAAGGTTAAGAGGGGACATGATAGCCATGTTTAAATATCTGAAGGGATGTCACGTTGAAGACGGAGGAAGCTTGTGGCTCCACTCTCCTCTTGCTTGGCCCCGAATATAGAATCCTAGAGTTGGAATAGACCCCAGGGGTCATACAGTCCAATCTGCTTCTGCCGTGCAGGAACACCGATCAGTCCCTGGACAGATGGCCACCCAGCCTCTGCTTAAAAATCTCCAAAGAAGGAAAAGACTCCACCACACCCCTTGGTTTTCATCCATGGGGGTCTTTCAGGAGGCCCCTTCCTGGCCATGAATCTCAGCAACACCTTCCGATTCCAGGACCAAAACCTGGGATGTGGGAGGAGCCCCTTGGAATGCCCCTGAGCCTAACAACTGAGGGGTACCCGTGTCACCCCTCTGAATCCTTCCTTTGGCCCAGTTGGGGGGGAACCCTCGGGAGTTCCCTTTAGTGTCAAAAGAGAGGGGGTGCTGAAGGTGCTGGAAGGGAGCTGCAGTTGCTGGGGCTTAACGGAGGTGGGAAAGAAGGGAAGAGAGAGAGAGACCCCCAGGGTACAAAGGAAGACTTAGGGGGGCTCCAGGAAGAGAGGGGCTGGGAACAAACACACCAGAAAAATAGCCATAAACTTGCTGTGTTGGAACTTCTAGGGCAGCAATTCTTCACCTTTCCTTTACTGGGGTCCCCCTTCAAAGATCTTTTGTTGCTGTGGGCCACCGACACTTAAGAGTTAAAACCCTAAAATGCATCAAATATTTATTTCAAGTTGATCAAATTTGGAGAGAAGGAGAAAGATAGTAAATGCACCCACTCCTGTTACAAAGATTCTGCACCAATTTGCAGACTTTCTCTCTCCCCCCCCCCCTGTTTTAAATGTAAAAGGTCCTAACATTTCTTCAAGCCTTTGCAGACCCCCCGTAAGGACATTGTGGGGGTCCACAGATCCCTGGCTAAGAAATGCTGTTCTACAGTGACATGCAAGCTAGCTCCCAGTGAGTAAGAGGACAAGGCAAAGCTTGATCTCTCCAACATCCTCCTCTTCTCCCTGTTGCTCATGGAGTGCAAACTGTGTTTGCAATTTGAAGACGGTTTGCAGCAATTGAAGTAAGCTGATGACAATACGGAGAGAAACCGGGGCGTTTAAAAAGCGGCTGAAAACGTAAGAAGACAGAAAATGAATCAGGACTTGGATGCAGGAATAGAGGGCATGCTCATCTAATTTGCAGATGACACCAAATTGGGAGAGGTTGCTAATACGCCAGAGGACAGGATCAAAATTCAAAATGACCTGGACAGATTGGAGAGCTGGGACAAGGCTAACAAAATGAAATTCAACAGAGGGAAGCATAAGGTCCCACACTTAGGTAGAAAAAATGGAATGCAGAAATATAGGATGGGGGACACGTGGCTGGATGGCAGTACGTGTGAAAGGGATCTAGGAGTCTTAAAAGACCAAAAGCTTAACATGAGTCAGCAGTGTGATGCGGCAGCCAAGAAAGCCAATGCAATTCTCGGCTGCATCAATAGGAGTATGGTGTCTAGATCGAGGGAGGTACTGGTACCACTCTACTCTGCTTTGGTTAGACCTCACCTTGAATACTGTGTAAAGTCAAGTGAAGTCAAGTCTATTGCATTTTAGCAGCCAGCCATTGCACAAAAATAAAAATAAAATGAAATGAAATGAGAAAGGATAATCCAGCCAATTTACGTGTAATATATAATCAACAATAGATAAATCACTTTCCATACCCCTCTTTGTTGTTTATAGCACGTAATTGTAAGGCCCTGACAAGAAATTTAGATGTGTCCAGTTCTGGGCACCCCAATTCAAGAAGGACACGGTCAGGCTGGAGCAGGTCCAGAGGAGGGCGACCAAAATGGTGAAGGACCTGGAAGTCATGCCCTATGAGGATAGACTTAGAGAGCTGGGTATGTTCAGTCTGCAGAAGAGAAGGTTAAGAGGGGACATGATAACCATGTTTAAATATTTGAAGGGATGCCATGTAGAGGAGGGAGAGGGCTTGTTTTCTGCTGCTCCAGAGACCAGGACAAGGAGCAATGGATTCAAGCTGCAGGAAAGGAGATTCCACCTGAACCTCAGGAAGAACTTCCTGACGGTCAGGGCTGTCTGGCAGTGGAATCGGCTGCCTCCATGGAGTGTGGTGGAGTCTCCTTCCTTGGAGGTTTTTAAGCAGAGGCTGGATGGCCATCTGTCGGGGGTGCTTTGAGGGTGTTCCTGCATGGCAGGGGGTTGGACTAGATGGCCCCTGGGGTCTCTTCCAACTCTACATTTCTGATTCTATGCTTCTATGCAGCCATTTTTCCCAAAGCTGAGCCTGTCGCAGCCTTTTCAGCAGCCTCTGGTGTTGATGCCGCGGTTGGCTGGAAGAGATGCAAAGGCGTGCACGGTTTCCAGAGAGGAATATGGGAGGAGTCTCCGAGAGGTTCACAGGACCGTGTTTGCCCTGAACCAAAGAAACCACAATTTAAACAATTGTTATTGCGGAGGTTGGCTGTCATGCCGATCTGACAGCTTGTTATGCAAGAGAGGAAGGGCAGCAGGTTTAGATGGACGGGAATGGAACGGAAAGGCTCCTGTGACCAACAGTTGTGAGTTTGGAACGCTGCGCTTCTTGTGCGTTATCTAATTATAAGCCATGCAACAACCCCACGGGGAAGTGCAGTACAGTATTATTATTGCCCCCGTGCTGCAGATGTGAAAACTGAGGCCGAGACAGAGAACGGTTGAACCCGGTGCCATCTGGTCAGTTCGTTATAAAAGTGAGACTTGTCTTTGGGACTTTCTAATTTGTAACTCAGATGAAGGCTGTTCACAACATGGACAGGCAGACACGCGCCCACAAACTCCGGTGTCCTTTCATGTCCCAGATCTTTTTTCGTTAGGAAGGTTTTTTTGGGGAGGGGGAGGCTAAAAACAGAGCAAATAACATCTGGGAGATTGTCTGTGCTGTCATTTTTCAAAAAGTTTTTTTTTCTGTGAGTGATTCAGGCTTGAAATTTACTTCCAAAGTTTTCTGTTTCCTTGCATCTTGCCTCTCCCTGTTTTGCTCCTCTCTCCACAGGAGGGAAAAATGGGAAAAGAGGCCTCTTCCCTCAGCTCAACTTAGTTTGGACTAGATTTGGACTTGCACACTGGGATGCCTCCTCTCTGAACTCTTTCCATGCCAGTAGTCTATGATTAAGAACATTTTACTATTGTTCTTAATAGAACATTTTACTATTGCATCTGCATTTTTCCTCTTCCCTCCGAATTCCTTTTCCTTTTGTGCTGGGTCCTTTAGACCAGACCTGCAGAACTTGACAGTAGGTAAGGGCCAAAATTAAACAGGCTAAACTTCTTCGGGCCACAGATAGGTTTTTAGCGCCTCACTTTCCAAGTAAACTTATAATAATGGTATAATAATGTTTTCTACTTGCAAAATAAATTATAGTATAATTAATGATTAAACTATTTTGCAAATAAACCATATCATGAAAAAAGGGAAATTAGGGAAGTTTTTCCTAATGTTTAGGTGCAACTTCTTTTCCTGCAGTTTGAAGCCTCTTCTATGTCCTAGGGCCTTTCCACACTACACTGCTCTAGTGCTATTATTCCACTTTCAACATCCCATTGAATTCTGGGGTTTGTAGTTTACTGAGGCCAATGAGCTCCCTAAACTGCAAATCCCAGGATTCCACAAGATGATGAAAGTGAATTAATAGCACTATGAGTGTAGTGTGGAAAGGCTCTAATCTCTTAAGCAGCAGAAAACTTCTTTTACATGACATCTTTTCAAATAAGAGCTTCACAGACGCTCCTTTCGGTGAACTACAACCTCCCAAAATCCCAGGGAGCATCATTACTGACTGGGGAATTCTGGGAGTTATAGTCTTAGAAAAATAATGCTTTTGAACTCTGGGTAAGCTTTTACTCACCAGAGTAGACTCAGTGAATTATTGCTGTTGTGTGAGTTGTTTCCGACTTAATGTGACCCTAAGGCAAAGCTATCACTGGATTTTCAAGGGCTGAGAGTGTGTGATCTGCCCAAGATCACCCAGTGGCTTTCCATGGCTGAAAATTTCAAATCTTGCCTCTGCTACAGACTCACCCAGCAATCTTAGGAAAAAAACCCTTCCTTAAATTTCACCTACTACCACCAATAATACAACACTGGCCATTTCTGCCCTATAGTGTTATAGTGCTATTATTCCGATTTCGTCCTCCTGTGGAATTCTGGGATTTGTAGTTTCCTGAGGCCAAAGAGCTCTCTGGCTGACAGTTCTAAAGGCCCCTCCCTAGACTGCAAACCCCAGGATTCCATAGGATATTAAAAGCGGAATAAGAGCGCTGCAACAGTGTAAGGCAGAAATGGCCACTGTCTTACCCTCTTGACCTGTTGTTAGGACGACTGAGATAATGCTGATGTGGCAAGTTGTGATTACACAAAACCAGTAAATACGAAGACGAGAGAGCTATGCCTTAAGAAATGTAGCAGTGCGTAATTTGCAAAAGACTGCAAAAGATCAAAGGAGAGGGGAAGAATTTGGGTGGCGGAAAAAAAGTATTTATGAGGAAGGGGGAAGAAATTAGATTTGGGGGATAAACAAAGGGGAATTCTAGATGGCGGGGAAGTGGAATTTATGAGGGTGCATGCCAGAACAGACCTAAATTGCATTTTAAAATGCAATCTTTAAATGCGATTTATTTTTTTTCAGTGCAATTTAGGAGGGATGGGGGTGAATGAGGACACTGAGTGGCTTCCCCAGAGGATCCCAGTTCGCCACGTCACAGTCCATGTTGGCTTGCTCAGGGAGAGGAGAACACCTCCTTTCCCGCCCCCTCCAGCCCCAACTGGTCTTCTCCTTTTCCCAGGCACTTCCGCCTTCGCCGCCCATCCAAGGGAAACAGAGGGAGAAGAAGCCACTCTCGCCATCTTGCGCAAGGGCAAAAGCTGGCATCAGCTTGGATCTCTGCCGCCCTCTGGAGAAGGGAACGGCCCGGCTGGATTCGTTCAAAACCGTCAGCAGCCTCATTGCGGCAAACTTTCTCGGCCCTCGTGCTCACAAGTGATGCGGGCCACGCATCGCGCAGGCCTGCTTTAGACTATTAGCCCGAAGGCGGGGACCGCCTCATTATTATATTACCGTGGGAACTTTCTTTTTTCAGCTGAAGATCGTTGGCAGTGGCGAAGGAACCTGTGAGGATTATTTGATTTTATTTTCACATTCTTTCTCTTTCTTTCTGCTGCTTGTACATCTCTCTCATGTATATGCATATAAACACACAAACACACTCCCTCTTACCTGGAGCTACACAGAAGAGAAGAGTGGTCACAGCAGAGAAAAAAATAACAAGAATGCATGGCGCAAGATTTCTCTCAGACCTCTCCAGGTGCTGGTGAGATGTAGCTCCCTCTCTTTATAGAGCTGTGGTGTGAAAGCAATGTTGAAATATTAATTTGTGCAAAAACTGCAAGCAGGTCTTTCCTACTCCTGTCTTTTTCAACATCTTCGTTTTTTGACCGTTTCCCCGATGGCAGATATAAAATTGATATCAAATATGCCCGCCATGCCACAGAGGTTGCCTGGGTATATACAAAGAGGTCAAACGACCAAACTGAGGTCAAGGCGAGGAAAATCCACAGTCACATTTCCCAAGGGGACCTCAGGCGAAACAGTCCGCATGGACAAAGGGTCCCCAGCCGCAAATAGCCAGCTTGAAGGGATTACCGGGTTTTGCCCAGGTTGAGCCACTCCGACTTCGGAGAATCCTACAAGGGCGAGGTCCGTTTAGATGAACCAACCATGCAAACCATCAAGCTACCGTTGCGCAGCATTTTTCCTTCTGTTTTGGCCATTGTTCTTCCCGGGAGAGGGCCTGCCCTCGAGGTACGTTCTGCCCTATAAGTAGTCCCCGTTTTGGAGGGTCTCTTCGGAGAACTCCCCCCCCCCACGCTAGCAGCCCAGCCCTCTGTTAGTCGAGTGCCCCCCTCAGCTGCCTCTCTTCGTTGAGCTCCGTCCTCAGGATAGGGGCAGGATCAGCGCCTTTACACCCTCTCCGCTGAATCCCCTATCGATTCTCACCTCTTTCGTTTCTCGATGGGCCTCGCGTGCGTGAGTGAGTGAGTGCCTTGGTGCGTGAGAACACATTGATTAACAAAATCCTTTAATTGGTACGTTTGTTTGGCTCCAGTTCTGGGCACCTCAATTCAAGAAGGATAGGGACAAGCTGGAACGTGTCCAGGGGAGGGCAACCAAAACGGTGAAGGGTCTGGAAACCATGAAGCCCTATGAGGAACGGTTTAGGGAACTGGGGATGTTTAGTCTGGAGAAGAGAAGGTTCAGAAGGGGCCTGATCGCCATGTTTAAATATTTGAAGGGATTTCATGTTGAAGATGGAGAAAGCTTCTTTTCTGTTGCTCCAGAGACTAGGAGACAGAGCAATGGATTCAAGCTGCCAGAAAGGAGATCCCACCTAAACCTCAGGAAGAAATTCCTGACGGTTAGAGCTGTCTGGCAGCGGAATCTGGTGCCTCCATGGAGTGTGGTGGAGTCTCCTCCTTTTGAAGTTTTTAAGCAGAGGCTGGATGGCCATCTGTCCAAGGGAGGGCTTTGATGGTGTCTCCCTGCGTGACAGAAGGGGTTGGACTGGATGGCCCCTGGGGCCTCTTCCAACTCTATGATTCTAACAAAAAATTATCCATTTTGGAAGCGGTCTCTAGATGGTGCAGAATGTTTTGGTTTTGGTCCAAGGCTTCCCTGACCTGATTGTTTCATTTCATGTGTGCATATTGTTAGTTTTGGATTAAAAGTTTGCTGGAAAATGTTGAACTGCTCTTCTCTTTTTTTGTGTGATTGCATGTGATCCTCTTCCTCTTCTTTCTCCATTATTTCTGCCTCTGGAACAAAACCTTCTGTTACAAAAGGGATGCCCAGGTGCACACTGACTTCCTCCGCAGGAAGGAAGTCGCTCCAGAATCCAAAGACATGGCTGTGTTAGTCTGGATGAATATGCAAAGGGATCTTCATAGCACCTTTGAGACCAAGAAGTTGGTGGCGTAAGCTTTGGCAGACTTCAGTCTAAGAAAGCTTAAGTTTCCAACTTCTTTTTCTCAGTCTCAGAGATGCTACAAGATCCCTCTGCATTTGCTGTGTTTGTCTTCCTTTGAGAACTTTGATTTCTTAACTGAGGTGCATCTCCCCTCATGGCAGAAAGCACTCAGGGCCAGTCAGCTTATTTTGGCACATGGGGAGGAAAAAAAATCCCACACGGAGCAAAATGATGATACCAAAAGATCCAAATGCCCTTGCCATGGCTAGGATCACAAGAGCGCAGTTACAAAAAGAGACAATACTTCGAACAGGCCATATTATCTGATGATACCTCATGGCTTCCTAGATTTTTGGATAGAACGTGAACAATTGCTGGTCTAAAACTCCAGTTGTCCATGTCAGGTGGACCGTGAAACCAAGATAATATAAAGAGAGAGCAAGAAAATTATTTTGCTGCTGTTCCACAACACCAAGAATAAGCTGCGTTTGCAAAGATCAAAACAAACTAAAAAGTGTTTTCCTTGTGCCTTGTTTAATGCACATAGATATATTCTCTGTAACATATATATTTATATAATATTTTTAAATCTATATCATATATAGCTGTATGTAGAGTTGACAAGGTAACATTTGGCGACACTGATAAACTTCTCTCTCAGTTTGCATAAGGCTTCACGCACACATACAGAATTCAGGATGCACAGAGGAAAAAAATCAATAAATACATGAAAATAAATAATCTTTCTTTTACATTTTTTGAAGTGCATGTCCCATACACACACACACACACACACACATATATATATAGAGGAAACAACACGGCTATCAAATGGCTAAAAATATCTTCTCTGATAGCACTGGCAGCAAATTTCGGGCAAGATTCCTTAAGCTAGCTTTGAAAAGAAAAGAAAGGGATGGGATGGGATGATTTGTAAAAAGAGATGCCAGCAAGGCTAAACCAGCCTCATCCAAAATTGTCTTCTGCTCCTGCGATATGGTGACTACAACACCCATCTTTGGGCCTGATAACGGCTGGACTGGGGTCCGTTTAGCCTGAAGTTTCCCACTTCTGCCGTAAGGACTCCATGCAGGACACGGATCCAACTGCCCCGAGTCCAAGGGTTCATTTTGTCCTATAAAGCCCGACATGGCTGCATCTTCCCATATAAGAAAGGCAGTGTGGTGTAATGGTTTGAGCATTGGACTACTGGGTTTGAATCCTCACTCAGCTACGGAAGCTCACTGGGTGGCCTTAGGCAAAGTTGCGCACTCTCTCAGCCTCAAAGGAAGGCAAACACCCTCTGAATAAATCTCGCCAAGAAAACTTGGTGATAGGTTTGCCTTAGGGCAACCCCAAGCCGGGAACAACTGGAAGGCACAAGACAACCACCTTCGCATACAAACCTGTCCAAGCTTTAAGACAATTCTTCTCAGCCCGTTCACAGGAAACGGGGCCTTCTCAGCCACTGCTCCCGGATTTTGTAAATCCTGCCCTAGGGAGGCCACAGTGGCTCCTCCTTTGCTGTTTTTCTGGCACCAGCTCAAGACCACTCTATTCCACCAAGGGCTTTTTACGCCGCTGTATTGCTTTTAATCATTTTAAAGTCAGTTTTGAAAAGGGTTTTTAATTCTGCTGCTTTTAATGTTTTTAAAACGGTTCTAATCTTTATTTTGCATGTTTTGTATACCGTAATGAATTCTATTATTCTGTAATAATCGTGCGGCTGTTTTGTGCCTCCAACTTGTGTGTAACTTAGGTGTCCCTAAAGGAAACCTATCATGGGGTTTACTTGGCAAGATTTATTCGGAAAGGGTTTGCCTTTGCCTTCTTCTGAGGCTGAGAGAGTGCGACATGCCCAACGGGCTTCCAGGGATGAGCAGAGATTTGAATTCAGGTATCCAGAATCGCAGTCCAGCACTCAAACTGTTCCACCACAAAGTTTTTCACTATATGTGTTTTTAAAGTAATATTGGTGCCTTTTTGTAAACCACTTTTGAGTCCCAACCTGGGAGAAAGGTGGAATATAAATGAAGAGATGGATGGATGGATACATACATAGACGGGGAAAGGGCTTAATCCATTGGCTTAACGTTTCGTGGTTTCAAAAGCGATATAGGTTTTGCATTTGAGGAAAAAACCACTAGCTCAGGATTGTGCTTTAAAAAGGAAAACCACTGAGAAAGAGCAGAGATCTACTAGCAGCCCGAGTGGACAAGCCCAGCATTAAGTTAAATTTACTCACACACGCAACACACACGCGCGCGCACACACATACTGCACAAATTGTTCAGCCGACAACCTGCCCTTTAACGTCCCATTTTGCTCCATTGTCTCCTGGGAAAAGCTTCTGGAGAAAAGTGTGGAGGTTCCCACCCTTCCCAAAACAAAAATTCAGCTTGGAAACAAATGGTCCTTTTTTCCCCCTTTTTTGCAAAAGCTGAAAACAGAAACCCATTGCAACACAGGACGGCCCCCAGTCTGGATTTTCTTTTTTCCTTCCCTACTTGTGCTTTCATCTCCCAGCCTGTCCCAAGGTTGCCTCTCCTCCCATGCTCTGCTTGGAGAGGAAAGTTTGGTTCCTAAGGAGCTGCAAGAGAAGCAGAGAAATCCAGGCAGAGAGCTTTACGGAAGTCCAGCCGGTAACTGTGGCAAGTCCGTGCTGACAAAGCCACTCTCTGGATTTCAGTCTGAATTTCGATGAGCCCTCGGGAGTGCTAGACCTGGTCCAAAATGGCACTTCAAACCATGCTGTTCCCTCCTGCCTTATGTGCTATTTCTCTTAAGCCTGAGGGCAGGAAAATGTCAAACTAAGGATTTGTAAACAGAGCAGTATTAACGTTAATATTCAGTAAAAACAGTCAGCCCTCCACATTTGTAGGTTTGACTTTCATGGAAGTGATTATTTACAAATTTCTCCAAGCCCTGCTCCCTCCACCTCAGTTGCTTCTTTTCCAAGGGAACCTTCCCTCTCCGAAGCTACAACCAGGCTGTAAAGCCCTTTAAAAAACCGCTTCTGGCCCTCCTCTTCCTCCTCCACCAGCCGCTGCCCGGCCAGCTAAGGATGGATCGTAGCCGTTTCTCAGCACCCTCTTCCAATACATCCCCCACTCAAGGAAGGAGGTGGGTGAAAGACAAGAAGTCTAATACCCCAGAGGACAGGGTCAGAATTCAAAATGACCTGGACAGATTGGAGAGCTGGGCCAAAGCTCACAAAATGAATTTCAACAGAGAGAAATGTAAGGTCCTACACTTAGGCAGAAAAAATGGAATCCACAAATATAAGATGGAAGACACGTGGCTGGATAGCAATACATGTGAAAGGGATCCAGAAGTCTTAGTGGACCACAAGCTGAACATAAGCCAGCAGTGTGATGCCGCAGCCAAGAAAGTCAACACAATTCTTGGCTGCATATGGTGTCCAGATCAAGGGAGGTAATGGTGCCACTCTATTCTGCTTTGGTTAGACCTCATCTGGAATAATCCTGTGTCCAGTTCTGGGCACCTCATTTCAAGAAAGAGATGGACAAGCTGGAAGGTGTCCAGAGGAGGGCGACCAAAATGGTGGAGGGTCTGGAAGCCCTGAAGCCCTAAGACGAGTGGCTTAGGGAGCTGGGGATGTTTAGTCTGCAGAAGAGAAGGTTAAGAAGGGACATGATAGCCATGGTAAAATATCTGAAGGGATGTCATGTCGAGGAGGGAGTGGGCTCGTTTGCTGCTGCTCCAGAGACCAGGATAAGGAGCAATGGATTCAAGCAGCAGGAAAAGAGATTCCACCTGAACCTCAGGAAGAACTTCCTGATGGTCAGAGCTGTCTGGCAGTGGAATCTGCTGCTGCCTCCATGGAGTGTGGTGGAGTCTCCTTCTTTGGAGGCCTTTAAGCAGAGGCTGGGTGGCCATCTCTCAAAGGGAATGCTTTGATGAGTGTTCCTGCATAGCAGCGGGTTGGAATGGATGGCCTCTGGGGATCTCTTCCATTGTATGATTCTAGGGCCACCATGCCTACACCCCCCCCTTCCTTCTCCTTTCCCTGCCCCGGTCTGGACCCTGGGTGCCTGTTCCCCCACCATGCCTCGGCCCCCTTCCCACAGGTACACACATTTCGATATTTGCAGTTTTCCCAACTGTAATCATTTCCTAGCAAAATACACCAGTGGAGCAAACTAGCAGCCACACAATGGCAGGAAAAACGCGTAGCTAAAGCCCCGAGAGAAACTTGGGGGCAGAGATATCCCCACAGGCAACTGGCTGATGCTACCAAGTTCAAAAAATAAGGAGGTGTCTCCCCCCCCCAAAAAAAAAAAAGCCACTGGGAAAACCTTACCTTTCTATTAAAAAGTACTGAGGGCCAGAATCTGCACCAAGAGCATTTCTTATACAGAGAGGTAAGGACAGAAGGATGTAAGGCTGCAATTCTACGGGATGGGAGGAGGGTTAGAAAGTCCAAAGGCAAAGGGGGAAAGGACTCTAGCAGCACTTTTAAGACAACTGATTCATTTTGCCCGGATTTTGGTTCATTTCTTCATATGCAGGGAATCATAAAGCTGGAAGGGATCTAAACAGCCATCTGGTCCAGACCCCTGGCCATGCAGGAATACACAACTGCAACGCTTCTGAAGGGCCACGCTGTACTGCTTTGGCCAGACCCCACCTGCACTAATCCTGCATCCAGTTCTGGGCACCACAGTTCAGGAAGGATACGGACAAGCTGGAGCATGTCCAGAGGAGGGCGACCAAAATGATGGAGGGTCTGGAAGCCATGAAGCCCTACGAGGAGTGGCTTAGGGAGCTGGGGGTGTTTAGTCTGCAGAAGAGAAGCTTCAGAGGGGACAGGATAGCTGCGTTTAAATTTTTGAAAGGATGTCATTGGGAAGATGGAGCAAGCCTGTTTCTGCTGCTCGAGAGACTAGGACAAGGAGCAATGGATTCAAACTTCAGAGAACATGATACAGCAGCTCAAAAAGCCAATCCAATTCTGGGCTGTATCAGTAGGAGTACAGTGTTGAGATCAAGGGAAGTGATGGTACCCCTCCGTTCGGCTTTGGCCAGACCCCACCTGGAGGAATCCTGTGTCCAGTTCTGGGCACGCCAGTTCAGGAAGGAATTGCACAAGCTGAAATGTGTCCAGAGGAGGACGACCAAAATGGGAGAAGGCCTGGAAACCATGAAGCCCTCTGAGGAAAGGACCTGGGTAGGAGAAGAGAAGGTCTTAAGAGGAGACATGATAGTCATGTTTAAATATTTGAAAGGATGTCCTATGGAGGATGGAGCAAGCCTGTTTTCTGCTGCTCCACAGACTACGACATTGAGCAGTGGCTTCAAATTACAGGAAAAGAAGTTGCACTTAAACATTAGGAAGAATTTCTTGATCATAACAGCAGTTGGACCGTGGAATACGCTGCTGCGTATGGAGTGTGGTGGAGTCTCCTTCTTTGGAGGTCTTTAAACAGAGGCTGGATGGCCATCTGTCCAAGGGAGGGCTTTGAAAGTGTTTCCTCCATGGCAGAAGGGGGTTGGACTGGATGGCCCTGGGGTCTCTTCCAACTCAACGATTCTATGATTCTATTAATAAAGTCAGTGATTGATTGATTGATTATGCTCCCCTCCCATCTCCCTTCTGCTCTCTCCTTATTTCTTCTTTCCCTGCCACCTCCCCTTCCCCCAAAAAGGATGCAGATGTTTCCATGAAATCGGACTATGCACACCGGCAGCCATGTCCCCTGCCCTAAAATGGAGCCCCGCTCTCTAAACCATAATTTTCCCAAGCCAACCACCACTGCCACAGGGACAAAGTGAAGAAGGTGGAGATCTCTTAGTTCTTTGGTTCAGAAACGGTGCGGCAGAGCTGTGAAATCTTCCCTCCACCCACCCCCCAAATGCATTAACACCAACGGCTGGGTTGGAGGGGCGCCACTGCTCCAGGAATTTGCTTGAAGCAATTTAGAGTAGTAACGCTGTGCCTCCGCTTTCTTAGGTCTTCTCACAGCCTCTTTTCAGCCTTTGAAACACAAGCCAAGCTTGGGGTGTCCCCCCCCCCCCGTTTCCTCCGAAGGGTAGGGTACGGAGGCCGGAGGGGCTCATCACTTGTTCTCGATCAGCGTCTGGACCTTGTACACCAGGTCCCTGGCGAGCTTCAAGACCTGTTTCGTGTTGTGCCTCTCAGCCATCTCTGGAAAGCAGGAAAGAGGGGAACGGGTTGAGTCCAAATGCAGTGGAGAGTGGAGAGGAATCTATTCCGCTTTGGCCAGGCCCCACCTGGAATAATAATGTGTCCAGTTCTGGACACCCCAGTTCGGGAAGGAGAGGGACAAGCTGGAACGTGTCTAGAGCAGAATGACCAAAATGGTCAAAGGCCTGGAAACCATGACGTCCTCTCAGGAGCAGATTAAGCAACTGGGGATGGTTAGCCTGGAGGAGAGAAGGTTCGGAAGGAACATGCTAGCCGCGTATAAATATTTGAAGGGACGTCATGTTGAAGATGGAGCAAGCTTGTTTTCTGCTGCTCCAGAGACTAGGACATGGAGCAACAGCTTCAAACTTCAGGAAAAGAGATTCCACCTGAACCTCAGGAAGAACTTCCTGAGGGTCAGAGCTCTCCAGCAGTGGAATCTGCTGCTGCCTGAATGGAGTGTGGTGGAGTCTCCTCCTTCTTTGGAGGTTTTTAAGCAGAGGCTGGGCGGCCATCTGTCCAAGGGAGGGCTTGGATGGTGTCTTCCTGCACGGCAGAAGGAGGTTGGACTGGATGGCCCCTGGGGTCTCTTCCAACTCCAGGATTCTGTGATTCCTACTATATTATATATAGTGTGCCCACCATATATGTAGGGATTCAGGGACCCACGAGTGAAACAATAAAAGGGGAAGTGTTGTGTCCCATTGTAGTCAACAGCTGCAGCAGGGATGTGCCCATCCTGTCCATTCACTATAATGGGATGTGACGCTTCGCACAAGTTTGCACTCATGCACGTGGAGGTTGTGCAAGAGGCAGGGCCACTGAATACAACATAATGAATTATATTTTTCTGTAATAATGATGTTATTGCTATGGACCTTCAAGTCGTTTTGAACTTATGACAATGTGAACCTATCTTGGCAAGATTTCTCCGGGGGTGGGGGAGATTCCACTGGTGTCTTCTGAGGCTCAGAGAGTGTGACTAGTCCAAGGTCACCCAGTGGGTTTCCATGGCCAAGTGGGGATTCAAACCCAGGTGTCCCAGAGTTGTAGTCAAACCACTACACTACACTGCTTCTCCCATAATAATGATACCAGCAGCCATGCTGGCTGGTGGTGGATTTTGGGAGTTGTAGTGCAGAAGGGAGAGCCAGTGTGGTGTAGTGATTTGGGTGCTGGACTACACCCTGAAGACCAGAGTTCGATTCCCCTTTGCTTGGCCGTGGAAACCCACTGGGTGACCTTGTGCATGTCACACTCTCTCAGCCCAAGAAAACACCATGATAGGTTCGCCTTAGGGTTGCTGTAAGTCAGGAACGAGTTGAAGGCCCACAAAAACAACAACACCAAAGTGCAGAAGAAGGAATTTCAAAGTGGCGGTGTTTTGGGACAAGGAAAGGGCTGGGAAATTGCCTCCATCGGGCAGCCGTGCTGGGACGGGGCCTGGTGGCCAGAGCCTGTTCCCTACCATTGAAAAACTTGATGATGTCAGTGAAATCCATGTTGTTCTCCAGGATGATGTCTCGGTAAACCTCCACCAAGGCCAAGGCGATGAAGAGGACGTAGTGGGAGGACGAGATGCGGGCGGCCGCCCAGATGGTCTCCCAGACCGAGAAGACGTCGTCGTAGACAAGTTCTGTGGAGGAGCGGACACGGAAGAAGGAGGAGGAAGAGGAAGGCAAAGAAGATTGGGGGAAAGAGGAGAGAAGGAAGGAAGAAAGGAAGGAAGAAAGAGGGGGGAAAGGACAACAAAGAAGGAGATGGGGAGAAATGAGGAGGACAAAGAGGAAGAAGATGGGGAAGAAGGAAGAGGAAGAGGGGGAGGAAAAAAAAGAGAAACGAAAGGAAGGAAAGGAGGAGAAGAAAGAAAGAGGAAAGAAGAGAGGAGGAGAGGGAGAACAACGAGGAGGAAGTAGATGGAATAAGGAGGAGAAAGAAAGGAGAACAAATAGGAGGGAAATAAGAGGAGGGAAGGAGAAGAAAGGGAGGGAGAGAAGGAAGGAGGAAGAGAAGGAAAAGAAGAACGGAGGGAGAAGAAAGAATGAATAATAAAGGGGAAGAGAAACGAGAGGGAGAGAGAAGGAAGAGAAGAAGGAAGAATAAAGAGAAAGGGAGAGGAAGGAAGAGGAGGAAAGGAAAGAGAAAAGGGGGGAGGAAGAAGAAGAAGATTAGGGGGAAAAGGAGGAGGAGAGGAAGAAGAGGGAGAGGAGAGGAAGGAGGAGAAAAAAGGTGGGGAAGAAGGAAGAGACCAAAGAGGAAAGAGAAAGAGAAGAAGGAAGACAGTGAAGGAGAAGGAATGAGGAGGAGGAGGGGAGGAATAAGAAGGAAGGAGGAGGGGAAATGTGCCATGTAAGAAGAAGGGAGGAAGAGGAGAGGGATAGGAAGAAAGAGGAAAAGGAAGAGGAGTAAGGAGGAAAAAGGAATGGGAAGAAGGAGAGGAGGAAGAAATGCAAGAGAAGGAGGAAGAAGGGAGGAGGAAATGGAGAGAAAAGAAGAGGAAGGAGGAAGAGGAGGAGAGAAGAGGAAGATGAGACCAGCTGAAGCCACCCTCTCTGGGCATGCATCGGCTCTCCTCGGGATCATTTTTCCCACAGGCAGCATCTGCCAAGGCTACCAAGCTGCTTCCTTTCAACGCTGCCATTACGGCTTCTGCCCCGGAAGCCAGGACCTGAATTCCATCAAAATAAAGAGAATGGAGATTCCACGGAAGAGCTTCCAGATGGTCATTTAACAGTGGAACGGTGGAGCTCTTGTAAGGTGGTGGATCCTCCTTTGTTTTTAAGCGGAGCTTGGAAGCCCTACTTCTCAGGGGCGTCCTTGAGCTGTGAACCTCCTGCACCAACTGCAGCAGTGAGGTTGGACTAGATGGCCTTGGGGAGACCCACCCTCTTTATACCGCTCTGTGATTCCACGGGATGTCTGGATGCATCCTTTCCAGCCTCACCTCTCTTGAAATCCAGGAGGAACCAGCGATAGCAGAAGTAGAAATGCGTGTAATCGCCATTTTGATGCATCAGCTCAAAAAGCTCTGAGTCCAAAATCTACCACAATTAAAAATAAAAAATAAAAAGCCATTAGAGAGACAGAAAAATGGACTAATGTTTTATTGTCATGACTTCTGGCATTCCTAGTGGGTCTTTATTCTGCTTTTCGCCCGAGTAGGACTCAAAGCAAATTGCAATATAAAATAGGTGACACCTGGCCTGACCACAGTCCATGTGAAAAGTGTCTGGGAGTCACTCTGAACATGAGCCAGCAGTGTGATGCAGCAGCTAAAAAGGCCAGTGCGATTCTGGGATGCATCAATAGGACTCTAGTGTCTACGTCAAGGCAAGTGACAGTCCCACTCTATTCTGCTTTGGTCAGATCCCACATGGAATAATCCTGCGTCCAGTTCTGGGCATCACAGTTCAGGAAGGACATGGAGAAGCTGGAAGGTGCCCAGAGGAGGGCGACCAAAATGGTGGAGGGTCTGAAAGCCATGAAGCCCTACGAGGAGTGCCTTAGGGAGCTGGGGATGTTTAGCCTGAAGAAGAGAAGGTCTTAAGAGGGGACATGATAGCCGTGTTTAGATATTTGTAAGGATGTCATATGGAGGGTGGGTCAAGTTTGTTTTCTGCTGCTCCAGAGACTAGGACATGGAGCAATGGCTTCAAACAACAGAGAAAGACATTCCACCTAAACCTGAGGAAGAATTCCCTGAGGATAAGAACAGTGGAATCCACTGCTGCCTCCGTGGAGTGTGGTGGGGTCTCCTCCTTCTTTGGAGGTTTCTAAAGAGAGGCTGGACGGCCGTCTGTCCAAGGGAGGGCTTTGAGGGTGTCTTCCTGGATGGCAGAAGGGGGTTGGACTGGAGGCCTTTGGGGTCTCTCCCAGCTCTCGGAGTCTATGATTCTAAAACAGAAGATCTAAAACAATATGGAGTAGAAAGGTTTTTTAAAGCATTCAGCCAGATATCCAATTAAAACACTGCTTTTAAGACATCACAGTGGTCCCTCCTTACCTGCAGGGAATATGTTCCAAATGTCCTGTGCCTGAAACTGTAGATACACCAAACCCAATGTATGATTTTTGCTATACATACACTGCTGTTGTTGTGTGCCTTCAATTTGTTTCCAGCTTATGATGACTCTAAAATGACCAGATCGCAGGGTTTTCTGGGGCTGAGAGTGTGTGACTTGCCCAAGGTCACCTGGTGGTCTTCCGCGGGAAGTTGAACTCAGGTCCCCAGGGTCGTAGTCCAACCCTCAAACCACGACACCACACTGCCTCTCCCAAATAGGAAGCCTGCCCCCTCCGTGAAATTTTCCTCCCAAATTTTAGCATTCCAGAAGAGGAGACCTTGCTGCCTGTCCGCACCTGGATGCCTTACCTAGACCACGTTCCTTGGGTCGCTTTGCCGTTTGCCCTTTTCTTGGGATACCTGAACCCCACTTACAAATTCTCAGTGGACATTGTAACTTTCTGCTATGCTAGAAAACTGAGGAATGAAGGAAAAAATTCGTTTGGAGAGGGGTCTCCAAACGGCCAGCCTTGCAGACAGCAAGACCCTGGAAATCATTCGCATTCAGAACTCCTTTTCTGTTGGCTGTGTGCTTTTGAGTGGCCTGTGACTTATGGCAACCCTAAGGCAAACTTATCACTGGTTTTCCGGGGCTGAGAGTATGTGACACACCACGGCCAAGTCTCCAGGGCCACAGTCCAACATTCAAACCACTACAGCACACTGTCTCTTTTTATACATACATGACCTACGATAAAATTTTAATTTACAAATCAGGCAGAGTAAGAAACTGACAGCACTAATACAGTCTCCAGTAAAATATGGCTTGCAGTAACTTGAACGCGAGCATTGAGATACTGCGACAGTTAGTCTAATAACCGAGACGGCTACTAACAGGACGCACAAGATTTCATCAGGCTGGCCAGAGTGGCACGCAATTTAAACTTATGGATTTAAAATGTATGAATTTTTTATTTCTGCAATTTTCCATTTAATATTTTCAGACCACGGTGTTCACGGGTAACTAAAACCACAGAAAATGAAACAATGGATAAGCTGGGGGGGGGTTGACCAGAGTTCGACTCCCTGCTCGCCATGGAAACCCACCTTGGGTGTGTCACACACTCTCAGCCTCAGAAAAACCCCATGATAGCTTTACCTTAGGATTGCCGTAAGTTGGAAACAACAATTCCATATACTAAAACCAACACACCTAATTGCACATTCCCCCTCGCTTTGTTAAGGGTCTGTTTACACACGGGAAGGTCTTTGCTTGCTGAAAGAAAGACAGCAGAGAGGGGGAAGTGTGGACGTCCACTGGGAGGGAGTCCCAAAGCCTGTGAGCAGCCACCGAGAAGGCCTCGTCTCTGCGATTTTCTCACCAGCCAAGCCTTGGAGGATTGTGGGGCAGAGAGGAAGCCAAAGATCGTAAGACTCAGGTAGGCTGAGGTGGGGAGAGATGTATCGACAAGTTGACCCAACATCCCCGGTCTGAAGCCGTAGCACCCATCATCCCCAGGAGGGGCCACCGCCCCCTGTACCTGGATGAGTGACCGCATGTTGGCGAAGTGGGTGTCCATGGCCCCTCCGTGGGGAAAGTTTTGGTTCATCCTCTTCATGAGCTCGGTGAAACAGCTGAAAGCGAGGGCTTCTGGATGAGGAGAGAGGAAGGAGAGAAAGAGGGAGGGGCGCGGTCGCGGCCCGATCAATGGCTGCTTCCCAAACCGGGAAACGGGAGACTGTGGGCGGTCACCGAAAAGGCCCCGTCTCCCGCCCGTCCCACCAGACGTGAGTGTGGTGGGACGGAGAGAAGAAGGGCCACGCCAAGGGATCTCAAGGCACGGGCAGGTTCGCATCCGGGAGAATTTGGTCTTTGCTGCGTCCAGAATTTAACCACGGAGGGGCACTTGTTCCAGAGCAGCCACCGAAAAGGCCCCGTCTCCCATTTTCCCACCCGGCATGCCTGTGAATCCCCAAGCGACATAAAGAGAAAGTTGGATCTCTGAGCCATTTTGGTTTCCTCTTTCCCCACCGTCTAAGTTTGGGAAAGCCGGAAGAGGCAAAGTCTAGTTCCCGCGACTTCCGCATCCACGGTGCTTGAAGACCCGTCCTCTCCCCTGGGGGGGGCGGGCACAGAAGCCACGCGGCGGCACAAAAAGGGTAACCAACTCACCGTCATCCAGAACGACGAGCAAGGGGGCCAGGAGGTCGCACATGCCCTGAACGTAGCCGATGTCGATGTGATGCCAGACGTAACTGGGGAGAGGGAGAGATGGGGACGGGTGGGCATTGCAAGCTCAGCTCTTCCCTGGCTGATGAAGGCGTAGATTCTTAGGGGTGGGAGATCACCCAAGGGACATCTAGTCCAACCCCCGGGCACAACTGAAGCGGCCCTAAAAGATGGCCGCCCAGCCTCTGCTTGAAAACCTCCAAAGAAGGACGAGACCCCGCCACTCCCCAAATCCACTATCCAGGAGCTCCGACTGTCGGGAAGCTCTTCCTAACGTTTAGGTGGGATTTCTACACTGAATTGCACCCGATGTGAAGCACAGAATCACGGAGCTGGAAGGGAGTTTGGGGGGAATCTAATGTATCCCCCTGCCCCCCCCCGTAGTCGTAAACAGCCCCCTGCCCAAGAAAGGCCCATCCAAGACCTCCAAAGAAAACATCTCTTAACATGAGGAAATTCTTCCTAAACTTTAACTCAACTAACAAGAGGAAAAAAAGAAAAAACAGAAAGAGCTACAACTTTAAAAATTGGTTCCTACCCTTGTTGCAAACGGATCCAAGCAAATAAACATGGTAAACTTATAATCATTACTTTGTTCCTCATTATGTTTATATCCATTATATTTCATAGTTTTTCGATGAGAAAAAACTCTATATAAGTCTAAGATTTATATAGTATTTTTTCTGTTTTTTTCTTTTTTCTCTTGTTAGTTTAGTTAAGGTTTAGAGAGAATTTCCTTATATTAAGAGATGTTTTATTTGGAAGTCTTGGATGGGCCTTTCTTGTGGGGGGGGGGTTAGTTGTTTACTACTATTAATATTAGAATATATTCTAATATTAGTAGTAGTAATATCAATATTAGAATATATTCTAATGTTATATTCTAATATAAGAATATTATTCTAATAATATTATATTATATTAGAATATATTCTAGTATTATTATTAATAGTAGAATAGTAGAATATATTCTAATATATTCTAATATTCTAATATTAAACTAATATTAATATTAAACTGTTCTAAGTGCCAACCTACATATCCATAACATCTCTAATTTGCTAATTTACTAAGTAAAAAATAAATTTCTTGGTCAAAGTATTTTAATATTAATTAATTCTAAAAATTCTAAAAACAATCAATCAATTCCTAACACATATTCTTTAAACTGAACCATACTTATTAAAAAAAATAGAATAGCAACAATTTAAAAAGTCATCTTTCGTCTTCATAGTATCTTTCACATGGTGGCACGTAAAAATAGAAAAATTTAAAAGAAACAACAACATGCAAGTTCAAAATCCTAAAATCATCTATTCACCATTTTCCCTTAGATAACCAATTAAAAAGGTTTCCACTCTAAAAGAAAGTCTTATTCAATATAACAAATGTAAGGTCCTGTACTTAGGCAGAAAAATTGAAATGCACAAATACAGGATGGGGGACGTCTGGCTGGATAGGAGTACATGTGAAAGGGATCTAGGAGTCTTGGTGGACCACAAGCTGAAGATGAGCCAGCGGTGTGATGCGGCAGCCAAGAAAGCCAACGTGATTCTTGGTTGCATCAATAGGAGTATGGTGTCTAGATTGAGGCAGGTAGTAATATCACTCTACTCTGTTGTGGTCAGGCCTCATTTGGAATAATCCTGTCTCCAGTTCTGGGCACCTCATTTCAAGAAGGATATCGACAGGCTGGAACATGTCCAGAGGAGGGTGACCAAAATGGTGGAGGGTCTGGAAGTCATGAAGCCCTCTGAGGAGCAGCCGAGGGGCTGGGGATGTTTGGTCTGCAGAAGAGAAGGTTAAGAGGGGCCTGAGAGCCATGTTTAAATATCTGAAGGGATGCCATGTTGAAGATGGAGGAAGCTTGTTTTCTGCTGCCCCAGAGACTAGGACAAGGAACAATGGGTTCAACCTTCAGGAAAGGAGATTGCACCTGAATCTCAGGAAGAACTTCCTGACGGTCAGAGCTGTCCGGCCGTGGAATCTGCTGCTGCCTCCATGAGTGCGGTGGAGTCTCCTCCGTCTTTGGAAGTTTTTAAGCAGAGGCTGGATGGCCATCTGTCCAAGGGAGAGCTTGGATGGGTATTCCTGCTTGGAAGGGGGTTGGACTGGATGGCCCCTGGGGTCTCTTCCAACTCTATGATTCTAACCCTTTAATCTAGCTGTAAGTTTATCCACTTCCACTATTGCTATCAGTATATTGAGTCTTTACTTAGAATCCCCTTTCAAGGAATGATAGGATCTTAGAGTTGGAAGAGACCCCCAGGGGCCATCCAGTCCAACCCGCTTCTGCCAGGCAGGAAGACACTTCATAGCACCCCCAGTAAATGGCCATCCGTGGCTTTTCGTTGCTTCAGGCCACGGTTCTTCTTGCCTTCCAACCTGGAGAGGCCCCTGGGGATGGAACCTGGGCATGTGAGAATCTGCCTTTATCCCAAGTCAGGCCCTGACTGGCAGCAGCCATGGCTTTGCCCAGTGTTTGTGGCAAAGTGGAGATGCCACGGGGAGATGGAATCAAGGACTTTGGATTTAGAAGGCGACCTTCTACGCAACCAGATCCACGGGGGGGAGTCTATCTAGCCCAGTACTGCCAGCTCCGACAGGCAGCAGGCACGGCTCTTCACCAGGCATTCAGGAAGGATTCCTCACCAGCCCTGCTAGGGACCGAACCTGGGACCCCCCCATACAAAGCTCAACCAGACCCCTGAAGGCCTAGCTGAATCAGTACTGCCATCTCTGACTGGAAGCAGCTTCATGGCTTAGACAGGATGCTTCCCTAGCCCTTCCTGTAGATTGAACCCGGGGCCTTCGCACAAGACCGAGACCCTTGGTGGTCCATCTGGCCCAATATCACCAACTCAGACTGGCAGGCAGGCCCCTCCGCTGGGGTTGTCCCCTGCTGGGTAACCCACACTCCACAAACGTCCCTCTGAAGTAGTCGGATGTATTGTAGAACACGCAGGCAACACAGCACACTTCTTCCAAAGTTGCTGAGACTAAGTTATACACGCCGCTCTCAGGTTTTATAGACACAAATCCAAATCTGAGGCACACAATGCTGTGACTGGTGAGAATCATAAATCTAACGTCACCCCACATCTTTAGACAGTTCCCAGACCTGTGCTTGGTTCCCATTCCTCACCATCCTGGGACAGTTTGGCTCAAGCACGTACTTCCTGCCTCTTAACTTATCGGCCATTTCCGCACTGGAGTGCTATAGCGCTATGATTCCACTTTCAACATCCTATGGAATCCTGGGGTTTGTAGCTTCAGGAGTGGCCGGCCTGAGGTTCAAGTTGGGAACTTCTGGACAGAAAGCAGACTTCCTATGGAATTGGATCTTTGTGGGGAATGCCTACGTTGTGTGGGGATTCTGGGTGCTGTAGTCCCCTCCAAGCAGTGGCTCTTACTCAGGACCCCCCCCCCGCGTCCCTCACCCACCTACACATGACGTTGCGGAGTTTCTCGAGGTTGGCCGGAGTGAAGTACCAATAATTCCGGTCGCATCTCTGCACATCTTTTTCAATCCGGTGGAGGTTGACGGTATACATGTCTAGCAGTTCTGGCTAAAGGACGGCACAGGAAGGGGAGAGGGTTAGATAGGGAGAAAAACACACCCCAGGGAATTTCATACCTGCAGGTAATCCCTTTTCTCCACGGCTGTGACACCCCCCCCCCTTCAAGGCTTGCCAAAACACCCACCTTCCCCTCCAAAACTGCACCAAGGGATCTTGGGGACTTGTCCTAAGTCTCCAGTATTGGCGGGTTATCTCCAGGTGGGAGTTGTTGGGTGCCATCAAGTAATTTGTCAATTATGGAACCTCTAAAGTGATCCTATTGCCTTATTTAAATATTTGAAGGGATGTCATGTGAAAGACGGAGCCAGCTTCCAGAAACTAGGACAGGGAGCAATAGCTTCAAACTTCAGGAAAAGAAATTCCATCTAAACATTAGGAAGACCTTCCAGAGCAGCTGGACACTGAAATCTGCTGCTACCTCCATGGAGTGTGTTGGAGTCTCTTCCTTCTTTGGAGCTTTTTGGGCAGAGGCTGGATGGCCATCTGTCCAAGGGGAGGGCCTGGATTGTGTCTTCCTGCTTGGCAGAAGGGGGTTGGACTAGGTGGCCTTTGGGGTCTCTTCCAGCTCTAGGATTCTGTGAATAATCCCCTGATTTCCACCTTGATATGGGAATAGCCCCTTTAGCGAAGATGGCTCTGCGTTTCCAAAAAAGAAAGAAATTAGGAACTGACTTCACAGAACTTGACTGCACATAACTGGAAAGTAAACAGGAACTAACTGCAGGTAACTAGTTTGAAAGTAACTAGGAACCTTTAAAATGAATCCAAACGCTTACCTATTACACAAATCAAGTAACTCTTTCCCATTACATTACTTCTGATATAGTTTTCTTATACCTTTGTCACTCACAATAGTAACTAGGCACAAAATTAATTACAGGTTGAGTATCCATTATCCTTTTGGATTTTGGATTTTTTTGGATTTTGTATATTTGAATATACATACAGAATGATATTTGCATATATGTACATAATGAGGTATCTTGGAAATGAGAGCCCAGTCTAAAAATAAAATTCATTTATGTTTCATGTAACAGTCTGAAGACAATTTTGTACAATATTTTTAATAATTTGGTGCATGAAACAGTTTGTCTACACTGCACCGTCAGAAAGAAAAGGTGCCACTATCTCAGCCACCCCTGTAGACAATTTCAGATTTTGGATTTCTGGATAATGGGTGCCCCCAACCTGTATGAGGCTTATAGGATCCCAGAACACACTCACAGAGTAGGTGACCCCAGACGACGAGACAGGTGAAACTTCGCTCACAGTTAAATCAGTGACGGCCAGAGACTGCGAATCCAGCTGCGGGTACAGGCTCTCCATTTCTGGCTCTTCCGAGAGATCGTCCTCACTCTCCGTCGAGTTCGGCTGCCCTCTGCTGTGGTCGACCCAGCTGTCTTCGGACGCAGAGAGGGGCACCCTTTCTTGATCGGCCGTCTCTCTGTCCATCAGCATAAACTCGTCCAAGTTCCCGTTAGGAGGGAAATCTGGACCCTGTATTCCATCTGCCTCTGTGAGGGTCCCATTCTCCACAGGAGCACAGTCCACCGAGGGCGGTCCCCGGCCAGCCTCCACGCTCGTCCGAGCAGAGCAGAACGGAGTCGTCGTCCTGTCGGCCTCCACCGTCCCGTCCTCGGCGCTGAAGCTCCGCTCAGCATAGGCGGAGGGGACAGAGAAGTCCTGCGCGGGAAGATGACCGGAGTCCAGGGATCCATCGCCACCATCAGAGACCATCCTGTCGGAGAATTTCGCCCGCTTGCCCTCATCCGGTTTGGGTTCGGGTTCAGGTTGCTCCACCTCGTCGACCGACTCAAACACCTGGAGAAATGCAAAGGAGGATCTGGTGACCGCCAGGAGGAAAGTTGCCGGCGTTCCCAAAACAAGGGCACCCAAGCTCCACCTGAGGGCTGTGCTCCAAAATGACCTCCAGGGTGTGCGGAGAACAGGTCCATCACATTGTAGGTGTCCCCTGAGCCAACAAGAGGACTTCTTTTGAAACAGGAAGTCAACAGACTTCCACTCCCTTCCTGTCGTTCTTCATCAAGCCTTTATTGCAGTCAACAGACCACGAGGCAATATCCATTCTACACACAGGTACATAGTTATATACATTCTACACACAAGTAAAAATTTAATATAAAAATATAAACAGTCTGTGTTAAAGCGCAAGGTATAATTAACTACATATGAGTGCCTTTTAAAAACAGCTTAATAAGTTTAAAATTTGATAGAAAACACTAAGATTTCAACATACCATATATAAAAAATTTCTGTTAAAATCATACAGCCTTATTTCTGGTCTACAGCTTTTGGCGGCCCTACAGTTCCTAAAGCCACGTCCCCCGCAAAGCAGCTCAGGTGTTTACACCAAGGGGAATCGCTGAGTTCTCAAAATTTGTGTACCATGGCCCTTCAAGTTTTGATAGCAGAGAAGAAAAACTTTGCGACCTCCTCTGTTACTCTTTTTTCAGTATCCTTGAATAGCTACCATTTCAAAAGTCTTCCTGGGAACCTGCTCAGGAGAGGTACTACTAACCTTAATCTATCATCCTTATAAAAAGTACAACAGAAAAGCACATGAGAAAAAGATTCTGCTAGTCCCTCCCCACAGGGGCATACGCGATCCTTGTACTCAATTTGCCGAAAACGTCCCTCGAATACAGCAGATGGAATAACGTTGAATCTGGCTTTACTAAATGCCATCCGGTATTTGGGGATTGTTAAATTTCCAAGGCAGTTAGCACCCTCGGTTGGATTAAAGCTCAAACCCAAGCTGATGGGGGAGCAAGTAGTGCGTGCAACAGATGCAGAATATTGAGCGCCAATATCTTTAATTCGTTGTGCAAGGATCAGCTCGGCCCCGGGGCAGTCAAGAGTGAGCAGGAATGTGTCCGAGAGGCCCGATCGCTGCAATTTTTCTTCCACAGCTTTAGATAGATAAGGCTCTCTGGCCTCAGCTGGCTCAAGAAGGCCAAATCAAGAATGGTCTCCTCGGAGCTCACATGGCTGCCTTCTGGGCCCTCCTAGGGGGTGGCCTTCCACAGTTGGTCACCCTAATCTCCATCCAGCCCTGGGATCCAAAATTAGGAGAGCTACACCTGAAAGCCGTTGTCCATGAAGACATTTGCAGTGTAGGTGAGCCTCACCCGTTCATCCCAGCTTGGTCCTCGGTGAGAAAGCGGCATGAGAGAAAGCATGCCCTGAGGCCACGAGATGAGCGCATGATGCTCCTCTGGGAACACCAGAGACCACAAGCCCTTTCTCTAGCCAAATGGAGGCCTGCATTTTTTTTGCTACGTGTCCTGATCAGGAACCCTAGAATTCTGTGAGAGACCAAGGCCGTTTCCGCACTAACCTGTTATAGCGCGATGATTCCACTTTCAACATCCTCTGGAATCCTGGGGTTTGCAGTTTCGGGAGGGGCCAGTCGGCCCCTCCCGAAACTGCAAACCCCAGGATTCCAGAGGATGTTGAAAGTGGAATCATCGCGCTATAACAGGTTAGTGCGGAAATGGCCCAAGACTGGAGAAGGAAAAACAACAACAACAAAAAGTCTTTTGGAGTTGTATATAAGAGGTTGAGTATCCTTTATGCAAAATGCTTGGTACCAGAAGTGTTTCACATGTCGGATTTTGGAATACCTATATTTGCATATATCTAAAATACAGTACTATAGAGGAGCTCTCTGGAGAACCTGCAAACGAATGAGCAGGCGGGCCACACCAGCATCTCAAAGGTGGAAGCAGGTAACTGGCAGGCCCCCTGGAGAGCTGGGCCAAAGCTAACAAAATGAATTTTAACGGGGACAAAGGTAGGGTGCTACGCTTGGGAAGAAAGAATGCAATGCACAGATATAAGATGGGTGACACCTGACTTGAAAACAGTCCGTGTAAAAGGGCTCTAGGAGTCTTCATTGATCACAAGCTGAACATGAGTCAGCAGTGTGATGCTGCAGCTAAAAACACCGTTATGATTTTGAGTTGCATCAACAGGAGTATGGTGTCTAGGTTGAGGGAAATGACGGTACCACTCTATTCTGCTCTGGTTAGACTTCACCTGGAGGAATCCTGTGTCCAGTTCTGGGAACCCCAATTCAAGAAGGACATTGACAAGCTGGAATGTGCCCAAAGGAAGGCGACCAAAATGGAAACCAAGAAGCCTTCTGAAGAGCAGCTGAGGGAGCTAGGTATGTTTAGCCTGATGAAAAGAAAGTTAAGAGGGGACATGATAGCCATGTTTAAATATTTGAAGTCATACGGAGAATGGAGCAAGCCTGTTTTCTGCTGTTCCAGAGACGAGGGCATGGTGCAATGGATTCAAACTACAGGAAAAGAGATTCCACCTATACATCAGAAAGAACTTCCTGGCAGTAAGAGCAGTTTGACAGTGGAATCTGCTGCCTAGGAGTGTGGCGGAGTCTCCTCCTCCTTTGGAGGTTTTTAAAGAGAGGCTGGATGGCTATCTGTCAAAGGGAAGGTTTTGCCAGTGCATTCCTGCGTGGCAGAAGGGGGTTGGACTGGGTGGCCCTTGTGGTCTCTTCCAGCTGTATGATTCTTTCTCCTTACAGTACTGTATTTTAATTTTCGAACACAGCTATCAGGTCCCTTATAGCCTCAGCCTCTCAGATCCTCGGTCACCTTCTAGCCTTGTGTCCCATGTGTTCACTGACTGTGTTGCGTGAGATGTGAGGCTGGAGAAAGACACAAGGATCTGTGAAACGGCGGGGTGTGGACTTGCACCCAGCACTATCCCCCTGTCTCTCTCCAGCCTCCAGAGAACTGAGGGTTTGCAGGATGGGCCCGATGACCTTTGGGGTCTCAGCCTAGTTGCCAAGGGGAGCTCGGCTCCCTCTCAGCTGGATGCTATGAAACACCGGCTGTGTCTCTTCCTAATCGATGCATCTTATTTTGTGTTCAAAAGCAAATGTACCTTCTCAGAAGCGAGGATCTGGTCTAGCAAATGTCCAGAACAGAGTCAAAATGGGGTGCCAGTCCCTCCCTCCTCCCCCCGATCCGGGCTTTCAGCTCAGAAGCTTCGGGCGACGCCCCACGAGGAAGGCAGTGGCCTCGGCTTCCTACCTGGGTGCTTCCGCTGGAGTCGCTCTGAAGCCGCGTCAGGTTCTGCGGGCCGGAACTGCTGCTCTGCGAAGACTGAGAAGAGAAAGAGGGAAGCCCGGTCGGGCCTGAACCACGAGGATTTGGGGGCCGTAGTTGGTGCTGTTGTCACCGTGCACCTTCAAGTCATTTCCAAGTTACAGCCACCTTAGTGCAACTCTAAATGGGCCCCCGGCCACCCAATCCCACCTGACCTTGGAAGTTAAGCAGGGTCGGCTGCAAGGCCCCGCTTTGGGGGTCCCCAATATCAGTATGGCTTGGACGGGCACTACACCTAATTGGCACCATACTGGATCGGCAAATGCATTAATTGGCTCTGATATCAAAATCAGACCTGAGAGGTGACGGAGAAGTCAAACCCGGCGAGGGAAGGAATTTGACGGTAAACGTGAGGAGGACAGGTCAACTCGAAACTTCCTCCAGGTAAGGCTGAGTCATTTGTCAGGCGAATACACGCCATTCCTGTGGATAATGGGCTTAAGCAGAGTTTCCCAAGGAACGCAATTGTGAGAAGCCCACCAAGACACTGATGGACAAATACCCGTCCCTTGTACACCTGGACTCCTTCCTCTTTCCTCACCGCACCCACAACAGACAGCTATTCCAACACCCATCACGTCTTTGTCAATCCAGCCCTAAGCCCATCAACAGGTGAAAGACCCATTGTCCACAGCAGGTTCCCTTTGCCCTGCATCTGGAACCTTCACTGCCACAGGCTATTTCCAGGGTACAAATACCCCCGATTTTAGGATGCCGAGGGCAGTCCCTCAAAGGTCTACGCGTCACTCTGCCCGTCTGGCTCCTGGACGAGAACTGTCCCTAGGTCCTACCTAAGCCAAAACACATTTCTGCTCTTCACTACCCTTCTGGACTGGTAATTATAAATCCTCCCAAACCCCCCAGCCTCTCTATAATTTTTCCTCCCCTTCCCTTTCAGCTAGCTCTTGTGTGAAGGTGTGATCATGTGTATCTTGTGTTCATGCATGAGTGAATTCCCCTCAATAGAACACATTTTTAGCCTATTTCTGAACCTCTGGCTGGTTCCTTTCCCGCGTGTGCCCATAAGCACTGGTAGAAAAGATCTCACTAAGTTGCCCCTCTCTTATTAGTCTCTTGATTTTGAGCTAATTAATTCCCCACTTTTTCAAGGAGGTATTTGGCACTGCAGGACGGCCCTTGTGGCACCCACGTTTTGGGGTTACGCAGCCCTGGCCAGTACTTGGGCCATTTCCGCACGACAGTCTTATAGCGCGATGATTCCACTTTCAACCTCCTATGAATCCTGGGGTTTGCAGTTCCGGGAGGGGCCAGCCGGCCCCTCCCGGAACTGCAAACCCCAGGATTCCATAGGAGGTTGAAAGTGGAATCATCACGCTATAAGACTGTCGTGCGGAAATGTTCTTGGATGGGAAGCAGCCAACAAAGACCAGGTGTTATTGGCAATGTTTCAGAGGAAGGAACTGGCAAAACCCTACGAAGAAATGTATGGGGCACCCTAAGTCAATGGGCGATCTGAAGACATTCACACACAATATAGCATAGGGCCAAAATACCCTAAAGGCACCAGATTCCATCTGATCGCGGACACCAAGCAGGGCTGGCCCTGTCTAAGACTTGGATGGGAGACCTCCAAGGAATACCAGGTGCCGTAGGCTGTATTTCGGAGGAAGGAACGGCAAGACCACCTCTGAGGATTCCTCACCTAAGAAACCTCCAGGAAAAATTCATGGGGTCCCCATAAGCCGAGAGGCAACTTGAAGGTGCAGAAACACACACGCGCTCAAGCTGGACCTATCATAGGGTCTTCTCAGCAATATCTCATTTTTTATTCCATAAATAAGTTTAAAAAAAAACAGTAAATAAATACCATTAAGGAAAAAAATGGTGAAAGGATGATATACATGCATGTATAATATCAAAGTGTAAACAAGGAATTATTTACAGATGTAGCAATTTTGAAAAATTATTTCATAATTATATCTACTGGTTATATTTTACTGTATTTTTGTCTAAGAATTATACTTTATTAAATTACCACCATAGTATAACTTGTACAAGCTCCCACTTGTCTTAACTTCCTTGTTTACCATAAACTAAATGACACCAAATTGAGAGGGGTGGCTAATACCCCAGAGGAGAGGAAAAATTTCCAAATGACTTTGACAGATTGGAGAGCTGGGCCAAGGCTAACAACATGAATGTAAGGTCCTACACCGGGGCAGAAAAAACGGAAGGCACAAATATAGGATGGGGGACACGTGGCTGGATAACAGTCCATGTGAAAGGGATCTAGGAGTCTTGGTGGACCACACGCCGAACATGAGCGTGCAGTGTGATGCAGCAGCCAAGAAGGCGAACGCAATCCTTGGTTGCATCAATACGAGTATGGTGTCTAGATCGAGGGAGGTAATGGTACCACTCTATTCTGTATTGGTTAGACCTCATCTGGAATAATCCTGTGTCCAGTTCTGAGCACCTGATTTCAAGAAGGAGATGGACAAGCTGGAAGGTGTCCCGAAGAGGGCAGCCAAAATGGTGAAGGGTCTGGAAGCCATGAAGCCCTCTGAGGAATGGCTTAGGGAGCTGGGTGTGTTTAGTCTGCAGAAGAGAAGGTTAAGAGGGGACATGAGGGCCATGTTTAAATATCTGAAGGGATGTCCCGTCGAGGAGGGAACAGGCTTGTTTTCTGCTGCTCCAGAGACTAGGACAAGGAGCTATAGATCCAAGCTGCAGGAAAGGAGATGCTATCTGAACCTGAGGAAGAACTTCCTGACAGTCAGAGCTGTCTGGCAGTGGAACCTGCTGCTGCCTCCATGGAGTGTGGTGGGGTCTCCTCTTTCTTTGGAGGTTTTTAAGCAGCTGCTAGATGGCCGTCTGTCCAAGGGAGGGCTTGGATGGTGTCGTCCTGCATTATCAGGGGGTTGGACTGGATGGCCCCTGGGGTCTCTTCCAACGCTAGGATTCTATGATTCCTTTCCATTATTTGCAAAGTAATTGTCTAATGTACTTCCTGCCTTTTTTGGGGGGGTTTCTCTCTAAGTGAAAAATAAAAATACTTCTACAGACATCATAATTGTTTTGTATAATTTCTTTCCACATGTATTTAAATGACTTGTTTGTCCACCTATATACCGTTATACCGTTTCCACCTTCCTCCATCTATACTTTTGGTAATAAATGTGTTCTGCTTCTGTGAAAGCCAATGCTGGTTTCAATCCCTTTTTTGTTTGTTTGTTTTAAGATACAATAATGTCTCCAAATTTCCCTTTTAGATAAATTGTTATTAGATCCCATTCTGTCTTGTTTCCATCTCTCAGAGTTCCATTGAGAGCTTTAGTTAATCTATCACATTCTTTCATTTCCATAAACTTTAAAAGCCGTTCATCGACTTCTGGTATTTGATCTGTCTTCCAACTTCTCGCGTAAAGAATCCTGCCTGTGGTGCTCACATACAGAACCAATCGCCATAACTTTTTTCTTACTGAATTCTTCTATATCAGGAACAATATCGAATAAGAAAAATTCCGTGTCATCGGAATATTAATTCTTAACGTATCTGACATGATTTGGTTAATGTTCTTCCAAAATGTTTTTTTGCTTTCGGACATGACCACCACATATGAAGAAATGGTCCTTCTTCTTTCTTGCATTTCCAATTATTCTTTTGGCCCGTTTTTGTACATCTTGTTCAATGTACAGGGGCTTAAATACCACCTGTAGAAGAATTGTAAAGGATTCTCTTTTAAATTTTGTGATAAAGTGAATTTTTGCGTCCTCCTCAGCAAGGTTTTTTCAGAGGCCACCATGGCCTTTCTCTGAGGCTGAGAGAGTGTGACTTGTCTAAGGTGGCCAAGCAGAGGGTATACGAACCCTGCTCTTCGGAGTCATAACGCGACACTCAAACCACACTACTCTGTCTTGGCTGCCAACTGCAGTCTATCAAGTGCCTTAAGGGGCTGGGTTTTTTAATTAAATTTCCTTTTAATTAATTAATTAATTGAAATTAATTAATTGAAATTAATAACATTTCCTTTTATTCAGTGAATAAGAATGAAAGAATGAAAAAAATTTCTATTTATCTATCTATCTATCTTATATACACAATTAAAAAAAGAATATATGATATCAAATTGTAAGCTTTTGGAGTTATTTACAAGTATAACAATTTTGAAAAATTATTTCATATTTATGGAGATACGCCTTTCTCTCCCTATCTCTCTCTATTAATCCTTTCTGTTATACCTTATATGCTGTATGTTCACCATGTATACGTAACTATCTTATAAAGTAGAGTTAACATAACTTATTATATTCCATTATTTTCTCTGTCTCAAAAGTTATATTTCGGTTAGATTCCCAACACATATATCTTATATAATCTTCTAATTTATCTAATTTTCCATGTTTTCCATAAATTAAATAACTCCTTTTCATAGTTAACAAAGCAATTTATCTGATGTCCTTCCCGACTTCCTTTTTGGGGTTTATTCCTGCATGCAAAGTAAAAGGTACCTCTATTTACATCATAAACTTTATACGTAATTTTCTCCATTTAAATCTAACAACCTGTTTGTCCACCTATTGTTATACCCTTGTTATACAATGTCTACTGTTATACAATTTCCAGATTTCTCCATCTAATCTAGGAGTGTTGCCAGTAATAAATATGTTCGGCTTCTGTAGAAATCCAGTCTTTATGAGAGTGTCTCCAAATTTCCTTTTTAAATAAGATGTTACTGGATTCCACTCTGTCTCATTTTCATCCTTTACAGTCTTTTTAGTCAATTTATCAGAGTCTTTCATTCCCATGAGCTTTGAAAGCCATTCGTCAGGTTCTGGTATTCCGTCAGTCTTCCAATATCTCACATATACAATTCTGGCCGTCGTGGCCATATATAGTACTAGGCCATTCCGCACTGCACTCTTATAGCGCGATTATTCCACTTTCAACCTCCTATGGAATCCTGGGGTTTGCAGTTTAGGGAGGGGCCGGCTGGCCCCTCCCTAAACTGCAAACCCCCAGATTCCATAGGAGGTTGAAAGTGGAATAATCACGCTATAAGAGTGTAGTGCAGAAATGGCCATATTAATTTTTCCTTATTGAGTTGATATATATTAGGAATGATGTTTAGTAAGAAAAGTTCAGGCAACATTGGAATATTAATTCTCAGCATATTTGACATGCCTTTATCAATGTTCTTCCGAAATCTTTTTGCTTTCGAACACGCCCACCGCATATAAAAGAATGATCCTTCTTTCTTCTTACATTTCCAACAGTCCTTTTGCCCCGTTTTATACATCTTATTCAGTTTGGAGGGACTCAAATACCACCTATAAAGCATTTTTAGATAATTTTCTTTTAGATTTTGAGACAGAGTAACTTTTTGTGTCCTTCTCCAACTTTTTTCCTAGACTTCCAACTGTATCTGTTTACCGATGTTCATCGCTCTTTTATCGTTTCTGTCTCCAATTCTCTATTCAATATAAATTTGTTAATTTGTGATCTGAGATGGGTTTATCAAAAATAGCTACTCCAAGCTCATTCTTCTCTGATTTACCTTTTTAGATCCATTTTAAATCTTTCTTTAATTTGCATATATAAGAACCATTCACTGGGAAAACCTTCTTCTTCTAATTCATTCCTTGCTTTTAATCTATAATTTTCTTCCTCTATCTTTATAGTGGATCCATCTTCCCTGAGTGGCTTTCCAGCTCCCAAAGACAGCCTCATGTGGAGAGACCCATTGCAGCATTTTCTTATAGATTTTACTCTTGAATTTTTTCCAGATATTTCGTAGGGAATTCCTTATATAATGATTTTGGAATTCTTTGTCAACTTTTTCTTTTCCATACCAAAGGTATGCATGCCAACCAAATCTCACGTCCGGACCTTCTAGCTTTAAAGTTCACTCATTTTTTACGGTTTTTCAGTCTGCGATCCATGATAGCCCATTTGCGTAATAGTATAATTATTTCAGATCTGGAAGGCCGCAACCTCCTTTTTATCTTTTCCCCATTAACAAATTCCATATAATTCTGGGTTTCTTTCCTTCCCATATGAATCTGGAAAGTTCCTTTTGACATAATTTGAACAATTATGTCAATTATACAATTATAATTATCGGGAGATTCTGGAAAAGAAAATTCATCCTTCGGAGGACGTTCGTTTTAATGACTGCCTTTCGACCTAAAAGTGACAATTTCAGTTTACTTCAATTCTGGATTTCTTTCTTAATCTCTTTCCAAACTTTCGTATAGTTGTCTTCACAAAGCTCTGTATTATGTTTTATTATCCAAATTCCCAAGTACTTGATTTTCTTATCACATTTGAAGCCAGACAGTTCTAATAGTTCTCTTTCTTCTTTCTCTCTGAGATTTTTCATGAGTACATTTGTTTTTTCTTTGTTTATTTTCAGGCTGGCAACCTCTCCAAATATTTTCATTTTTTCCATTAATTTTTCAATGCTTTGGTTAGAGTTTTCCAGAAAAATCACCAAATCATCCGCGTAACCGTTGAGTTTATATTCGTGCCCCTTGATTTTCACTCCTCTTATCTGTAGACCTTCTCTGATTTCTCTATACTTCTAAGACTAATATAAACAGTAGTTTACATTATAGGTCCCTTTGTTTATTCTAAAAGATTTTGTTTTCCTCTCCATTTATAATCAAACATGCACTTGGTCTTTGTATATTTCTTGGATCCAAGCAATGAAGTTCATCTTTTGCAATATTTCAAGTCCCAATTTACATTTTCAAATGCTTTTTCAAAATCTATGAAGATCATCGCCAATTTTCTTTCATTGTGTTTTTCAAAATATTCCACCATATTTACTACAGATCTGATGCTATTTCTTAATAGTCTTTTTGGCAGGAATCCATTTTGATCTTCGTGAATTAGGGACTGCAACACTTTTTTTCATCTTTCCGCTATAATCGAAGTGAATATTTTATAATCAATATTTAGGAGTGAGATGGCGCTGCAGCTTCCTGGATGTTTTAAGTCTTCCCCTTCTTTAGGGACTAAAATACTGTTAGCTTCATCCCACGATTGAGGTTTACCATTTACTATTATTTTGTTGAATGTAGCTGGCAAAGGTAGTAGCAGTTCTTCTTCAAAAAGTTTGTAGTATGCAGCTGAAAAACTATCAGGTCCTGGAGCTTAGTCTTGAGTTTTTGAATTGCCGACAAGATTCCCATTACTGTAAAAGGTGAGTTTAAAATGTTTCTCTGGTCTTCTGAAAGTTTTAGCATGTTTTGTTTATCCAAATAGTCTTTTATGCGCTCTGTTCTATTTTCCGGTATATTTTGCAGATCAAATCATTTGGAATAGTATCTGTTAAATATCTTTTTTATAGACGCTTGATCAGCAAATATTTTCTCTCCTTCCTTTACCTCAGCTATATAGCTTTTTTCAGTTTCCTTTCTTAATTTGTAGGCTAACCATCTTCTTGGTTTGTTCACTCTTTGGAAATGATTTTGTTTCATTCTTCTAAGCTTTTTCTCTAATTGTAAAGTGTTCCAAGATTTGAGTTGTCCTTGTAGAAGTTTGATTCCTTTTCACAAAGTTTCATTTGCTGTGTTGGTTCTTAATGCCTCTTCCTTACTTTTTAGTTTATTCTGAATTTCTAGGCATTTCTGTTGTTTTTTCCCATTCAGATCCCCATTTTATAACAGCTTTGCTAGCATCGCATATAATCTTCATCGATGTGTCCTATGTATCATTTTCCGTGAAATAATATTTTAATATTTCTTTGGCCTATGATAGATATTTATTTCTCTGAAGTAATGAGTCCTTTAATTTCCAATTCCAACTCTTCTTTTTTGTATGCAGATGTGGTTGTATTGGATTATGATCAGAAAGCGATTTTGGTAAAATTTCTTTGACGAACGTGTGTAGTTGTTTGGAGATGAAGAACATATCTATTCTAGACATTGTCTTGTGTACGTCTGAATAAAACGTAAACCCCTTTGAGCTCCCATATTTGTGACTCCAAAGATCCAGTGAGCTAAAGCTCTCCATCAAATTAAAAAAGGTCTTTGGGAGTTTGCCTTGGGTTCTTTTTTTTTTGAGGGGTTTTTGAGAAGATCTATCAGTGGTTGGGTTTATAACACCGTTCATGTCTCCCAAAAGAAAAATATTTTCTTGATGTCTTTCCTGAGTGTATTTCACAAGTTCAGCTTCAAGTGCTTTAAAAAATTTATCTTTATTTTCAATAGGAGCATAAATTTTTCATAAAAGTCTTTGGCCTTGTCTGGTCTGGATATTTTATGCCATCTTTGCTTACACAAAACAGAAATCCCTTCAGCATTCTCCCATTTAAAATTTATCTTGTTTTTTTTAATAATAATTGAGTAAAATTTATAATCATATCTATTTTTTCAAGATTGAATATGGTATATCCTTGAAAAATTTTATTTCCTTGTTATCCATCATTCATTTGTAATTGTAATTTGTAATCATTAATTTTTTATCTTTGGTCCATGTTTTAGTGAAACACACTATAATGTCTCTCGGCCAATTTTTTCCCTGGGAAGTCTCAAACTTACTCTAAAGATCTTGTCAATGTCAGCTTCTGGTTCGTCTTCTGGGATTTCTATATAAGATGCCAGTACAGGGATGATTTTTTCATACAAGTCCTCCTCTGTGGAATCAGAAACTCCCCTTAGTTTCAAGCATTTCTCACAATATCTTAATTCTTACATGTTATCGTTTCTTCATAATCTTGGGTCTCTCTTATTTTCTTGTATCTGTTTCTAATGGTTTGGTTTTATGTTGTAGTTTCTGTATATCTGTCTTCATTAATGAAATGTCCTTGTTAGTCTTTTCAATTTTTTTTATTTATAGAGTCCGGGTTTTTTTTTGATGTCCATTTTTACCTCTGCCCTTACTTCTTTCATTTCTTGTCTTATTTCCTGTCTTATTTCTTGTTTGATTTCCTGTTTGAAACTTCTGAATTCTTCTAACCGACAAGAAATATCCACTGACCCAGATGGTTGATCGGACGTAAGACTGGGTGGAACGTCAACTGAAGCTCTTCTTCCTGTTGTGATGTGAGATATCATTTTTGCTTCAGCTTGGATAGTAGCCTTCTTTTTAACTGTAGTCATGGTTGACATTTTGTGTTTAACCTTAAATAGCAACATTGTTATGAACACTTTCCTTTAATAACACTATATGGCAGTATTAACCTATAATCCGATATCTTTCTCCAGTCTTTACGCTTTAGTTACAGTCCAGGTTTGTTTTGGTTCTTCTTATCTTGCCTTATGCAGGTTGTCCTTGACCAAACTTAAAGCTTCAAGAAAAAGAAAGAGAAACAACTTTCCTTCTCCTTCCCTCTTAAAGTAGGTTTACTTAATTCCTATTCCTATTATTGTACTGATAATACTCTAAATTAATCCAATGCTTAAACGCTTAATAACAATATCTGTAAATAAGTCTAGCAATATTACAGTAGGTGCAGCAAGAAAGAAAGAGAAAAGGGAATGAAATGAAGTTTATAATTGATTTCTAAGTTAATAATTAATTTCTAGTACTGTATTGGCTGGTGTATAAGATGCACCAGCATATAAGATGCATTCCATTTTAAAATGTTTTTTTCTAGAGGAAAAAAACCTAGTTTTAAAAAAATAGCATGGCTTCTCCTGTCCCGTTCCCCTCCGTTTTGCAGAGGAAGGGAAAGGAGGGAGCACCAGAGGCACGGAAAGAAAGTTCCTAGGATCTTTCTTCCCCTCCTTTTCTTCCCTGGTTTGCAGGGAAGGGAAAGGAAGAAGCTCTGGAGGGACAAGAAGAAAGCTGCACAAACTTTCTTTTCCCTCCGTCTGGAGCTACCTCTTTTCTCTTTCCATTCAAAACTGAAGGGAAAGTGGAGGTAGGGGAGGCCGCAAAGGTTCCTTTCCTTCCCTCCGGAGCTTCCCCTCCCTTTCCAGTGCATTTTGTCTTGGTGCTGAAAACTTGCAAGGAGGTAAAATGCTTAGGAAAGAGGCTGGTTTTTGCCAGCCGAAAAGACCCACTGAAGTATAAGACGCACCCTATTTTTAAAAGTTATTTTTCAGGAAAAAAGTGCATCTTATATGCTGGCAAAAAAAGGTATTTGAAGGGGTGTCATATGGAGGATGGGGCAAGCCTGCTTTCTCTGCTCCAGAGACTAGGACGTGGAGCAATGGCTTCAAACTTGGCGGCAAGAGCATTTCGACATTGGAATATGCTGCTGTCCGGAAGTGTGGTGGAGTCTCCCTCTTTGGAAGTTTTGGGGCTCGATGGCCATCTGCCCAAGGGAGGGCTTTGATCGTGTCTTCCTGCTTAGCAAAGGGGGTTGGACTGGATGGCCTTTGGGGGTCTCTTCCAACTCTGGGATTCTACAAACCTGAAATCACTAGGAACTTCACAGCTTTTTCTTGGTCTAAGCAAACTGTTTCCTTCATCATGGTTTGACCAATTTCCCATTCAAAACAAAAGAACAGAAGGTAACCCTTGCTACGTTAACGTTAACTTGTAATGCATTACAGCCCAGTTTCTCAGCCAAGGAAGGAGGTGGGCCAGGGAGAGGAGATACAGGGCCCCCAGGCCAACCCACCCCCTTTCCCGCTCCTGTCCCTGACCTGGTTTGGACCCTCGGTGCCCGTTCTCCCCGCCATGCCTCGGCAGACACACACATACACACATTTTGATATCTGCAGCTTCCCCACTTTTGCAAGGATCCTGGCCCCTAACCCTAGAGAATGGAGAGGGCTAACTATACTTCCAAGCTCTGGATTATTTTTTTTTAAATGGCATGCTCACGAGGAATTCTGTTCTACCACTTCCTCCCTTCCTCGTTGCTGGGCAAAAAATGCTGCTGTCCAGAAGTGTGGCGGAGTCTCCCTCTTTGGAGGTTTTGGGGCTGGATGGTTTTTATTACGATCTTTCCCACAAACAATGAAACGTTAAACAGCGCAGAAAGAAAGGGAGAAATAAAAACTAAAGGAGAACTAAAGAGAAAAAAAATGAAGAAAGAATAATTTCCCTCCTTGCTTTCAGTGGCTATAGTCAAATACATGGGATAGCCTCGCCCTGCTCTTTAAGAACCGACTCATTCACTTCTGCTAATTATTGATATCAGTTCTCAAAACCAACAGCCATTAAATCATCCCAATAATTAAACCTCTGACCACTCCGCCAAGATACGAGTCGTCTAAATAAAACAAAGAAGAAGATTTATCAACTACATGATTTAACTTGAACCACTTGCGCAGTGTAACCTGTTTAATTTCTAGTTCAGGAATTTGTAATGTTTTATCCTTTTGGGCGGAAAAAAACCCTCTGTTTACTTGTTCGATGTAAAACATAACATACAATAAAAATATTTTATTAAAAAAAATGTTTTCTTTTTTTCCTGAAAAAATATCTATCACGGGGTTCCGATCTTTCCAAACCGTCTCCAGTCAAACTCGGTGACTCATCCAGGCTCACCTTGTTGCTGACGGTGGAGTCCCGGTGCATCATGCGCTCCATCGTCGAATCCAGGCTAGCGCTGGAGGAGCACTTGGCCAGGGCCGCGGCGTGGGACTCCTTCTCCCGCTGGCGGACGATGGCTTCGCACCCCAGCCACTCCGCCATGGTCTGTTCGTAGCAGGCACGGGTCTGGCAGTCGACCTGGGAGGAAGGGAGGGAGGTCGGGAGGCCTTTCTCCACCCAAATTTACGTCCTGAAACTGAACACGGGTCCTGTCCGTACTCAGATCTGAATGCAGGTAAGACCCTCCTGAATAAAGTCAGAGTAAAGTCGGAGGCTTTCACGGCCGGAATCCATAGGTTGTTGTGGGTCTTCCGGGCTTTGAGGCCGCATTTTATTAGTATTTTCTCCTAACGTTTTGCCTGCATCCGTGGCTGACATCTTCAGAGGATCTGGCGGCATGGAAGTGAGACAGAGTAGACAGACTTGTGTGGTCCCCGGGTGGGAGGGAGCAATTTGCATGTGTTGCAGTTGGCCTACTGTTGAATGGGATACCCCCCAGGGTTGCATTGTTAGTCAGGGGATATGCATAACTGTGCATTAAGTACATTAGCAACCCATTGTATTGTTCCCTGTAGAGGGACCTCCAGAGTCTGGGTGGGGTTCAATGGCACATTTTTGAGTCTTGATTTTAGTGCTCTTCAGTACTGATCGCCAAATCTTCTTTACTTTCCAAGTTTCTTCTTTCCTGCTGAAATTGTCCAGGTGTTTACGGATTTCGACGGCCTCTCTGTGTAGTCTGACATAGCAGTTGCCCGAATGGTCCAGAATTTCTGTGCTTTCGAAGACCATTCCGTGTCCAGGTTGGTTTATAACATGTTCTGCTGCTGCTGGTTTTTCTGGCTGGATCAGTCTGCAGTGACTTTCGTGTTTGGACGCTGCGTTTTGTAGTCCCTACATAGACCTGCCCACAGCTGCAAGGTACGCCATAAACTCCAGCAGAGGTTAGAGGGTCCCTCTCGTCCTTTGCTGAACGTAGCAACACAATGGATTGCTAACGTACTTAACGCACTTTTATGCATAACGCCTGACTAGCAATACAACCCTGGGGGACATCCCATTTAACAACAGGCCACCACACAGGCCAACCGCAACACACGTGAATTGCTTCCTCCCACCCAGGGACCACACAAGTATATCTCCTCTGTCTCACTTCCGTGCCGCCAGATCCTCCGAAGACGCCAGCCACCGATGCAGGCGAAACGTCAGGAGGAAATACTAACAGAACACGGCCTCAGAGCCCGGAAAACCCACAGCAGCCTATGAAGTCAGAGTGCTCCTGGGCACTGCTTGTTAATAAAAGGTGTCAATAAAAGAGGAAGGTGTCACACCTCCACAAAAAGAGTTGCAATTTTGGGAGGTGGAGTAGCTTGAGATATAATTGGCTCTGGAGATGGAGTACACTTACTAATAGCATACTTAGTAATAAAGTTGCATTCAGCAATAGCAATCGGTTAAATTAAGTTTTAAAAGGATAGAAATAAGAATGAAATTATTAATAGCATATTTTTTAAAATGCTAATTATGAGAATAAATAATAATAATGAGAATAATGAGAATGAGATTCTGATACATATAACAAAAATATATAATCAGTATGATTTATATGTTGAGTAAGTCTCTTATATTAATGGACTTGGAGAAAAATAGAAATGGAAGCATTTTTCTGTTGTAACTTTTTTTCTTCACGTTTATGTTTCTCACATCGTGTGTGTGTGTGTGTAGTTTTTTTTCCTTTTATAATTTTTCCTTTGGTTTTTTCCTTTTATATTTTTATTATAATTTATATTAAAAATATAAAAAAAAAACTTGTGCGCACAAACTTCACTCAGATTTAGAACAGAAGTGTCTCTTTGGAGCAAAGCAAGCATGAGGCTATTGCATATTGGAAAGTTACAGATTTTATACCTTGTCATACAAATTTAGGCACACTTAGCAGTGATCGGTGAAAGTCAGGAACGTCACATCACCCCACCAGTACAGGCGCTTTCGCAGACTGTTTGTCAGTAGGTTTGGCTAAAGCAGAATCCCAGTCTTTCCCAGCTAAAACTTTCTTTGCTTAGTTTACTGCAGAAACGCTGCTGCAACCTGACACCGAAGTTCTGCCTTTCTCCAGCCCTTCTTCACCATCTCCCCAGTGCTGATGCTGCTAAAAAAAATTCCACCTTGACAGAGGAAGAGGAGGAGCAGGAAGCAGGTATAAAAAGGCTTTGTAAGAAGGGGCGAAAATAGACATCATGAGAAAAGTGACTTATATGAATTATAGCCAATTATAGCTACAGATTCTTGGATCTTTTACTGCTTTAACTGACTCCACTACTACTGAATAGTAGTAGTGGAGTCAGTTAAAGCAGTAAAATGCTTAGAAAATGCTTTTAAACCACAGTTGTGTCGTGTGGATGGACCTTTAAAATCTCCTGCTAGGGAGCTCAAGTGATACAATCCAGGGGAGTAAAGCATACATCAGAGCTTGCCAGCTGGGAATTCTTAAGCTCCCCCTCCCCAAACTATAAATCCCAGGAAACTATGAATCCCAGGAGGAAAAAATGTAGTGTCAAACTGCTAGAACAGCACTCACCTCTTTCCTCTCAGCTTCTGTCATCCCAAAACGGTAATGCCCAAGGAGAAAAGGCCAAACGGCTTTCCGGATCTCATGCTGGACTCCTCCAAAGTAAACCAGCCGCAACAGCTCCTTCTCTTCGTATTTCTGTGGAGAAACTTGAGATGAAAAGAGACCCAGAACCAAGGCGGGGAAGGACCTGACGGTATTGCATCGTGCAACCCAACCCACTTGCAGGGGCTTAGTGGCCACCATCAGAAACTCGTTTGGTGATGAGACAGCAGACGGGGTCTTTTTGGTGGATGCTTCACGGTGGTGCAATTCCTTCCCCGATGGGGTTGGGGTGGCCCCCTCTCTGCTCTCCTCCAGTGGGATGCAGTTCCATAGACTTGGCCTTGTGTCCACTGCCCTCACCAAACACGACTGTAAGGACGGTGGGACCAAGATTCCCAAAGATCTTAAAACTCAGGCAAGGTCACAGAAGGACATGTGGTCTACACTTTGGAAGAGCAAAAGGAAATTCACAGACATAGGATGGGTGACACCTGGCTTAACCACGGTACCTGTGAAAAGGATCTTAGGAGACCACAAACTGAACATGAGTCAGCAGTGTGACACAGCAGCTAAAAGAGCCAATGCGATTCTGGGCTGCATCAATAGGAGTCAGGTGCCTAGGTCAAGGGAAGTGATGGTCTCACTCTATTCTGCTTTGGTCAGAGACCACCTGGAACAATCCTGTGTCCAGTTCTGGGCACCAAAGTCCAGGAAGGATATGGACAAGCTGGGAGGTGTCCAGAGGACGGTGACCAAAATGATTGAAGGCCTAGAAACCATCAAGGCCTCTGAGGAGCAGCTTAGGGAGCTTGATATATTTAGCCTAGAGGAGAAAAAGTTAAGCAGAGACTCGATAGCTACATTTAACTATCTGAAGGGATGTCATACAGAGGATGGAGCAAGCCTGTTTTCTGCTGCTCCACAGACTAGGACACGGAGCAATGGCTTCAAACTTCAGAAAAAGAGATTCCATCTAAATGTTGGGAAGAACTGTCTGACAGCAAGAGCAGTGGAATCTGCTGCTGCCTGAATGGAGTGTGGCGGAGTCTCCTCCTTCCTTCGAGGTTTTTAAGCAGAGGCTGGATGGCCATCAGTCCAAGGGAGGGCTTGGATGGTGTCTTCCTGTGTGGCAGAAGGGGACTGGACTGGATGACCCTTGGGGTCTCTTCCAGCTCTAGTCTGGGCGTAAAGCATCCGTACCGTGCTGTCCTGCAGAAACGCCTCCCAAATCTCCGCTGTCAGTCCCGAACCGGCATCACAGGGAACATCGGGGGACACAATGTCATGGTTCACCAGCGCCGACAGGTGCGTCCGGACGGTCGAAAGGTGGCGGCAATAAGCAAGCCCTGTGACACGGGGGGAGATTTGGGGATGGGCCCAGAAATACCTGGTGAGTCTCTGCAGCGACCGACCCAACCAACAAAGAAAAGCCAGTGACACGGCTTCCACCCATCCCTCCGCTGCCACCAGCTGTGGGGATCTGCTGGATGCCCTCACGACGCTCTTGCATAAGGTGCAAGTTCTGCCCCCAGGCACCACCATCCACGGACAGCGTAACTTCTGCTCCCAAACATTTTGGGTAGGAGATACTCAACGTGGACATCTGAATCCCGACACCAACTCTAACACCTGCCTCTTGTTCTCTCTCTGACTCATAATCTAACTTTGAACCTGACTCAACTAATACTTCTCACTCCATACTCTCAACCTCTCCCAACAGATCCTTTACTACATCTGCTCTGTGTGTGTGTGTGTGTGTGTGCCATCAAGTCACCTGCGGGTCTATGGTAACCCCATGAATTTCACAGAATTTTCTTAGGCAAGAAATGCTCAAAGGTGGTTCTGCCAGTTTCTTCCTCTCAAATATTGCCTACAGCATCTGGTGTTTGTTGGTGGACTCCCATCCGCATACCAACCAGGGCTGACCCTGCTGAGTATCCAAGATCGGACGCAATCTGGTGCTCTTAGGTTATTTGGGACAACTTGCATTGCACTGACATATTTTATCATACTTTACCATAATTTATCTAACAACACACAACAACATTTTCCCTCTGGAAAAGTCCACAACATCCCAGCACCTCCCAAAATGTATTAGACTAAGGACCCCATCATGCAAGTTGGCCTTTTAAGGCTCTTGTGATGGACGGGGAGGGAAGACAGACTCACAGCCGTAAAATGCACGAGAAAGGATCTGATACTTCATGTTGTCACAAAGAAGCTTCAGCGGCGCCCTGTGGAGAAAAAGAAAGGATGCATTAGCGCACCCAACGCTGTCGGATCTCAAGGCTGAGCCCCAAGTCTCCAGTTTTTCCCAGTCACCTCCAAGCAGGAATTGAACAAGGATTTCTCCAGCACTTGCTCGATGCCCTCAGGCACTTCCCCGGGGACATCTGAAAACCTTTGAAACCCATGCCTGGATACACACAGCAATTGGGAGGGGCTGCTAATACCCCAGAGAAGTTCAAAATGACCTTGACAGATTGGAGACCTGAGACAAAGCTGAGAAAATGAATTTTAACAGGGAAAAATGTAGGGTATGACACTTAGGCAGAAAAAAATGGAATGCACAAATATAGGATGAGGGAGACGTGGCTGGACAGCAGTCCATGGGAAAGAGATCTAGGAATCTTGGTGGACCACAAGCTGAACATGAGGCAGCAGTGTGATGCGGCAGCCAAGAAAGCCAACGGGATTCTTGGTTGCATCAAAAGGAGTATGGTGTCTAGATCGAGGGAGGTAATAGTACCACTCTATTCTGCTTTGGTCAGACCCCATCTGGAATACTGTGTCTGGTTCTGGGCACCTCAGTTCAAGAAGGATGTCGACAATCTGGAGAGCGTCCAGAGGAGGGTGACCAAAATGGTGAGGGGTCTGGAAGCCATGAAGCCCTATGAGGAATGGCTTAGGAAACCGGGTGTGTTTAGTCTGCAGAAGAGAAGGTGAAGAGGGGACATGAGAGCCACGTTTAAGTATTTGAAGGGATGTCATGTTGAAGATGGAGCAAGCTTGTTTTCTGCTGCTCCAGAGACCAGGACAAGGAGCAACGGATTCAAGCTGCAGGAAAGAAGATTCCACTTGAACCTCAGGAAGAACTTCCTGACCATCAGAGCTGTCCGGCAGTGGAATCTGCTGTTGCCTCCATGGACTGTGGTGGAGTCTCCTCCTTCTTTGGAGGATTTTAAGCAGAGGCTGGATAGCCATCTGTTGGGAATGTTTTGATGGGTGTTCCTGCATGGTGGAAGGGGGTTGGACTGGATGGCCCCTGGGGTCTCTTCCAACTCTAGGATTCTATATTCAATACCTTGCTGCAAATCACAATTAGCAACTGTTACGCTGTTGCGGCAGCATGTTGTATTTTCTACAAGCGAAGCTAACCGGGGTTTTCCTTATACTAACATGACAGGGGCCAAGCCTCCTGACATACAGGGGGGTAGATCTGGATTGTGCATTAGAAGGAACTTCTGGATGGCAAGAGTGGTTGGTCATGAAATCAATGCCCCAGAGAGGTGATGGGGTCCTTCTCTGGATGTCCTCCAAAAGAGGCCGGACAACTACCTGCTGCTGGGGATGCTCTAGCTGGAAATCCTGCATTGTGTGTCGGGTGCGTGTGTGCGTCGTGCGATTCCACTTCTTCCTTGATGCCGCCACTCGCACCCCACGCTCTCTGATCCCAGGCCAAGCTCTTGTTTTCTCACCTTTCGTGGCTGCATCCGTTGGACGGTCCGCTTTCCGTCGATCCGCTGTGGGAACACGAGGAGCAGGACGACTTGCGGGCGCTGGGCTGCCACATCGGAGGCAGGCCGCCCGCCGGGGTATCCATCAGGTCCTGGGGAACTGGGAAGGCGGCAAAGGAGAACAGAATGGGAGTGAAACCCTGCCGAAATCAGCACGAGGAGAAAAGAAACAGCACATTGGAGAGAAATCGCGAGAAGGTGAAAACAAGGGTGAAAAATCAGGATTGCAAGAAGGCGTTCGGAGCTGTCGATCAAGTTGATCACATGATCATCACCCAATCACAGAGCAGGCTGGGAAGGAGGCGGGGAGAGAGAGAGAGACAGAAAGATGTATTTGAGGGAAAGAAAGCTAGTGACCTAGTCACTTGTTGACTATAATTGAGCATGGCTTCTATCTATCTAACTGAGCATTGGGTTGGGTTGGAAGAGACCCCCAAGGGGCCACCGAGTCCAGCCCCCTTCGGCCATGCAGGAAGACACCATCCAAGCCCTCCCTTGGACAGGTGGCCACCCAGCCTCTCTTTGAAAACCTCCAAAGGAGGAGGAGACCCCACCACTCTCCATGGAGGCAGCAGCAGAGTCCACTGTTCAACTGCTCTTACCATCAAGAAGTTCCTCCTAAGGTTTAGGTGGAATCTCATTTCCTGTTCTTTGAAGCCATTCCACCATATCCTTGTCTCTGGAGCAGCAGAAAACAGGCTTACTCCATCCTCCCTATGACATCCCTTCAAATATTTAAACACAGTTATCCTGTCCCCTCTTGGCCTTCTCTTCTCCAGCTAAACACGCCCAGCTCCCTAAGCTGCTCCTCAGAGGGCTTCAGGGTTTCCAGTCCTTCCACCATTTTGGTCACCCTCCCCTGGACAATTTCCAGCTTGTCCATCTCCTTCCTCAACTGTGGTGCCCAGAACAAAATACTCAATATACTCAGAATAAGGCCAGTGTGTACTCAGTAGACGTGTCTCACCGGCTCTCCTGCTGAATAGCATCCAGGGGGAGGCCTGACCTTTTTGATCAAAAGCTCTGTCCTGTGTTTCTTCCTCCTCTGACCGGACTGAGAGTTTCCTTTAGTGCTCCATGCCTGCTCCCGGTGCAGGACGCGGGCGTTCCAGCAACAGCCATCATAAGAAGATGGGGAGCTGCCCTTAAACTGAGTCACACTCCTGCAGGTCCCAGTGTTTTATCACACTTTGCCAGGTTTCAAGGCAGGATCCCTCGGTGGTCCTATCTGAAGATGTCACAATTGGCAATTAAATCTGTGTATTTAATCTACAGAGGAATGCTCCTTATTAGGGATGGGCCAACCGAATCCTCGAATCCTCGGCAAGAAGGCGAGATTCGCGAATCCGAATCCCCGTGCCAAAATAGGCAAACCGAATCTTTCGAACCCACCACCTAAATAGTCTGTTGGAGACCGGGACACCGGAAAACCTGGGAGACCAGACACACAAGGGGAGGTGGCAAGTACGAGAGTTTTTCCCTTGGAGTAATAACGGCCTTTCCTAACAATTTCAGAAATTACAGCTGGGCTTGTATTCTAAGATCATTAAATTGAACATTTCATATTTAAGTTCAGCACTATTTTCTGTGCTGGAAATCAATGGCATGTATCAATGCTGGGGTCAGTGGGCCTGACACCTATCAGAAGTAGTGGGGCAGAGGTCACACAATCTCAGCCAGTGATTGCCACATGCAGGGCAGTGTACCTCCTTCCACAAGAACAGTGCCTGGTTGTAAACCTACAGCTAGAATAGGATGAAAAATAAATATCTGTCATGGTTTCTTATGAGCCATATGACATACCACAGGAAAAATGGTTTTTAAAAATTGGCCCCTCTGGGGCCCACCAAAGGCCTGATTGGCTGGAAGGTGCAGCTGAAAGATTCCTTGGCGTGGCTCCCTTGCAAAGCTCTTTCATGCATAATCCTGGGATTTGTAGTTTTACCAGGGGCCACAGCCTTCTCTGCCAGAGTGTGCTGGTGCATCATCAGACTACAGCCCCCAGGATGCCAGAAGGAGCTATGCAAAGAAAATCCAGTTTTGACCTGGACTATCTCCGTACTGGCGTATGTGGCCCTGTTTACACAGGCAGGAAAATGGGGGATTAATCCACATTTTCCTGCCTGTGTAGAAAGAGCCTTCGTGTCATTTTCAATCTGGGGAGATCCTGGGGCAAAACTAGGACCATTGTCCTGGCTGGATTTCTTCAGAGGGAGGTTTGCCTTTGCCCAGGCTTTTGCTGAGGCTGAGAGAGCATGTCTTGCCCAAGATTATCCTTCTTTCCCTTGCTTTTTAAACCCTTTTTTAAAAAAAGGAGTTGAAAGATTTGAGAGTCGTGAAATTTGTGGATTCCCAGATCCTTGCAGGGATTTGGAAAATTCTGGGTTCGTCCCATCCCTACTCCTTTTTCTATTTGGGGTCCCTCCCTCTAGCCCAGTACTTGCAAATGGCTGTCCAGAGACTGGATTCCTTACCTGCCCCTGGGATGAACATCCACTGGGATGTTCAGCATAAGACAAGGCCAAGCCATCTGGACTCTGGCTGGCAGCAAAGGGTTCTCCTCCCACCCCTTCAAGGAAATTGGGCTGGGGACTCAGCCTGGGACCACAGGCACGCAAGCCAAGGGCCCTGCCGCTTTCTGCTAAAGGCAGGAATTATTGCAACAGTTTTGGTTCATCATTCTCGGATCCAGCCTGGCCTACTGGTTTGACTATTGGACTACAGCTCTGGAGAGGGCAGGGTTCGAACCGGCAGGTTGATCCTGGGCCAGTCACACTGTCTCAGCCTCAGAGAAAGGCAACATTGGCAAACCCTCCTTGTACAAATCTTGCCCAGAAAAACCCTTGATAGGTATGCCTTCTGTGTGCGCCTTCAAGTCGCCTGCGGATTTATGGTGGCCCCACGAATGTTGCAGTGTTTTCTTAGACAAGGAATCCTCAGAGGTGGTCTTGCCAGTTTCTTCCTCTAAAGGAACTTAGCCTTCAGCACGTGGGATCTGTTTGTGGTCTCCCATCCAAGTACCAACCAGGGCTGACCTTACTTAGCTCCCAAGATCAGATGGGATCTGGTGCCTTTTGGGTATTTAGACAATCTGCTATATTGTGTGTCTCTGTGCCTTCAAGTTGCCTGATTCCAAGGAAGCCTCCGAGATGGTTCTGCCAGCTTCTTTCTCTGAAATATTGCCGACAGCACCTAGTATTTGGCTGCCGTAAGTCAGAGACAACTTGTAGACACACAAGCAATATTCTTATGTCAATCCTAAGCAGGGCTTTTCATTCCTCTCCCCCCCAAAAAAAAACAGAAAAGAAAAGAAAATAGTAAACGTATACAGAGATAAACCCTAGTCTCACCCCAAAATCCACATCTAAGGAACCATCCAGACTGATTGGAAAGTTCCCAATTTTGTTCCCATTCTTTCCAATTTTATACTGGGTTAAAATAAACTGACCTGGTAAGCCAATATAAAAAGTCTCTGATCATATAAGAAGCCGACAGAAAATACTCCGGAATAAACAAAGCACATACAGATCTCCGAAACAAAATTGGAGCCAACAGGAGCAAAATCAGTGAATTTCTATTCTTTGGATGAATCTTTAACCATTTCTGAGATGGCAAAGCAATCCGCTGTCATGGAGAAGTTGTAACAAGTTACTTTTCCACCCCTGCAGCAAACTAGCAGCACCTCAAACATCCCTTAGATGGCAAAGCAATCCAGTGTCTTGCAGGATTTGTAACAGGTTACTTTTCCTGCCCTGCAGCAACTTATCAGGAATGGATTATTTTTCAACCACAGTCAACGAATCCCAGGAAGAAGTTACTTGTGGAAAGTAACTTTCCTACTCCTGAGCAAACAACAAAGCTCATAGCTGATCATGTAGCAAAATAAAAAGTCCTTGAGGAGCTAACTTTGCACCCAGGATGACCCATTCCCCGCTCTCCGAGACCTCAAAGGTCCCACTGCATCCACCTCTGAAAAATAAATATTTTTTTTATTTATTTTTTTGCCCCAAATGTCTTCTGGGGGCATCGCTGGCATGCTTTTGGGCTGCCCAGGGCCATTTTATGCCCTGGAAAGGCCTTTCTTTAAACAACGGGAAGTGAGCCGAAATCAGTTCCTGTTTTTTTTTTTAAAGACTTCTCCCAGCCCTAAACTGATACAGCTCACTCTTCCCCTGCAAAAAAAATCTTGGTGCAAAAGCCCTTCACACCTCCAGGGATACTTTGCAGCAAAAAAACAAAAAAAAAAATTCTTGAAAAATTTCACCCCTGTTGGTCTTCCAAATGTGGTGGGAATGCCCTCCGCATACCTTAGAGGTCATTTTAGGGCATTTTGGAGCAAAAAAAAATTTCAAAAAATTTTGAAGCTAATTTTGTTTTCAAAAAATTTTGGAGCCTTTTTTTTCCCCAAAAATATTTTTGACTCCACATGTAGTCCACCCCTGATTTATCAAGACAGTGAGAGAGAGGAGAATGGCGGCCCCGAGGCCGGCAGGGTGCTGAATACTCTCTGTGTTTTAGTCAAAACTTTATAGAAGAGAGATCAAAGACGAATTCAGCTTATTTGGATGATTCTGCACTCAGTTCACTTTGCTATTTTAAGTTCGGCACTAAAAACAGAGGCCACATTTGCTAGACAGATTCTGGCAGCGGGAGTGTAGAGAAAAAAGGTAACTTTCCCAAAGAAGAGACAGAAGAAGGTACGAAAAGACACCTTGATTTCAAGACCGAAGCAGGAAGGACAGTGCAGTGCAATGACAAAGAAAGTTTGTGTAGGATGGCATCTGCAAATTCCTAGGAGGGTGAGGAACTGACAGGGCCAGAAAGTGCTAGCACATTTTAGCAATCTTATTGGGGGCTGGATTCAGTTGAATGGCTGCATTTCTGTGCCATTTGGGGGTCTTTGGGCATCATATCTGAAAAACACATTGGGAGAGAAAATGAAAAATAAATCAGGGGAAGGGAAGCATAGCAGCTTTGGCGGCTCTGCTTCCAGTGTTGGAAAACAGGCGTGCTTGCTTTGCTCTAAATAAATGCTTTTGTTTGTGAGTACAAGTTAGCCAGGATATGATTATTTTCTGCTGCTCCCCGGAGCAATGGCTTCAAACTACAGGGAAAGAGATTCCACCCAAACACTAGGAGGAACTTTCTCACAATAAGAATTCGACAGTGGAATCTGCTGCTGCCTGAATGGAGTGTGGACTGGATGGCCCCGGGGGTCTCTTCCAACTCTAGGATTCCGTGATTCTAGGACCTTGGAGAGCTCATTTAAAAATCAGTTCAGTAGCCTGGATAATTCTGCCAACCACTGTTAGAGAGCTATATCCCATTTCACCAGCAAACGTAGTGAGGTTGTAGCTCCCATCATCCTCTGTCTTCCTTCTTGTGCTCAGTGGTGGTACCGCCCTCAAACAATAAAACACCAACAACTGAATCTCAGTAGCGTTGTTGTTCCTAATGCTGGCTTGAGGATTCTGGGCATTGTAGTCTGGAAAAACAATGTTTCCCCAGCTCTCCATTCTGGGTATTGAACTCACAACCAGAGATGCAGGAGTGGAAAACTTTCCAAAATGAAGAATTCTGGGGGGGGAAAGTGTTGGGAAAAGTAAAATATTTGGAAAAATTGAGAAGGATGTAACAAATTGGGAATTTTTCTGGAGAAAAATAGGGAAATTGAAAATCGTTGGAAATATGTTGGGAAAAATTGAAAAGCAGGAAAAAAATTGGGGAAAAAAATGATCCAATGCTATATTTTTCCATGGAAAATTTTCCACACCGTGTGCGTACATTTTTATACACAGTTGTCTAGGCTGCTGTATTGCAATCAGCCATGTCAGACGTGCTAAATATATGGATATGGACTTTTACTTATTCTAAAGAGGTAAGCCTTGGTAAAACCTACTGTTCAGAGGAACAGACTAACAAATACTGCTAAGTGCACTGCTAAGCTGTTTTCTATTTTGAAAAATCTCTTGCTTTTCTATCAGTCACAAGGACAAGAAATAAGCAACAAAGACTGAATCCCAGAGAACTAGTTGACAATAAGTCAAAGGCGGAGGAAGAGGGTATTTGCTGGTTCTTCACCCTGCTTGAATTGGCAAATGCCAACAAAGCAGCCAAGCCAAAAATTTGACATTGTCATGAGTTGCGTCAACCGCTAAATTTACACGTGTGCTGCCGCCGCTCCTGCCCAGAGCCCTCCGTGGTGTTGGAAAAGGGTTGGGTCACCCCAAGAAGTCCCAGAGACTGTTTGGGCATCACCACAGCTTTGCCAGAAGTCCGAGGTGTCTGAAAGATCCCTCTTCGGGTTGTGCTGGCGTTGGCAGCAGCAGAGCCAAGGAGAAGACAAGGGGGACCATTAACTACAACTAAAGAAGTGGAAAAAGGAGATGATGATGGGGAAAACAAGGTTTAAAAAAAAGAGATGAAAATGCAACTTTTGAACAGTGAGTCAAATATGAAGGTCAACCATATGGAATCATGGGGTCCTTCCAACCAACCATGTAGACCTGGAGAATCAACTGTGGATGGTGAGTGAAACAAGGTCAACCACGTGGAGTCAGTGGGTCCTTAGAAACAACTAATGTAGACCCACAAAATCAACTGTGGATGGTGAATCAAACTTGAAGGGCAACCACATTGAGTCTATGTATCCTTAGAGGCGACTACTGTAAACCCATGGAATCAACTGTTGGAATGGTGACCCAACATGAGAGTGGACCCCATGGAGTTAATGGCTCTGTTCTAGTTGGTTAGTCTCAACACGACCACGCAAGATGGTTGGTTTTGTCAACCATGGACCAACTCAATGGTGATTCAATCCAACAGTCAATCCTGTAGATTCAGTGGGTCTTACCTAGTTGGGTCCAACCAACTGGATCTAGATGAATCTGGAAAACCCACTGGTCTTGCCAGCTTCCCACGGAGCAAACAGACTCACCAAAGTCAGACTGCATGCCAGGGTAGAGGATCCGGAAAACATAATCTGTTGCCTCTTCATCTTCTTTGTCCGAAGTGGACTCTGAGGACCCCGGAGGACTTCTTTTCTTCAGTTTTGGAAACACTTTCCCCTGGAAGGAATGTTTAAAAAGCAACAGAAGATAAGTTACCTCCAAGCAGTGATGAGGAAAATACTCAAAAATATTTGAAAATGGGCAGAAAAAATGCATTTTTCAAGTATCAAGAAAATCTGAGGAGAAGAATCCTAGATGGATGGGAATCTTATTCTACGTAAAATCCACATATGGTTGCTTTGCACAATTTTCTGTGCAGGAAACAGCTTTTTTTGGACAAAAATAATATTTCTATGGGTAATTTCAACAGCATTTTCTGTCCATCTTTTCCAACCATTTTCCAAGTATGTTTTCAAATATTCTTTCCACCCCTATGCAGAAATACTATTCTCTTCACTGAAAATGCTGTTTTCTGTGCAAAACAACCATTCTTAAATTCTGCACAAAATAAGTGCCAAATAGTGAATAGGTGTTAAAAACTGTATAGATTTCAAATAATTTCTCACAGCAGGAAGAACACTGGTAAAATTACTCGTTGCTTCCTTAAAAAAAGAAACTTAGCAAAGAATTACATCCTCACCTCCAGTTTCCAAGAGAACCTCCAATGAGTTCAGCTTGAAACAATGCCGCAACCTAGGAACAGGCGTACACTGTAAAGTTAGTCTGGTTTTAGGAGCTGAGGAAAATGCCTTGCCCCATATTCAGCTCTTCTGCAGTCCCAGAGGGACTCACAGCTGGCATTTTTAGGTGTGTGATGTAGAGGGTAACTCCAGTCCCGGAAATTAGGCTTAGAAGTTTCCAAAAGCTTTATTCAGGAACAGCAATGTAACAACAACACACTCGGCTTATTGCCAAGACCAAGGAGGCATCAGGTTTGCAGCACTATACAAGCCATTACATTTCAAAGTAGTGCATGCTATCATCCCATTTGTTAATAGAGCAAAACAAATCTTTTCTGGGGTTTTCGTGGCCCCCTCCCAACTTTTCACCAAGCCTGTCAACTGCTCAGAGGCTCCATTCCTGTCACATTAATAGGGAGAATATGTTTAGGTTAGGCAGTAGATGAAAAGGGACAGAGATTGCTAGCACTACACTGTATTCATTGCTAATTGCTGTTTGCAACAATCGCTGACTGCAGGTTGTAACTGGGCACGGGTTCAAAGGCTTCAAGACAACAGTCAGTGCCTGGGATCAGAAGGGTGGACCGTGAAATTAACTGGAAGGTGTTATGAGAACAGACAAGATAAGGACACAGCAACTATCTCTCTTCTCAGGATGAAAGTTATGTCAACATCCTGAAGGTCTTGGAACTCAAGAGTCTGGTGGGGTAATATAACATTTACGATTCTTACCAACTGTCTTACTTTTTATGTCAAAGTATAAAACCTATTGCTTTCTAGTATAACACCAGTCCTGGTAACTTCTGAAAGTTGCTGTGTTGCTTGCTAATTCCTAAATAAATGCTGCTGTTAGAAGTCTGAGTGTTTCCTTGGAAAAGCAAGACAGCCTGCATGTGACACCAATTGACTGACCGTGTATTAATTCTGGGTCGTGCTTATCAACACCAGTCACATAATATGCTGGAGGTTCTCAGCTTATCCATCATCCCTACGCCCCATCTACTAGTAAAGCATCTCTCTCTCTCTCTCTGTCACACACACACACACACACACACACACACACACACATGAACTGTTGAGGGTGACAATTTGGGTTAGTTAGCCTTCCGAAAACATCATCATGCAGCACTGTAATTGTTTTTGTTTTTAAAAAACCACATTCCTGAAGTCTTTCAGGGAGTCTGAGAATTGCAATTATTTTGGATAGAAAAATATTTTGGGATGCCAAGCTCTGGGAGGCATAAAGCTGTAAAACGATGAGATTATGAAAGGAAATGTGTAGGCAGATTTCGCACACCAGCCAGGAGGGCTGGACTAGATGGCCCCTGAGCTTCATAATTGTTGTTATACTCACCCGCAGAGGATTGGGATACGCCTGTATTAACTAGGTTTTCATATCTGTGCTAACTATAGCTTGAGCACCAAAAAAAAAAAAGGAGCATGACCCACAAAAATATATTTGCCTTGCATTTAATTTATTTCATTATTAATTTATTAATAAATGCAAAAGACGTGAATGAAGCAATTGCAGAATGCAAACAGGAGCGAAGTGATTGCAGAATGCAGAAGTTGTGAAACGGAGGAGGAGTGGAATTATGGGATGGAAGAGACGGGAATAAAGTAACAGAAGAATGAAGAACATGTGAGCGAAGCAATTGTGAAATGCAGACGATGTGGGTTGCAGAGTGTAAATCATGTGAGTGAAGCAATTTCAGAATACAGATCACACGAGCAAAGCAATTGCAGAACGCAGATGTTAGTGACTGTCAGGATGCACGGATCCTGTCATAAGTATTTGCTGGATGTGTGTTAGTACATGTAACAGAATGAGATCTGCTAGCTTAGATATTGCTATCACCTACTACAGCGCTACCAAGTAGCACGTTCCAATTGTTGACTGCATCTACATACCTGGCTGAAACTCGCTAAGGGATTCCAGGGCACCAGACGGTTAACTGTTCATTGCTACAACGTACGGGGCAAGGGGGGAAAGATCAGAGGGGAGTACAAAAGTATCAGGAAGATGTTATGGGAACTGGCAATGCTCAAGATAAGGAAACAGGACCTTGTCCCTGCTTCAAGGATGAAAGATGTGTAAAGAAGGGAGGGTCTGGGAAAATGCCTAAACTGGTAGGATGATGTGAGATTTATGACCTTCACCAGTCACTGCTATGTGAAGCTAAACTTGTATCACAAGGCATAAAATCTGTGACTACCACAGAATCATAGAATCTTAGAGTCGGAAGAGACCCCAGGGGTCATCAAGTCCAACCCGCTGCCATATAGGCAGGAACACCCATCAAAGCATTCCCAACAGATGGCCATCCAGCCTCTGCTTAAAAACTCCAAAAAAAGAGGAGACTCCACCACACTCCACAGAGGCAGCAGCAGATTCCACACTTTAAAACAAAACTCTTACTATCAGGAACTTCTTCCTGAGGTTCAGATGGAATCTCCTTTCCTGCAGCTTGAATGCATTATTCCTTGTCCTAGTCTCTGGAGAAGCAGAAAACAAGCTTGCTCCATCTTCAACATGTCATTCCTTTGACTTATTTGATTTAAACATGGCTGACATGTCCCCGCCTAACCTTCTCTTCTGCAGACTAAACATCCTCAGCTCCCTAAGCCGCTCCTCAGAGGGCTTCGTGACTTCCAGACCCTTCACCATTTTGGTCGCCCTCCTCTGGACACGTTCCAGCTTGTCCACATCCTTCTTGAATTGAGGTGCCCAGAACTGGACACAGGATAATTCCAAATGAGGCCTAACCAATGCAGAATAGAGTAGTATCATTACCTCCCTCGATCTAGACACCATATTCCTATTGATGCAACCAAGAATCGCGTTGACTTTCTTGGCTGTTGCTTCACACTGCTGGCTCATGTTCAGCTTGTGGTCCACTAAGACTTCTGGATCCCTTTCACAACTGTTATCCAGCCACGTATCCCCCATCCTATATTTGTGCATTCCATTTTTTCTGCCTAGGTGCAGGACCTTACATTTCTCTCTGTTGAAATTCATTTTGTGAGCTTTGGCCTGGCTCTCCAATCTGTCAAGGTCATTTTGAATTTTGATCCTGTCCTCTGGCGTATTAGCCACCCCTCCCAATACTGCAGTCTCAGCTGTCAAGCCCTGCTTTGGAGACCCTGACAGTGAGGAGGAGGATTCTGAATCTGAGGCAGAAGTTTGCCCAAAAGCTTGTTCGGTGGAAAATAACAACCAGCAGCAGGGGGCTGAGCAGGGGGAACAAATATCAAAAGACGAAGCAGCACAGAGTCCTACCTTGTGGCAGAGACAACGCCAGAAAGAAGGCCTCAGCTGTTCAGTTCGCTTAAGTAGCAATCGGGCTTCAATGAGGGCACACCTGTGGCAACACCATTAGCTCTAAAAGGCAAATAGCTGGCCCATCTCTTCCCAGGGTCAACAACTGATCTTCCCAGTGGCAGAAGCCCTGCGCCCTGGTTCTCCTGAATCCTGACTCTCTTGGACCTCTGCTTGTTTGATGCTGATTTGGATTGGCCTTTGTGGATTTGTTTGCCTTGGGACTTGCTTTTTTTTAAATATTTTTATTGAAATACTAAACAAACAAAAAAAAACCCTACATGACAACATGCAATCTACACATAACCACCTACAAACATACCAATACACTCATATACAAATAATACAAATACTACATACTAATTACATAGTTGATGACCAAAACATAGAGAACTTCCCCCTTGAGAGAGATACAGCCTTATCATATTCTCAAAAATATCATAAAGTAAACCTCCCCATATAAGAAAGGGAGAAACTGGTGTTCTGATTGTCACACATCTGTGTCAACTTCTAATTATATAATAACAATACCATTATTCACAATAAATCCTTGTTGTCTTCAAACATAATATTAATGGTATTCCTTCACATCCCTATTCTGTCAAAAAAAAAAAAAACCCAATCACATCAAAAACTTCTTCTCCTTCTTCCACCTCCCTCCACAATATTACCTGGGGAGTACCACCAATAATTTACGATTACAAATATTAACAATAAATTGTATCATTCCTACTTAGTCTTTGAAGACATACCGTATTACTAAAATGTACCATATTCCCCCATAAAACTAAAGATAAAAATGAAAATAAACTAGATCCAAAAAGGGATCCCATAATCGCTCCTAAATACTCAAAGCTGAAGACCATTGGTTGGAATTCCGTTCTTTTGAAGAAATACTGTAAACAACTCCCAGGCCTTATAGAACTTACTATCCATCTTGTTCTCCAATCTATAAGTCCTTTGGTCCATCTGTGCAATTTCGAGAACTTTCTCTAACCATTCGTCAACCGTGGGGATGTAGTCCATTTCCAGTATTTGGCACAGACAAGTCTGGCTGCCACGATCAAACGCCAAGCTAATCTTTTGGTACAGAAATGCCATTCATAGAATCATAGAATCATAGATTTGGGAGAGACCCCAGGGGCCATCGAGTGCAACCCCCTGCTACGCAGGAACACCTATCAAAAGCGTTCCCAAGAGATGGCCATCCAGCCTCTGCTTAAAAACCTCCAAAGAGGGAGACTCCACCACACTCCATGGAGGCAGAAGCAGATTCCACTGCCGGACAGCTCTGACTGTCAGGAAGTTCTTCCTGAGGTTCAGGTGGAATCTCCTTTCCTGCAGCTTGAATCCTTTGCTCCTTGTCCTAGTCTCTAGAGCGGCAGAGAACAAGCCTGCTCCCTCCTCAATATGACATCCCTTCACATATTTAAACTATTTGTTTATTTGAACTATTTGAAAATATTCAAATATCATGTCCCCTCTTAACCTTCTCTTCCGCAGACTAAACATCTCCAGCTCCTTAGGCTGCTCCTCAGAGGGCTTCATGGCTTCCAGACCCTCCACCATTTTGGTCGCCCTCCTCTGGACACGTTCCAGCTTGTCCACATCCTTCTTGAATTGAGGTGTCCAGAACTGGACACAGTATTCCAAATGAGGCCTAACCAACACAGAATAGAGTGGTACCATTACCTCCCTCGATCTAGACACCCTACTCCTATTGATGCAACCAAGAATCACGTTGGCTTTCTTGGCTGCCGCGTCACACTGCTGCCTCATGTTCTGCTTGTGATCTACCAAGACTCCTAGATCCCTTTCACTGCTATCAGCCACACGTCCCCCATCCTATATTTGTGCATTCCATTTTTGATGCCTAATTGCAGGACCTTACATTTCTCTCTGTTGAAATCCAATTTGTTAGCTTTGGCCCAGTTCTTCAATCTGTCAGGGTCGTTTTGAAATTTGATCCTATCCTCTTGTGCAGTTCATTCTTGACCTGAACTTTGTTTGGGCTATTCTTGCTCTCACGGGTAACCTCTGCCCTGCTGGTCTGCCTGGGACACAACTTCAGCAACTTTTAGGAGAGTTGCTGTGTTGCTTGCTTTGCTCCAAATAAGCACTTCTGTTTTAACTCCGAGTGAAGTTTGTGAGTGCAAGTGACATCTTCTGCTCCTCCAGAGACGGGGCCACGGAGCGATGGCTTCAAACTATGGGAAAGGAGATTCTACCCTTCTGTTTTAATTGCGAGTGAAGTTTGTGGAGTGAAAGTTATCCAGGACATGGCAGCGATGCAACTGCAGAACGCAGATCACACGAGCGAAGCAACTGCAGAGTGGAAAAGAAGTCAATGAAGCCGTTGCAGAATGCAGAAGATGCGAGTCCTTTACCTTTCCCCTCTGCGACCACAGAGGCGGGTCCAGCTGTCCGTGGGGCAGGAGTCCGTTCTCCAGGCAGGAGAGGAACTGAAGGAGGTGTCCTCCTTTGGGGAAGCGCAGAGGTGGGCGCTGGATCCCGTCCTGGCTCACCAGCACCACCGTGCCCCCACTGTCTACTATTGGAAAGAGAGAGATTCAGACAGAGAGCAAGAGAGAGAGAGATTGGAGGAAGCAAGAAACAGAGAGAGGGAAGAGGAAGAGAAACAGGAATGAGAAGCAGATTTTGACACGGGGAGTCTGCCCCCCGTTTTAGTCTGAACTTTAAAGGACTTCTGTAAGGGGGAACTGAATCTTATTGCCTCTCACTCCAAAAATACATTCAGCACAGACAGGAAAGAAGCATAAGCCAGTTAGAAAGATACAATAGATAAATCAGGTTGATAAAATAAGACAGGCAGGATAACTAGATAAGGCTAGATACAAAGATAAGACAGTTATCATCTGTATTTTCTTACTAATTTATTCACCCACCAATCCTATCTGTTTAATCTATCCAGACAGGCAGATGACGGATGGATGGACAGACAAACTGCGACAGACAGTGTCCCGTGCTCCAGCCAGAAAGCGTCCCATCAAGCAGGTGGTTGGAAGGCAAGAGCTGTCAGGTCGCTAAACCATCCCAGGTCAGCCTCAGGTTATCCAGAAGAAAAAAGGGAAAAGCAAGAGGGTGGTTGTCAACCAGTCCAGAAGTCACACAGCAAGTCAGAAGTCCACAGAAAGCCAGCAGGGAGTAAATCAGAGTTGTAGAAGTCCAGGGAACACCAAACACCAAAGAGCCCCGCCAGCCACCGAGAAGACAGCTGTAAGCAACAAAGCTGCCAAGGAGCTGCCGGGAGGTTTACAGCAAGGGGTCTCACACAGCAGCTGCTTCATTAGCCAGCATCTCCCCCTCCAGAGTCTCTGGGACGGACATAACTTCCCAGATCCCTCCTGCTGGGGGGTCACCCCCCAATTTCAACCCCCAGCGCCTCTGACTCAAGAGTTGACTCCAACCCTGTGTCTGAATCTTCTGACTCCAGAGGGTGAGTTAGGACAGATGGATGGACAGATGAACAGAGAGACAGACTTGCTCACAGACAGACAGATAAGTTGGACAGACAGATAGATTAGAAGAAAAGTTCAACTCATTACACCATGCTGACTCTCTCATCTTACAGATAGATAGAGCTCCAATCAATCAATCAATCAATCAATCAATCAATCAGATATCTATAGATCTATAAGAACAATAAGATACATAAATAGAGAGCCATCATGGTGTAGTGGTGTGAGCATTGGACTGGGACCTTGGTTCCATTTCCTGTTTAGCCACGGAAACCCACTGGGCGACCTTGAGCATGTCACACACTCTCAGCCCCAGAAAACTTCAGGATGGAGTCATCATAGAGCTGGAAGAGACTATAGGGGTCATCCAGTCCAACCCCCTGCTATGCAGGAACAAACACTCAAAGCAAATCTTAGAGTCACCATAAGTTAGAAAAGACTTGAAGGCAAACAACAAATTAGATCGACGGACAGACAGACAGTTCCCTTAAATTTCAAACTAAAACTTGGTGCAGACTCACCATCTACCTCCTGTTTCCTGCTATGGGAGGCACTGGCCAAAAATATTTGCCTCTTCCTCACTTCCCCTAGCCCAGTAGTTTAATCCAAAATCTCCCTGCTCCCAATATGCCAAAAGCCAGGGACAGCACTGTCCCTAATCTGATTTATTCCCAGATGTCCCGGACAGTAACACCCATCACCATCCCACTGACCATGCTGACTGGAAGTGAACCATGGGTTCGGTGTCTTTAACAGCTCCACTGGAGTTTGGACTAAAGCCCAGAGCGGATTCACCCACCGACCAGCCAGCGCAGGTCAGAAGAAAAGTGTCCAGCTCAGTGAGTGCCCAGGTTGCCATCTTACCCTGCTGGTGGCAGTGCAGGTAGACAATCTCCTCCAGGCGGATGGTCATCGCGTAGTCCCAGTAGACACTGCAAAGGGGGAAAAACAAAAATGCGTTTGTGTGTTTGTGGGTGTGGTGTTAAGATCCCTGCATGCTTAGATCTGATCTCCAGAAGGTTTATAACTGCAACCTTATCACACTCAAACAGAAAAGTCTGGCTTTAAAAAGTTGAGAGCTAGCGTAGTGTTGTAGTTTGAATGCGGGAACACAGACTGAGACCAGGGTTCGATTCCCTGCTCAGCCGTGGAACCCCACTGGCTGACCTTGGGTGCGTCACACACTCTCAGACCCCAGGAAATCCCATAATAGATTCACCTTAGGGTTGTCGTAAGCTGGAAAACTGGGATCAATTCCCCACTTGATCACAGAAACCCACTGGGTGACCGTGGGTCCATCACACACTCTCAGCCTCAGAAAACACCGTGGTAGATTTGCCTTAGGGTCACCAGAAGTCAGAAAGAACTTGAAGGCACAAAACAAGAACAACAACCCCCAAGTTAAAAAAGTGTGTTGCACTGGGTAGCTCCAAGTTCAAGGAATTAGGTTTCGAAAGCTTGATTCAAGAACATTGAAGAAAACAACTGCAAACTTTGGCAAGTGACAAGACTAAAGAAGCATCGGATGTACAGGCCTGTATAAGCAGCAGCGTTTCAAATTAGCACACGCTGGTATTCTGTTTGATAGCAAACCATAAAAACTCCTATGCCAGGCACTCCTGTCCCCCTCCCCTCTTCCCATTCCTCTTGCCAACAGTTCGACCTTGGAGCCGAGTCCGTCTGCCTCCACCTGCACTCTTATACCTGTTTGTTACAATAATATTTCCCCATTCCCAGCACGCTGTTTCTCAGTCGATCCCACTGTCATACAAATTTAGGTTCACATAGCAGTGATGGATGAAAATCATAAATGTCATCTCTCCTCACCAGGACAGGCTCTTTCCCAGACCCTTCGATATTTACGTATCTTTTATCCTGGGAGCGAAGCCAAGTTTTTGTCCCATCATCTTTGCATTGCTTATTCCCATAACACCTTCCTGCTACTTTCACATTCCCTCTTCTGATCTTCTTCCCCCTTACCCCACAGAAAAGAGCAGTTAGTAATACAGCAATTAACCATTTGGTGCCCTGGAATACCATAGTTGCAATTAGCAATTGACAGTTGACATTTGGGTAGCACTTAGGCAAACTATAGCTATAATCTAGCAAAGCTATTCTAATACATATGCTATTAAGCACCCAGCATGCTTATGAGAGGAACCACGCATCCTGACAGGCAGGGAGAGCAAAGCCAACCTGACAAAAGCCTCTAATAAAGAAGCGCTTGCAAAGTCTTTTTCTAAATCCCCAGCCCCCTTTTCCTTCTCTTCCTCTGTCTAGCTGGACTTTTTTTAGCAGCATCACCATTGAGTGGATGGTGAAGGAAGGCTGGAGAAATCCTGACTTTCAGTGATGGGTTCCAGCAGTGCACCTGCAGTAAACAACACAATAAACAGATTTTGTGCTGGCAAAGAGTGGGAGTCTGCTGTAGCCAATTCTACTGCACCGGCAAGTCTCTTTTTATAACTGTCTGGTTGTGATCCTATCTCTGGGTGATTTCATTCAGACGTTTTGCCAGTCCCAGTGCCCGTCTCAGCCTGTCAAGATGCATGCTTCCTGTCACATGTCTGCATGAGTATAGGTGATAGCAGAGCATCATCAGTTCAAACAGGGCACTGCTGGCTGAAGTGCTAATTGCTATCTGTATGTATGTATCCAGTTGAAACTCTGAAATGATTCCAAGGCTCCAAATGGTTAATTGCTGTATTGCTCGATGGCACTTTGTATCAGGCAAGAGGGAAGAAGATCAAAAGGTGGGATAACAGGAAGGTGTTATGAGAACCAGTTATGCAACGATAAGGTGACAAGAACCTGTTTTCACTCCCAGGATGAAAGATATGTAAGGAGTGAAAGATATGTAAATAACTGTAAGCCTGGCACAATACCTGTGCCGGTGGGATGATCCGGCATCTATGACTTTAACTAATCATTGATATGTGCACCAACGTATGTCACGGTATAAAACATGCAACCAAGCTAGATACTTTAGCCTCAGTAACTTTAAAAAACTTGCTTTACTAAATAAATGCTTCTGTTTGAAACTCTGAGTGAAGTTTTTGAGAGCAAGTTATCCAGGACATAACACAGCTAATGGCACCACCCTTGTTTCCTGGAGGCCCTGAATCTCCATTTGTGGGTCTCCATATTTCATAATCTTTTCACTCTCTTTATCTTGGATTCGTCCACACACACACCCCATGATGATAACAAGAGCAATGAGATAATTAACATTATTAATGTACAAATAAAGGTGATTAACCACAACACAGCAAGTCTGTTGCATGCACAAAGACAGAAGAACTCAGTATTACCTACAAGGGAAGAAGGGTTGCTGACGTTGACTGAGCTACCGGAAATGGATGAATTATTTGCTTGATTTGGAGACATTTCTGAAAGATCGGCAATTTCCCATAGACTTCTTTTGCGGAAAAAAGACAATGATTTGGCAATTTTGGGTTTCAACAATTAGTACCATTTTGTTAGTGGGAGAAGTGAAGGATGCAGCTTTAGAGAGAGAGGTTTGATTATAGCACATATAACCACCAAAAAGGAAGTCAGAATCCAAGCTTTCTTTTTGTCTGAATTTTTCTTTTTTTCTTTATTTTTCTTTCTCCTTTTTCCAGATTACCTATCATTTTTATCGTACTTTGAAAAAGTCCTAATAAAGATTATAACCAACAACAATAATGCTGCCTATCAGGAATCCAAATCATAAAGTTGGGAAGGATCCCCAAAGGCCATCTAGTCCAACCCCTGCCACGCAGGAATACACAACGAAAACAAGGGACGGGAGACCCGAGGGCGTCCTCACCTTTTCTCATAGTCCAGGTCTCCCACAGAACCGTTCATCAGCTGGTTGGGCGTCCATTTCAGCGTCATGATGTCGGCCGTCTGGTGAAGAGACAGATAGCCAGGGATAGCTTCCATGTCGTCTCGCTGGGCAGCAAAAATGAGAGAAGAAGGGATTTTAAGATTCCTGACTAGGACTGAGTATATTTCTCATAACTTACAAACCAGTCTCTTATTTAAAAAAAAAATCCCCCAACTTTCAGTTTTGGACATCTCATTTTAAGGATTTAAGGAGAAGAGGGACGGTGTTGGAATAAACGGCTTCTCTCCTCAGTACCTCCTGGATGGGTAACAGAATATAAATTAGAATAGATCTAATAGCTTAGGCATTGCTAGAGTCTGCTGGAGTGCTACCAAGCATCAATTGCCAATTGTTGGTTGCAACTATGCAGCCATTTGAACCTTGTTAAGGTATTCCCGGGCATCAAATAGCTAACTGCTTTATTGTTTGCTGTTACACTAAATTTGGGCAAGTGGGAGAAAATCAGAAGGGGGAAAAAGAGAAGCTGTCAGGAAGATATTATGAAAACTGGCAATGCTCAAGACAGGCGAAAGATTTATACAATCTGAAGAGAAACCAGGGTATTAAAAGAAAATTATTATAAGATGCTATATAGATGGCATCTAACTCCAGCGAAAATTGCTAAGATTTGCAAAGGAGGGGATGAAAACTGTTGGAAATGCACATCTGAAAAGGGTTTGTTCTGTCATTGCTGGTGGAACTGTAAAAAAGAAAAAAAAATGGAAAGCCATCCATACAGAAGTCACCAAAATTAACAAGAAGAGCTTTCCTATGAAACCAGAATTGCATCTGCTAAATATGTTTAATGCTGTAGAGGGCTACATTGAGGGGGAAAAAAAGAAAATTATATTAAATTTGATAACTAAGGCCAGAGTTCTTTTTGCTAAAGTCTGGAACAAAGAGGAAGCCCCTATTATTGATTTATGGATTATGGAGATATAGGAATTATTGGAAATGGATAAGTTGACAATGTTATTGAAAGATAAATCACTAGATAAGTTTAAAAAACAATGAGAAGACTTAATTATATATTTTGAGAAGAATTAGGGGGACACACTTGTCTTTGCCTTCACAGACTGAGTTTGTTAAGACAGAATTTTATCTTTACCAGTATTTCTTTGTTAATATGTATTGAGTATAATATTCTGTTACATTTTGTTATCTCCATAATTTGTGTAGATGTCACTTGCAACCAAACATTAATTGTTATTATGTAAATATTATAATAAAGATTCATTAACCAAAAAAAAAACAAAAAAGGATAAGACAGGAATTTGTTCCTGCTTCAAGGATGAAAGATATATAAAAAGACTGAGGGTCTGGGAAAATGGGATTATGATCTCAGTCACAGCTTTGTTCACCAAAATTTGTAATAAGCTGAATAAGACCCAGCAGTGTGACTGCAAAGACGCAAATCCTGCACTGAATGCTAGCTGATATTATTTTCCCCCTGTGCCTGTACACAAAAATTAGAATGTGCAAAGACTAGACGAGTTCACCAAATCCAGTGCAACCCTCCCTGGAGGCTGTTAAACACAGACTGCAAGGCAATTGTTCAGTGTCGCTTCAAACGGATGGATTTTTCGTGCCTTCTCGGCAGGGGTTTTGGTCTAGACGGCCTGTACATACACAGAAAGGACGCTGGGGGTAAGGTTTCGGGTCCTTGACCAGGGCCTTGCAGGACTCTGCCCACAAGGGGCTTGGCCTGGATGACAGTCCTTGCGGCACCCGGCCCGCAGGGGCTCGGTTTTGACTATCGGTCTCGCAGAATCCTGCCCAGCACCCCAGACCCAGCTGGCTGCCCTGACGCAAGGCAGCTGGAGTGGTTGGGAGCCCAATAGTGTGACGCTGCGGCAAAGAAGGCAAGTACTGTTTTAGCCTGCATTAACAGAACCACAGTTTCCAAGCCAGGGGAAGTCAGAGTCCAACTCTATTCTGCACTGGTCAGGCCTCATTTGGAGTCCTGCCTTCAGTTCTGAGTGCCTCATTTTTAAGAAGGTTCAGGTAACGAGGATGATAAGATGTATAGAGAACAAAAACCTATGAGAGGCGGTTGAAGGAGCTGGGCATGTTTAGTTCATTGAAGAGAAGAATATATGATTACACTCTTTTAAACACCTCAAGGGGTGCCACAAGGAGGAGGGGGCAAGTTTGTTTTCTGTTGCCCCAGAGGGTAGGACTAAGCAAAAATGGGCAGGTTTTTCCCTGGACTGCAACAAAACCAGTAAGTTACACACCAGCGGGAGATTCAAAATAATAAAAAATTATGATCCTTTTTTCAGCTCAGGCAAAAAGAAAGATTGACATCTGGGGAGATTTCCACCAGAAAAAAAGGAAGGCATGCACATTTATACTTGATAATGAATCCGCATACTAAATGACATCGCTTCTACATAAGATCTGGTGGGCGTCAGGTACCGGCACGTGCCTTGGGCCCGTCACACGGTAGCCCCCCTAACATATCAGTCACTCACCACCTGTTATTTATCCAAAGCGATCTGCTTTGTTAGCAGTAATATACATCCCATCCTCCGTGCCGGCACGTCTCCCAGGCCAAGCTGATGCTTCTCACAACTGGTTTCCTAATTTCCAGGCTTAAAAGTGCATTTTATAAATAGCTGTTAATAGCAAAGCAGCCTATCAACTCCAAGGGCACTGGGGAAACTCTGGTTAATCGATTCCTTTACGCTACTCTAAGTCTCACCATTCTCAGGCTTCCAGCCTTCTCTTTGGGGACCGGGTCTCATGGTTTTAAGTCAAAGGAAGGTAGATTTTGATTGAACATGAGAAGGAACTTCTTGAAGGTACGAGCAGTTCGGCAATGGGCCCAACGGCCTGGAGAAGCATTTGGGTCGTTTTCTCTTGAAAAAAGAAAAAAAATTGGACAGCTCCCTGACGCCGGGGATAATGTGACTGCACGTCCTGCATTGTGTGTATGGGGAGGGTTGGACCCAACGGTCTTTGGCGGCCCCGTTCCCCCCTTACGATTCTATGATTTATGGCCTAGGTGACGGTCTTGAAAACTAGTGACATTTCAGAAAGCCAGAGAGATTTCTAGCAGGTGAGCATGGAAAAAACAGAATCTTCTGCATTCCACACTTCACTTAGTTCTCCTGATACCTGGGTTGCAGAATCAGAATCTAACTAGAGGTTGCAGGGAAACATATATCTCCTGCAGTTCAAATGTTTTCATGAATGCAAGAGTTCTTCTGCAATCAGATTGTCAAATTGCACCCTTGTTTATCTCCCAATGACCAAGAACAAAGCTTGGTTGTGAGATATAGGAGGTGAGTAAAGCCCCTGTTATGACAGAGACATCTTTTACAACACGAGGGAGCCCAGTTTCTAGGTACCTTTTAGCATACCATCTATTGTGAGTCTCACTTACAAATAACTGCCTTTGAAAATGTTTCATACTGTATCACAAGCTGAACACGAGCCAGCAGTGTGACGCGGCAGTCAAGAAAGCCAACGTGATTCTTGGTTGCATCAATAGGAATATGGTGTCTAGATGGAGGGAGGTAACGCCACCACTCTATTCTGCACTGGTTAGACTTCATCTGGAATACTGTGTCCAGTTCTAGGCACCTCCATTCAAGGATACCGACAAGCTGGAGGGTGTCCAGAGGAGGGCGACCAAAACTGTGAAGGGTCTGGAAGCCGTGAAGCCCTATGACCAGGGGCTTAGGGAGCTGGGCATGTTTAGTCTGCAGAAAAGAGGGTTAAGAGGGAACGTGAGAGCCCTGTTTAAATATTCGAAGGGATGTCATGTCGCAGATGGAGCAGAATTGTTTTCTGCTGCTCCAGAGACTAGGACAAGGAGCAATGGATTCAAGCTGCAGAAAAGGAGATTCCACCTGAACCTCAGGAAGAACTTCCCGATGGTCAGAGCTATCAGGCACTGGAATCTGCTGCTGCCTCCATGGAGTGTGGTGGAGTCTCCTCCTTCTTTGGAGGTTTTTAAGGGGAGGCTGGGTGGCCGTCTCTTGGGAATGCTTTGATGGGTGTTCCTGCATGGCAGGGGGTTGGACCGGATGGCCCCTGGGGTCTCTTCCAACTCTATGATTCTATGATTCTATGTATCAGAATTGCTGGATTTAGTTGAAAGGGAGGAGTAAGGTATTAAAATAAAAGGTTTTTGTTTTCAGCATTCCGACTCACAGCTAAGTTCCGAGACACAGGGGTAAGCGAAGCTCGTGGTATGACAAACAGAGGTATTTCACCCCTTGAGGGAGCACCACTTCTAAACAGCTGCTTAGCGTGCCATCTAATGCGACCCTCACTTGCATGTAACTGCATTTGAAAATGCTTTTCAAAGGCAGAAAGTGCTAGATTTCGTTTCCGAAGCACTAGATTTGCTTGAAAGGGAGGAGTGAGAGAGAAGCGAGGTATTCAAACAAAAGGTTTTATTTTCAGCATCCCAACTTAGTGGCTGCAGGATTTGTTCTACAGAAAAACAAAGCAAATTTCCTCCCCTCTGTGCCGACTCATTGGCTGCAAAGCTACGTTGCGAGATACAGAGTGAACAAAGCTCATGTTATGACAAACAGATGTATTTTACCAGTCGAGGGAACCCCATGTCTAAATGGATGCTCAGCATATTGTATAGTGAGATGCTCAGTTATATGTAACTGGGAAGAAAATAAACATTTGCACTGTTCACTCACTGGCTGCACCAAGACATTGTTTTTGCCATACAGAAGCGTGGCCCGGGAATTCTGGTGGAGCGATTCGACGTAGTCTCTGGCTGAGAGGGACGGCCGGTCATCCATGCTGCCACTGGAATGTCTCTTCTGGATCTAGTGCAGGGCGGGGAGTAGGAATCCAGAAAAAGGGGGATGAACGCCTTCGTCCTCTGGTTTCCATTCATCGTTGTGCTGCTAAGATTATCCTTCTGCTTCTGTTACCCCACTTTTGAAATCCCTCCATTGGTTACCCAAGAGCCCTTCCGCACTACACTGTTATAGTGCAACTATTCCACTTTCAACCTCCTACGGAATCATCCTGGGGTTTGCAGTTTAGGGAAGGGCACTGAGAATTCTCAGCCAGAGAGCCTCTTTCGCTTCAATAAACTACAAACCCCAGAATTCCACAGGAGGTTGAAAGTGGAATAAAAGCACTATAACAGCGTAGTGCAGAAATGGCCCAGAATTCACTATAAGCTTCCTGTTTCAACATGCAATGCCCTGGTATGCTCAAAGGATTTACTGAGGATTAATCAACAGCATCTGGAATTAAATAAAAATATTTCCTAGTGACTAATAACATTGATATATAGCATGATATAGAAAAGTTAGGAAATTTGGAAATTAAAACACTTAGGGAGCAGAATTATCATTAGCAACAAACTTAATAGTAATGTCGAGTAATAATTTTGTGTTAAGTACATTTATCTAAGTAGGAACTGTTTGCAACCAAGGCGGGACCAGTTTTAATTAGACGTCATGTGTGTTTGTTTGTTTGTTTAGTCTAGTTTAGTTAATTTTGTTAGTTCAGTTTAAACATGTTCTGTTTCGTGTTAAATAATTGTAGAAGATGTGTGTAATTTCTTAGCTTAATTTTTTTTTATTGGTATGTATTGTTTTGACTGGTGTTTGTGTTTTTGGTGTTTAAGTTTAAAAACTTTTTAATTTTTTTAAATTCATTTTAAAAAATCCAAAGCCCTACACAACCTAGCTCCCCCTGCCCCTTACAAAGATAAGCTCTTAGTCCTTTCTACCAGCCTGCTCAAGATCTCGGGTCTCACTCCCTTCTCCGTACTCTCGGAATGGCCACCCTCATCATTTGCAGACAGTTCCTTCCCTTGTTATTTTAAAATCTCAATTAAAAGCCTCCTTGTTTTCAAAAGCTTTGGGAGTCTAAATTTAAAATTGTTTTTTAAGTTTACATAGCTTCAGCCAGTGTGGTTAATGGTTTGAGCGTTTGGACTACAACCCCAAAGACCAGGGTTTGACTCCTCCTTGGCACTGGAGACCTGCGCGGTGACCTTGGGCATGTCACATTCTCTCAGCCCCAAGAAAACCCCATTACAGGTCCACCTTAGACTGCCATAAGTTGGAAACAACTTGAAGGCACACCACCACTACCACCACCACAACATATTTTAATTACACACATTTCTCTGTTTGTATTTTATCTGGATAATTTGTCTTACAGTTATATGGGATAGTTTTATTATCCTTTCTTTCTGTGTGTGTGCGTATATACATATATATCAGATTGCCCAGACCTACTGACTTTGTTTGTTTTACTTGTACAGTGCCATGGACATGGTAGTGTTATATAAACAAACAGTAATAATAACATCACACACACTCAGTTGCAAAAAAAAAAATCATGATAGGTTCACCTTAGTGTTGCCATAAGTCAGAAACAACTTGTAGGCACACAACAATAACAACAACAATTTCAATGAATTTCAACAGGGAGAAGTTTAAGGTACTACCCTTGGGCAGAAAAAGTGAATGAGCAGATATAAGATGGGTGGCACCACAGTCCATGTGAAATGGTCTAGGAGTCTTAGCAGACCACAGGTTGAACATGAGCCAACAGTGTGATGCAGTGACTAAAAAAGCCAATGCACTTCTGGGCTGCATCAATAGGAGTCTAGTGTCTAGGTCGAGGGAAGTGATGGTACTGCTCTATTCTGCTTTGGTCAGACCCCGCCTGGATTGTGTCCAGTTCTGGGCACCACAGTCCAGGAAGGAGATGGACAAGCTGGAAGGTGTCCAGAGGAGGGCCACCAAAATGGTGGAGGGTCTGGAAACCATGAAGCCTTCTAAGGAGCAGCTGAGGGAGCTGGATACGTTTGCCCTGGAGAGGAGAAGGGGACATGATAGCCATGTTTAAATATCTGAAGGGATGTCATATGGAGGATGGAGCAAGCCTGTTTTCTGCTGCTCCAGAGACTAGGACATGGAGCAATGGCTTCAAACCTCAGGAAAAGAGATTCCACCTAAACATTAGGAATAACTTCCTGAAGGTAAGAGCAGTTTGCGAGTGGAATCCACTGCTGCCTCCATGGAGTGTGGTGGAGTCTCCTCCTCCTTGGACAAGACGGACCATGCCCAGAGGAGGGCGACCAAAATGATGGAGGGTCTGGAAACCATGAAGCCCTCTGAGGAGTGACTTAGGAAGCTGGGGATGTTTAGCCCGAAGAACAGAAGGTCTTAAGAGAGGACATGATAGACATGTTTAAATATTTGGAGGGACATCATATGGACGATGGCTCAAGCTTGTTTTCTACTGCTCCGGAAACTAGGACATGGAGCAATGGCTTCAAACAACAGAGAAAGACATTCCACCTAAACCTTAGGAAGAATTTGCTGAGGATAAAAACAGTTTGACAATGGAATCCGCTGCTGCCTCAACGGAATGTGGTGGGGTCTCTTTTTTTGGAAGCTTTTAAAGAGAGCTTGGATGGCAATCTGTCCAAGGGAATGCTTTGACAGTGTCTTCCTGCATGGCAGAAGGGGGTTGGACTGGGTGGCCCTCGGGGGTCTCTTCCAACTCTACGATTCTATTATCCCACTGTCGACGTGTGTTCATCTTGCGGTCTGCTAAGACTCCTAAATCCTTTTCGCGTGTACTCTGGTCAAACCAGGCCGACCGCCAAGAGGGGTCAGGGAAAGGGAACGCTATGATCCCAACCCATTCCTGAACCTCAACCAGAATGACTTCACGCCTCCTTGTTTCTCCCGCATCTCCCCGACCCAAGACCAAGACCTACACAGAGCGCAGGGCGTTTTGTGGGGGAGTCCTGGCGGCAATGGGAGCTGTGGATCCGGTGGCGCTGCACCAATTCGTCGGCCGAGGGGTCCGTCCAGAAGTGGTCGGAGGTCTTCATCTTGGTATACTCGAGAGCACAGGGTCCCACTGGGTTGGGAGGCAGAAGGTACATTAGGAAAAAAACGGACAGAGGAAGAGCAAAAGATGTCATGACTGAACAGCTCAGCAGGATTAAAGAAGGATAATGCACCTGGACCCGTGGTGAGCGGGTGCCAAAATTGCAAACGAGGGAGCAGTTTGGGTGCATGAACATGCCTGCGGCTGAGTCCCCATTTAATCCGGGGACGTGGACGCCACGCAACATGGTGGGAGGCACGTGCGCGTGGCCAAAGTGCTCCCTCATGAGCCCTGGACTACGACTCTGGAGACCGGGTTCGATTCCCTGCTCGGCCACGGAAACCCACTGGGTGACCCTGGGCAAGTCACACTCTCTCAGTCCCAGAAGAAAGCAATGGAGACAAACCTCCAGAAAACTCCATGATAGGTTTGCGTTAGGGTTTCCATCAGTCAGAAAGCAACGTGAAGGCACACAACACTGCGTCCTTGTAGCTTTTAAATAATTTTTTTGAAAAAAATGGAAAAAAGAGACAGCAGCAGGAAGGAGAGAGAGAGAAGAATGCAAGAAGAGAGAGAAGAAGAAGAGCCACGGAAGGAGAGGGGGTGAAAGGAATTCCACACAAATGGTACACATTGTGGATATATATGCTGCACGCAAGGCACGCATTGCAAGCAAGGGTTTATAAATCCCGCACAAAAGGGAATACACTGCTGACAGGGGTTTACGAATCCCACACAAGCAGTACACACTGCAGCAAAGGGTATGTTAACCCTACACAAGAGGTATATGTTACAGAGAGGATTTTGTGAATTTCCCAAGAATATACATGTTGCAGACAAGACTCTGAATCCCCAAAAAGCATGTATGGTTCAGACAAGGGCCTGTGAATCCCGCAGAAAAAGTATTGTGAATCCTGCAAAAGCATATATGTTGCAGATAGGAGTTTGTGAATTCCACCCAAAAGGTAAACACTGCTAACAGGAGTTTATGAGTGCTGCATGCAAGCTATGCATTGCAGGTATGAGTTTATAAAAGCCACACAAAAGGAATATAATATGACAGAATTTGTTAACCCTGCTCAGAAGGTAAAAAATGGTGATAGGAGTTTGTGAATTCTACAAAAGCATATATGTTGCAGAAAGATGTTCGGGAACCCCATACCAAAAGAAATGCATTATGAAAAGTAGTATTTGAATCCCCCCAAAGCATGCATGCATGCTTATATATACATACACACACATACACATACACATACATATACATATACATATACATATACATATACATATATATAAAAAAGATAGGAATCTGTGAATTCCCATATAAAAGGTATATATTGTGGATACTGGTTTATAAATCTTGTAAAAGCTTATTTGTGGCAGACAGGAGTTTGTGAATCCCACACAAAAGGTATACATTGTGGATGGGAATCTATGAACCCCACACAACAAGTACATGCTGCAGACAGGATTTTGTGAATGACGCATATACATTTCAAGCCTCACATTCATCAGTGTTTTGGAAAAGCGCATTCCACACCAAAAGCTCAGTTCAGAAAGGAGCCATGTTACCGAGCAATGAAGCGAGGATTGGTCCATCGACGGGATCCATCAGTAAGGCTTCCTTTTCGTAGTATTTACTGTACAAGGAAAGGAAAAAATGCAAAACGAGAGAGACTGTCAGGATCTGTAGCCCACGTGACAGTATATCTGAAGTTATGGGGTAGCCAATATAGGGAAATGCTAGGATAGGCAGAGAACTACAAAGTATTGAGTGTTAATTATGGACTGCAACAATGTTATCTGTTTGAAGCTTGCTTGAGTATTCCAATGCATCTAATGGCTAATGATTGCTCATTGCTACAATATATCCAGTAGAGATCAAAGCAGGGAGAAATGAAAATACCAAGAGGCGTTTTGGGAACTGGAAGCGTCTAGTGATAAGAGACAAGAAATACATTCCTGCCTTAAGGATAAAGGTGGGTAAAAAACCACAAGTCTGAGAAATGTCAAAAGATGCAGGGTGATGTTAATATTGTGACCTTTCTCCAACCACAGCTTTTTGCACCTAGATTTGTATGGAAAGGTATAAAAACACAGAACCACAATGTATGCTTACGTCTCAGCAACTCTGGAAGAAGTGTGTTGTGTTGCTTGCTTTGCTACACATAAATACTGCCGTCTACCACAGAGTAGAGCTTATGGATAGCGAGTTATCCGGAGACTGAGGGTCTGTGAAATGGCTCAAGGCATGGATTCCCACCGAGCACCACACTCGGATTCCCAGCATTTCGCAGATCCTCAAGCCAATCTCCAGTCTCGTGTCTGACGCACCACACAAACAGCAAACAAATGAGGTACAGGGCTATCCCCAAAAGGCACTGTATTCCAAAATCCAAAAAATAAAAAATAAAAATCCAAAATATGGAAAACTTCTGGTCCCAAGCACTTCAGAAAAGAAAGGCTCATTCAGTATACTGCTTTTATACAACTGCAGGAGACCAGAGTTTGATTCCCTGCTTGGCTGTGGGAACCCACTGGCTGATTCTGAATGCGTCACACACTCTCAGCCCCAGAAACCCCGTGACAGGTTCCCCTTTGAGTTGCCGCAAGTCGGAAACAGCTTGAAGGTACACCAGACAGTGTCCTGCTTTGGTCAGAGGAGTTCTGTGTCCAGTCCTGGGCACCACAGTTCGCCACCCTACCTGGGCCCAGAAGCAGAAGAAAGACCCTCCCTCCATCCCAGCTACCACCGCTGGGGCCTCAAGGGAGAGAAGAAGACCCCGTATCTGCTGGATTTAATCCCTGCCCTCCCGCTTCCTTTTGTGTCATGCCTTAATTAGATCGTAAGCCTGAAGGCAGGGAACTGGTTTGCTTTTCTTTTACTTGTTAAGGCCATGGGCAGTGATGGAAGGAAGATGGCAGGGCAGGCAAGACGGTTAAAGATCTGGAAACCACCTAGAGTTAAATGGAAAGTTATGACTGACTTAAACCCTCGAGGTGGTGCCGGTATCCCTGATCTTTACATGTGCTACCAGGCTTCGGCACTCACGTGGGTAGCCGAATGGCTTACCTTACAAAATGAAAGACTGCTGACATTAGAAGGTGCCAATTTAAGATTCGGTTGGCATGCGTACATTTGTCATGAAAAGGCAAAAACAGATATAAAGATTTCACTAATCATTATATAAGAAAAGCTCTACTAAAGATACGGAATGTACCCAAACCGACGTTACTAAAACAAATACCCATGTGGATTTCACCACAAGAAGCATTCTTTGGAAGATGGAGCAACATCTCGAATAAATGGTTACGATATGAAGATTTAATTGAAAAATCTTCTACAGGAAAAATAAGTATGACATCCAGAGAAAATGTCCAAAAAGAAGGAATTGTAACTGGTTCCCTTATCAACAATTGCTTCAGAGATTTCATATGGACTTGAAGCTACAAGGATTTGAAACAAAGAAAGAAACAAATGCTATAATTAAACTTTTACTAGAAAATCCCCCACACTTGATGGAGAAATTATATAAGAGTTCACTATTTTATGAGAAGGAAGAAGAAACAGTGAAAGAGACAAGGATAAAGTGGTCTCAAAATTTTGGACATTCAATACAGCTGGAACATTGGGAGATAGTTGGAAAATGACACTGAAGTTTACAACAGCCCAAAATTTGAAAGAAAATTACTTGAAAATATTCCAGGGATGGTACATGACCCCGCAGAAACTTCAAAAAATATTTAAGTCCGGTACAGGAAAATGTTGGAAATGTGGCGCCCAGACCGGAACAACATACCCATGTGGTGGACATGTCCCAAAGCACGTGAATATTGGACTGGTATACATAAAATAATAGAAAAAAAAATTCAAACCCAATATACTATGACTCGAGAAAATACTTATTAAATATATCAAATGAAACAGAAAACCAGATGAATAAGAAATATTGGAGAATCCTACTTTACATGATAACAGCCAGAAGAATAGAATATGCAAAATTATGGAAAAATGAAGATGTCCCTAAAACTGAGCAATGGTTAAATAGTTTACTGGAGGTGAAAACAGCGGATATACCTCTCAAAAATTGAAAAACTTAACAGAAGAGAACATAAACAACAAATGGGCTACAACTGATATTTATTTTCAATGCAACAATTGAAAAAGGATCAGTTGACAGGATCTGAGGGTGTTAAAACATCTATAGCTGAATTGTTATTAGATTATTTTAAGGTTAAGGAACCGGAGTAAATGTAATAGAGACAATGGTAGAAGTACATTTAAGAATAGTAACAAACAAAAATTACTATAATGTTAGGTGGAAACATTGGAAGATTAAGAAAATGCAGTAAATTATCATGTGTAAATATAGAAAATCAGTTATTCTTCTTTTTTAAAATTTATGATTTTTGTATATAAAGATGATAAAACAAAAAAAAAATCTGGAAACCACCAAGCTACTGTGCGGAATGGCCCAGGGAGATGAGACCTAGGGGTTTTAAGAGACCACAATCTAATCACGCGTGAACAGTGTGACGCAGCAGCCAAAAAAGCCTGTGCGATTCTGGGCTGCGTCAACCCGAGCCCGATGCCCAGATCGAGGGAGGCTAATGGCACCACTCCACTCCAAGCCTCACTGTTCTAAGCCTCGCTCGGGGCCACCTGCATCCAGTTCTGGGTTCAGCTCAAGTTCTAGATGGATATGGAGAAGATGGCGCACGTCCAGAGGACGGTCGAAGGCCTGGAAGTCCGGCCAAGATGATCACAGCTCCAAGCCTTATAAGACCAACTCAGGGAGCGGAATACGTTTAGGGAAGAGAAGATTGAGTGGTGATATGATCGAGCCAGTCTGAAATATTTTAAGGATGCCACGCAGAAGATGAAGCCAGCTGGCTTTCTGCTAATTCAGAGAACAACACACACCAATGTATTCAAAGAGAAGCGATTCCGACAAAACATTAGGAAGAACTTCTTCACAAGTCAGAGCCATTCAAGAGTGGATTCGACTCTGTCCAAGGGTACTGTACCCCCATTCCTTGCCTCTCCAAACAAGGGCTGGGTGGCCATCTTTTGGGAGCGATTCAGTTGCATATGGCAGGCGGTGGGACTAGATGGCCTTCGAGAACGTGTGAAAGGGATCTAGGAGTCTTGCTAGATCACAAGCTGAACATGAGTCAACAGTGTGATACGGCAGCCAAGAAACCCAACACGATTCTCGGTTGCCTCAATAGGAGTATGGTGTCTAGATCAAGGAAAGTAACGGTACCACTCTATTCTGCATTGGTTAGGCCTCATTTGGAATACTGTGTACAGTTCTGGCCACCTCAGTTCAGGAAGGACATGGACAATCTGGAAGATGTCCAGAGGAGGGCAACCAAATTGTTGAAGGGTCTGGAAACCATGAAGCCCTCTGAGGAATGGCTTAGGGAGCAGGGTACGTTTAGTCTGCAGAAGAGAAGGTTAAGAGGGGACATGAGAGCCATGTTTAAATATTTGAAGGGATGTCATGTTGTGGAGGGAGCAGGCTTGTTTTCCGCTGCTCCAGAGACCAGGACAAGGAGCAATGGATTCAAGCTGCAGGAAAGGAGATTCCACCTGAACCTCAGGAAGAACTTCCTGACGGTCAGAGCCGTCCGGCAGTGGAATCTGCTGCTGCCTCCGTGGAGTGGGATGGAGTCTCCTCCTTCTTTGGAGGCTTTTAAGCAAAGACTGGATGGCCACCTGTCCAAGGGAGGGCTTGGATGGGTGTTCCTGCATAGCAGGGGGTTGGACTGGATGGCCCCTGGGGTCTCCTCCAACTCTATGATTCTATAACTCTCCCAACCCCATGATTCTACAATTCTGTACTTCCGAACATCATCCAAAGCTGGCTGCCATGACTAACACCTTGTGGTGGTTAGTTTGACTGTTCCAACTCTGCACTGTTTGAAGAATTATTCCAATTTAATCCATCCTCAATCTTCCATTGTTCAGCTTCAGCGGAATGACCTCCTTCGTTTCGGTTTTAGTATTAAGAGATGGGAAGATAAAGTCTCCTTCTATCTAAGTTCTCCAAACTGTGCAGTTTTATAATCTTTTTTTTCTCACTCCCCCAAGAAAATTCGGTGGCGTGGCAATCCTATTGTTAGGAGCATTTAAATCACCGACCAAAAATTCTGAGCACGCTGAAAATTAAGCTGCCTTATCTCTGCTGGAAGAGGAGCTGATAGGAAACAGCTTTTTGAAATTCATTGCTGGCAAAGAAAAAAAAACTTGGATGAAATCGTTACTTCCAAGGAATCTGGCTTTATTCCAGATCTCCGTGGGTTTTTGGTTTTTTTTTAAAATCATTCCAGCTCTCAGGATACTGTCATTCTGCACATTATGAGGTCAAAAATTATCCCGGTCGATTTTGGAAGATGTCCAGGGAAAGAATTTCTTCCAATGACCAACCACTCTTACCGCCAAGAAGTTCCTTCTAATATTCCATTGATAGAAAGAGAGTTTATTACAGTCATAGATCAGCCTAAGAGCAATAAAATCAAAATCAAAATGCATATAAATATACTAAGGGACGCAAATACAGATCGGTATTAATCTGCCAGATAACAGAATCCAACTAAGTCCTAACAGAGCCCAACTAGACAATCATTATACTAATCCATGGTGCAAGTCACCACTCAATGAATTTTAATTGCGGCTCCATAAAATTTAGCTACTTTATAATAGGATTGGTATCTGAAAGCAGCAAGGAAACATATAACTGTTCTGAACGTCCTGGATATTTGGCCATTTCCGCACTACACTCTTATAGCAAAGAACACACTTGCACCCACCCTTTGTGGCAGCCCTTGAGGCATTTAAAGAGTGCAACCATATATTCTTCTCTTCACCAAACTAAACACGCCCAGCTCCTTTAACCTTTCATCGCAGGTTTTGTTCTCCATCCCTGTCATCCTCATAACCCTTCTCTGAACCTGCTCGGTCTTGGCAATATCCTTCTTAAAATGAGGCATCCAGAACTGAACGCAAGACTCCAGATGAGGCCTGACCTGAGCAGAACAGAGTGGGACTACAGGTTCCCTTAATTCAGGCTCAAACAATGTTGGCCTTCTTTGCTGCAGCATCACACTGTTGGGCCATGCTTCAATTTCCCTAAGTCCTTCCTAAAATGAATTTCGAATATGCAACACAGGTTTCCAGATGAGGCTTGACCGGTGCAGAATATAGTGGAACTACAACTTGATTTGAAAACTATGCTTCTATTAATGTACGCTAAAACAGCATTTGCCTCCTTTGCTGCAGCATCACATGCTCCACCCTGCCTATGTTCTTCCTAGAATGAGTTGCCGACATTGAACACAGGATTCCAGACAAGGCCTGACCAAAGCAGAACAGAGTTGGACCACCACTTCTCTTAACCTAGACACTAGACTCCTGCTGATGCAGCCCACAATCGCATTGGCTTTTTTAGCTGCCGCACAACCTGCCACATCTTTTCATCTCTCAACAGGGGAAACAAATATCTGTGGCTCATGGAATTGCTCTGTTTACCTGCTGTTTTCTACCAAATGGTGCACAATTTTGTCCAGGACCTTCTCAAAAAGCGCCGTCCGGATCCAGAGGTGCTTGATGGCCTGAGGAGACAAGTTTGGGAGCTTCTGGATTTTTCTGGAGTTCTCATGAATGCCCAGACTCTGGTTTCGCCTGAGAAGCGGGAGAAAAGAGGGGGGAAGACTGAAGATGAAAACCAGCAATTCACTTGTCTCTTGAATTCAACTAGAAATCTCTCATGTACACAAGACATCAGAAGCAGCATGGGGCAGGGTTTGAGTGTTGAACTAGGATGCTGAGAGACCCGGATTCAAATCCTTGCTCAGTCACGGAAACCTCCTGTGTGGCTGTCAGGATGCCTGGCTCCTGTCATAAGTATTTGCTGGATATGTATTAGATATGCATTAGAATAGATTTGCTACCTTAGGCAATGCTGGAATCTGCTAGGGTGCCATGAAATATTAATTGCTAACTGTTGATTGCAACCATGTATGCAGTTGAAGCTGGCTGGGTTATTCCAGAGTTAATTGCTTTATTGTCCACTGCTGCAATGTATTCCGGCTAAGGAGAGAAGGAATACAAAAGTATCGGAAAGGTGTTATGGGAACTGGCCATGCTCAAGATAAGAAGACAGGAACATGTTCCTGCCTCAAGGATGAAAGATCTGTAAACAACGGAGGGTCTGGGAAAATGTCTAAACTGGTGGGAGATGACGGGAGATTTACGATCCTTCTCCAATCACAGCTCTGCGTGCCTAAATTTGTATGACAAGGTGTAAAACCTGCAACCCTCCCCCATGTCTGCTTTAGTCCCATCAACTTCAGAAGAAGTGTGCTGTGTTGCTTGCTTTACTACAAATAAACAGTGCTGGTTAACTCTGAGTAAAGTTTGGGGATTGCAAGTTACCCAGGACATGACAGTGACCTTTGGTGAATCACCATCTCAGCCTCAGAGGACGGCCATTGGGACAAAACCTCCTCTGAAGAAATCTGGTCAAGGAAACTGTATGAGAGGCAGAATGGTGTAGTGGTTTGAGCACCGGGTTCTAGGAGACCAGGGTTTGTATCCCTGCTTAGCCCTGAAAACCCAATGGGTGACCTTGGGTAAGCCACACACGCTCTCTCTCTCTCAGCCTCAGAGGAAGGCCGTGGTGGCAAACCTCCTATGGATTAGCCTGGCCAATGAGAGGCAGTGTGGTGTAGTGGTCTGAGTGTTGGGACTAGGGCTCTGGGACACCAGGGTTCAAATACTTGCTCAGCCATGGAAATGCACTGCGTGACGTTGGGAAAGTCTCTCAGCCTCAGAGGAAGGCAGACAAACCTCCTCTGAAGGAATCTGGCCAAGATAATCCTAGGAGAGGCAGCGGCGTCTAGTGGTCTAAGGGGTGGACCAAGACTCCAGGAAATCAGGGTTCAAATCCTCACTCGCCATGGAAATCCTCTGGGAGTCACATTCTCTCAGCCTCAAATGAGGCAACAGCAAATCTCCTCTTAAGAAATGTCAGGACTACTATAAGTTGAAGTTGACTTCAAGGCAAATAAGCACAACAAGACAAGGCTACAAAGTCACACAATCCTAAAACTTTAACATCCATAGCCCCCCCTCAAAGGCATTCTCGACCAATGCCCCATGAAATCCACAGCTTAAATTATCCCTGAAAAAAAAAAAAAAAGGCCATCCAACTTCTGCTTAAAACCCTTGTCATGTCCTGGATAACTTTGCTCAGCGTTTCAAAGAGAAGTTTCAGAAAGCCAGAAGTTGCTGAGACTAAAGCACCTAGGTTGCTTACAGGTTTTATACCTTCTCCTACAAATGTTGGCGTACACATCAAGGATTGGTTAGAGTCGTAAATGTCAAGTCACCCCACCAGCACAGGCTCTTCTCCAAGCATCCAGTTATGGGAGCAAAAACAAATTCCTGCCTGCTTACCTTATGCACGGCCAACTCCCATAACACCTTCCTGCTACCTTGCTGTTTTGCCCCCTTGGTCTTCTTCCCTCTTCCCAGGTACGAAGTGACACTGAATGGTACAGCAGTGAACCATTTGGAGCCCTGGGACATTTTTAGAGTTTCAACTGGATTCATAGGCCATTTCCGCACTACACTCTTATAGCCAGCCGGCCCCTCCCGAAACTGCAAACCCCAGGATTCCATAGGATGTTGCAAGTGGAATAATCGCGCTATAACAGTGCAGTGCGGAAATGGTCATAGCTGCAGGTAGCAATTAGCAGTGGATACATAACAGCGCTTCAGCAAATTAAAGTCCTATTTTATCTAAGGCAGCTGGCTTAAAACAGATGCAGGAGCAATGCATTCTGACAATCCTTCAGCCAACTTCTCTAGTCTTTAAGCACAGTAATTTTGTGGATGCATTTAAAAGCATTTTGCTACACTCAAAAAGCTTACGATATCGTCCTTCCGCTATGATAAAGCCAAGGTCAATGTGGCCTTTCATATTCGTTGTATAACCCACGCCTTACTAAAACTACGCACTAAACACAAATCAAGATAATGTCCAAAGACACCACTTTGGATTTCACCACAAGAGGCTTTTTCCCAAACGGAAACGAGGCCTGATCAATCTTGGTTAACCTACTTTGACTTATTAAGGAAGCGAGACCAAGACGATGATATGAAACCATTACAAGCAATTACAAGAGGAAGGCTGCAAAATGCAATGGCTCTCACGCAGACGGTTTTACTTACGATTTTTGGAAGATAAAAAGAATAAAGACTTTGAAAGGAATAAATCTGATTTGGAAATATTGCCCTATGATAGTGATGAACATTTAATTGTTAAGTTATATGATATATATGATCAATTGGGTAAAGAATTTTGGATGCAACGTATCTATGAATCAACGGGAAAGAATATGGACAAAAGAGATGAAAAATATTCTCTGCTATGACTTTAACAAAATGATGTTATGCTGGTATCTTACACCAGAAAGACTTCCTAGATCCATTAAGAGATGAGCAATAGCTGCTGGAAATGCCAGGATCATATTGGATCTTTATACCAAATGTGGTGATAAGGCAAAGCAGTTTTAAAGGAGAATACTGAACGTAATTCAAAAAAATCTGAAATGTCCTATCATTCAGTCCCCAGAATTATTTTTACTTGGAATCTGGCGAGAAGATGCTTGCTACGACGAACACCAACAGAGATTACTCCAATATATGCTGTTGGCAGCAAGATTAGTTTTTGCAAAATTGGAAGAAAAACGAAATCCCATCAATGACTGAATGGCTCAATAGGCTGATGTCAGTTGTGGAAATGGATAAATTTACGGCTAGACTAAAAGATCTTCCAGAAGAGGATTTTGATTGGTTATTGATTATTGATTGATTACTTAAGAGAAAATGATATGATGATTTTGGGGTTCTGAACTTGCACTTTATATTTTCCTGTCTTGATTAGATGTTAAATTACTGTGAATGGGTTAAAGAAAATTATAGATGACCATAATTTGTTGCTATACAAGTACCTTTTTCTCGATATATCTCTCTATATATAATACGCATATGTAAGTTGGTACTTAAGAGTTTAGAATTGATGAATTAAGAAACAGAATGATTTTAAGCTGAATGTCATAAGTATTTTCTTTTGTTTACCTGTGTAATTAAGAGAGAAGATATAGAAGATGGATATAGACATATATACACACATTAATCTATTAGATTTACTATTTTTATATTATAGAATTAGATTAAAGCAACAAATGTTAAATCTGGTGATTTTTTTTTATCAGACTAAAGCTTCTATAGCATTACTAAGGGTTGCTGGTAACATGGGTGAGAACCACCTTTTTAACAGTGTATAGTTATTTGTTTATTAGTTTTGACTAGGGATGAGACGAATCCAGAATTTTCCAAATCCGCATCCGAACCCCTGGAAGGTTCTGAGAATCCACGAATCTCACGAATCTCGAATCTTTTGAATAATTTTTTTAAAAAGGGTTTAAAAAGCAAGGGAAAGAAGGATAATCTTGAGCAAGACACACTCTCTCAGCCTCAGTAAAAGCCTCGGCAAAGGCAAACCTCCCTCTGAAGAAATCTGGCCAGGACAATGGTTCTAGTTTTGCCCCAGGATCTCCCCAGATTGAAAATGACATGGAGGCCCTTTCTACACAGGCAGGAAAATGTGGATCATTAATCCCGCATTTTCCTGCCTGTGTAAACAGGGCCACATACTCCAGTACAGAGAGAATCCAGGTCAAAACTGGATTTTCTGTGCATAGCTACTTATGGCACCCTGGGATTTGTAGTTTGACGGTGCACCAGCCCACTTTGGCAGAGAAGGCTGTGGCCCCTGGTAAAACTACAAAGCCCAGAATTATGCATGAAAGAGCTTTGCAAGGAGGCCATGCAAAGGAATCTTTCCGCTGCCCCTGAAATCTCAAGAAGACTGGACCTTCCAGTCGAGTGCTGAACTTAAATATTACAGGTTCAATTAGAATACAACCACAGATGCAATTTCTGAAATTGTTAGCAAAGGCCACTACTACCCTAACGGGAAAAGCCACCTATTTGCCATCTCCCCTTGTGTCTCCCAGGTTTTCAGGCGTCCCGGTCTCCAACAAATTATTTGGTTGGATGATTCATTTTGGCACAGGGATTTGGATTCGCAAATCTCGAATCCTTGGAGGGGATTCAAGGATTCGGTTGGCCCATCTCTAGCTTTGACTGATGTTTAGAATGCTGTTGTTCAATTATTATTATTTAGTATTATATTATATAGTGGATTTTGGTTTATCTTTGCCTATCCTTTTCCCTATTTCGCTTTATACTTTCCTTGTTTGGTGTTCTATATTTCTATATAATAAACAACTGAAGCAAGCAAGCAAACTATGGAAGGAAAATCGCAAGCCGGAAAGTCTGGACTGACCTGTTTGGAGTTATATTGTGCTTTTGTGTATATATTATGTGTCTTCAAGTTGCCTTTTCAACATATGACAACCCCAAGAATTTCATAGGATTTTCTCAGGCAACGAAGCCTCTGACCTCGTTTTGCCAGTTCCTTCCTCTGAAATAAAGCCTACAGCACCTAGGATTCCCTGGCCATCTCCCATCCAAGTCCTAACCAGGGCTGACCCTGCTTAGCTTCCAAGATGAGACAGGATCTGGTGCCTTTAGAATATTTATGCCCTGTTGGTTAACAACATAAGCCATTAGAAAACATAATGGCACGACAAAAATTATGTACAGAATCCATTGCGTTGTACAAGGCCCTCGAAGACATGTTGAAACAGAAAAGTCCCACCTGTTTACGGAAAGAGAGTACGGAATCCACTCTCAGTTTTAGTCTGAACTTTAAATGAGCCGTAGAGGATGAACTAAACCCATCTAGAGCCCAGACTGGAAAAAAAAGAGGGGGTTAGCAATCCCACCGGTAAATAAAATATTTAGTGGATAGAGTTCAGCCCCTTAGATAGCATATTTTATAGTTCAGACTAAACACCGGAGCTGTGAACGCTTCGCCCCACAGAACTCACGCGTTCTCAATGAGCTGTTCCAGATCTTGCACCTTCCGACAAAGCTCTTCAGCGGGAGGGAAGCTCTTCCCCACCTTCATGAACAAGGCGGCGATTTTGTTGCTGCGCAGGAAGCCGGCTGCCCGGCGCTTCAGTCCGTGGAGGACGCAGGCTTCGACAGCGGCTGGAGGGGAGAGCCAGGGGTGGAAATAGAAGATGAAAGTTATTATGGTAAGCCTCCCGTAACCAGGTGACCAACAGCTACACTTACCTGCACTCTCACAGAATAATAGAATCACAGAGTTGGAAGAGACCCCTAGGGGCCATCCAGTCCAGCCCCCTTCTGCCATGCAGGAAGACACCGCCAAAGATGGCCACCCAGCCTCTGCTTAAAAGCCTCCAGAGAAGGAGGAGACTCCACCACACTCCATGGAGGCAGCAGCAGCAGATTCCACTGTCGGATGGCTCTGACCGTCAGGATGTTTGTCCTTCGTTAAGTTTGAAGCCACTGCTCCACATCCTAGTCTATGGAACAACAGAAAACAAACTTGCTCCATCCTGCATATGTCATTCCTTCAAATATTTCAACAAGGCTATTGTGTCCCCTCTTAACTTTCTCTTCTTCAGGCTAAACCTATACCCAGCTCCCTAGGCCACTCCACAGAGGGTTTAATGTTTTCCAGGCCTTCTACCATTTTAGTTGCCCTCATCTGGACACCTTCCAGCTTGTCCATCTCCTTCTTGAATTGTGGTGCCCAGAACTGGACACAGGATCATTCCAGATGGAGTCTCACCAAAGCAGAATAGAGTGGTACTGTTAGTCCCTTCAACCTTGACATTCTATTCCTATTGATGCAGCCCAGAATTGCGTTGGCTTTTTTAGCTGCCATATTACACTGCTGGCTTGTGGTCAGCTTATTTCCACTAAGACTCCTAGATCTCTTTCACATGGACTGTTTTCAATCCAGGCATCACCCATCCTATATTGATGCACTTCATTCGTTCTTCCTAAGTGTAGTACCTTACATTTTTCCCTGTTGAAATTCATTTTCTTAATCTGTCAAGGCCATTTTGAATTCTGATCCCGTCCTCTGGAATGTTAGCGTGTCATCTGCAAATCTGATCAGCTCTACTCCTTCATCCAAGTCATTGATGAAGATGCTGGGCCCAGGAGGGAACCCCACAGCACCCCAAAAGTCACTCCTCTCCAGGATGAAAAGCAGCCATGGGTGAAGAGCACCCTTTGAATTTGGTCAGTCTGTGCAAATGACATGGCTGCTACCCCCGGCCAGGGTCCTTGCTCAGGGCAGCCAGCTGATAGAAGCACATGGCGTGGCATGACTGGCCCCTCTCCAGCGCAGAACCGGACAGAGCAGAGAGGCAGGCAAAGGCCAGCACGGCTCCGTCTCCAACAGAAAAAATGGAATGCACAAATGTAGGATGGGGGACATGTGCCTGGATAGCAGTGCGTGTGAAAGGGATCTAGGAATCTTGGTAGATCACAAGCTGAACATGAGTCATCAGTGTGATGCGGCAGCCAAGAAAGCCAACACAATTCTTGGTTCCCTCAATAGGAGTATGGTGTCTAGATCGAGGGAGTTAAAGGTACCACTCTATTTTGCAGTGGTCAGGCCTCATCTGGAATACTGTGTCCAGTTCTGGACATCTCAATTCAAGAAGGATGTCGACAAGCTGGAAGGTGTCCAGAGGAGGGCGACCAAAATGGTGAAGGGTCTGGAAGCCATGAAGCCCTATGAGGAGCGGCTTAGGGAGCTGGGCATGTTTAGTCTGCAGAAGAGAAGGTGAAGAGGGGACATGATGTCCATATTCAAATATTTGAAGGCATGTCATGTGGAGGAGGGAGTGGGCTTGTTTTCCACTGCTCCAGAGACGAGGACAAGGCCACTTGAACCTCAGGAAGAACTTCCTGACGGTCAGAGCTGCCCGACAGTGGAATATGCTGCCTGAATGGAGCGTGGTGGCATCTCCTCCTTCTTTGGAGGTTTTTAAGCAGAGGCCGGATGGCCATCTCCTGGGAATGCTCGGATGGGTGTTCCTGCATAGCAGGGGGCTGGACTGGATGGCCCCGAGGGTCTCTCCCGACTATAGGATTCTATGATTCTGTGATTCTAACTCTTTTCTCCACCGAGGAAGACACAGAAAGAGGCGCACAAAGCCCAGCACAGCTCCCGTCCCCCTTTTATCCATGTTTTTCACCATCCTCATTAAAGTCCTGGAACATGTCCCCCACAATTATGGGGGACCTACTACATCTTTGTTATTATTGTTATTCATATCCCACTCCAAGGGCCTCAAGAAGGCTGACAAGAGTTAAAAGAGACATCGCTTTTAATAAATGCACCAAATATAAAATTTAAAAATAGCAGCTGGAATTCTGTAGGCTTCTCCTGACTAAATGCAATCTTCATAATTTTCTTTATTGTATATGTTGCAATCCTTACAAGTATCATACATTCTTCTGTTACAATATATAATTTTATTATGATTATTGAAATTGCAATACTTAGAAGAAATTATCATGTTTATATTAAGTTGCAATATTTACCTTATAATCTTATAATTATTAAACCATTAATTAATTAATAGCAGCAATGACAGCAACATAACCATATTAACTGTTAGCCATGTTCCAAAATTCCGTTTCACCCTTTCCCACTTGGTTACACTGCAATTATTTTTTTCCAACTTAATATTTATTAATTTTGGTTCAGAGAAAGAAACAGACTAATTCACAATTACAGAGGAAACAAATCATACGCAAACAAGATACTAAAACTTACTTTACCTACGCTATCTAAAAGACAAAAGAACTCTGAACTTCCCCTATCCAAACTGTAACAAAAAGCAAAAATTGATTAATATTACATATTATTTATTTATTATTTGTATGCTGCCTTTTCTCCCAAAATCGAACACACAGGGGCTTCCAAAAATAAGTTAAAAACATTAAAAACATTTAGAGCAACATTAAAGACATATAAAATTATAAAAACCTATCACATTGTGTAGTTTTAAAAACAGGTTGATAGATAAATAAAAAGCTCCCCACTCACATAAAAACCTGCTTAAAGGAAGTTTTTTGTCATATCTCATTCCGGCCTTAGAGATCAATACGTATCTATATACGCTGCAACTTTTCGTTGCAGAGTGACATGGCAGAAGACATCCAGCAGACTCGGTGCTGCCCGTGTGGTTCCGTCTCCAGACGGTGGGAGAAGCCAGACAGTGTGCATTAGCCCCTTTGTAGAGGCAGCTGAATTATTTTCTGCTTTGCCGGAGATGAGAGACGTCAGCTCTGTTCTCCCTGCCAGCCGGCCTGCCGATCAGCAGATGGCACAGCAGCCGTGCCACAGCCTGGAGGATTACAAAAACATTGTCGCTTTGCCCGATGTCAGAACAAACCCACCGTATTGAGTGGGCAGCTGGTGGGACTTCATCGCCACCCAGAGGGAGAGTTCACGCCGTGGAACAGGATCTGTATTGTACTCGTTTTCAACATAACAAAAACGAAATGCATAGATATAAGATGGATAACACCTAACTTGACCACAGTACATGTGAAAGGGATCCAGGAGTCTTAGTAGGCCACATGCTGAACATGAGCCAGCAGTGTGATGCGGCAGCTAAAAAAGCCAATGCAATTCTGGACTGCATCAATAGGAGTACAGTGTCTAGCTCAAGGAAAGTGATGGTACCCTTCCATTCTGCTTTGGTGAGACCCCACCTGGAATAATCCTGTGTCCAGTTCTGGGCAGCACAGTTCAGGAAGGATACGGACAAGGTGGAAGGTGTCCAGAGGAGGGCAAACAAAATGTTGAAGGGTCTGGAAACCATTAAGCCCTCTGAGGAGTGGCTGAAGTTGCTGGGGATGTTTAACCGGGAGAAGACAAGGTCGAGAGGGGACATGATGGCCATGTTTAAATATTTGAAGGGATGTCATGTTGAAGATGGAGCAAGCTTGTTTTCTGCTGCTCCAGAGACTAGGACATGGAGCAGTGGATTCAAACTTCAGGAAAAGAGATTCTACCTATACACTAGGAGAACTTCCTGAAAGTCAGAGTGGTCCAACAGTGGAATCTGCTGCTGCCTGGAACTGTGGTGCCGTCTCTTCCTTCTCTGGAAGTTTTTAAGCAGAGTCTGGTGGCCTTCTGTCGGCAATGCTTTGATGGTGTCTTCCCGCGTGACAGAATGTGGTTTGACCGGATGGCCCTTGGGGTCTCTTCCAACTCTCTGAGACTATGGGCCTTTCTGCACTACATGGTTATCGTGCTATTATTCCACTTTCAACATCCTGTGGAATTCTGGGATTTGTAGTTTACTGAGGCCAAAGATCTCTCTCTCTCCTAAACTGCAAACCCCAGGATTCCACAGGATGTTGAAAGTGGAATAATAACACCATAACAGTGTCGTGCAGAAAGGCCCTATGTCTCTATGACTTCCGGACGGATTCCCCTCACCCAGTTGTCTTTTTATACCAAAGCAGACTCTCTGGAAAAACGCACTGAAACGCGGTGGAAGGCTACCTCCCCTAATCGCATTCTGCCTCTCCCTTCCTGACTCCATTATGCTCCTAATGGATATTTAGCAACTCTGGCCTCTATCCACTCTCAGCGACGTCGCTCGGAGATGGACTGAAATTAAACCCCCTTCGTCCGTGCAGAAAAGAGGACCGAGCCGTGCTCCAGCCACAGAAGACGGCCAAATTGCCACGGAACGCCGACGGCTTAGCGCTTTGCCATGTCGTGTCCGTCTGTTTTCGGTGCCGCTTCAGGGGGCTGCAAAGCCAGGATGCTGGGTGCTATAAATATCCACAGCCCTGAAGAAATGACTCACCGAACCTGAGCATGCTGTGCTGTGCCCATCAGTGCTTTGGGCGGCCGTTGCCTCTGCACACGCCGTACGGAAAAAAAAAACCCGGACAGGCTGCAATATTTCTACATCTTCTCCCTGCCCCTGTTTGCACACCTTCCAACTGCCCCAGCCTGCCAGGGACAGTCTGATTAATTCTCTACCATCCCATGTTTTCAGCTGCTTTTAAAATGTCCTCCTTTCTCCCTCTTCTCAGCTTCCCTCTTTGTCCTCAGCTCACTTAATTTGCTGCAAGCCGAGTTTAAACTGCAAAAGTCATTTCCGCTCCATTAACTCAGCGGGAAGGAGACAAGGGGAAAGGGAGGACGCCTGCTCTTCCCGGAGGCTCAGGCGAAAGCAAACTTCTGCATTCTCTCCTAGCTTGCCTGTTGTTGCTCATTAACACCTTTCACCGCCTTGAACACACTGTGATGATGTTTGGCCACACATGTCCCAGTTTGTTTGTGTGTCAGACCCCCTGCTTCTCCCAACTGGGCAGGGACACTCTCGATTAATCCCCTGCCACCCAACTTTCTCAGCTTTTTTTAAAACGTCCCGGCTTCTTTCTCCTCCCACATTCCCCCTCAGCTTACTTCGGTTGCTGCAAACTAGGTTCAACGGGCAAAAGTAATTTGCAATCTGTTAACTCAGCAAAGGGAGAGGAGAAGAGGCGAAACATTTTCTCTTTCCTAAACTCACGACATAAATCCCAGGTTCCCCAAGCCGAAAATTTTCAGATGCAAACAGACTTCGTGGCTGGGACGACTGATTTGTAGTTCAACACAACAAGTGCTAATTTACAGTAGGCTACTGTTCAACAAACTGTGATTCGGTTGCATCAACAGGAATCTAGCATCCAGGTCAAGGGAAGTGATGGTACCCCTCTATTCTGCTTTGGTCAGACCCCACCTGGAATAATCCTGCGTCCAGTACTGGGCACCACAGTTCAGGAAGGAGATGGACAAGCTGGAAGGTGTCCAGAGGAGTGGAACCAAAATGGTAAAAGGCCTGGAAACCACGAAGCCCTATGAGGAAGGAGATAGGGAGCTGGGTAGGTTTAGCCTGGAGAAGAGAGGGGACATGATAGCTATATTTAAAGGGACGTCATATGGGGGATGGAGCAAGCTTGTTTTCTGCTGCTTCAGAAACTAGGACATGGAGCAATGGATTCAAACTCCAGGAAAGGAGACTTCACCAAAACCTTAGGAAGAATGGTAAGAGCTGTTCGGCAGTGGAATCTGCTGCTGCCTCCACAGAGTGTGGTGGAGTCTCCTCCTTCTCTGGAGGATTTTAAGCAGAGGCTGAGTGGCCAAAATCTGTCCAAGGGAGGGCCTTGATGGTGTCTTCCTGCATGGCAGAAGGGGGTTGGACTGGATGGCCTTTGAGGTTTCTTCCAACTCTGTAATTCTATGATTCTGTGAATCTGACATCTTCTGCAATTAAGTTTTTTGGTACTCATCAGCTGCTGATCTTCTTGTCTTTCCACCACCATCACCACCGCACAACACATACACTGTTCACTCACCTTCCCAACCCTGCTCAGGAGAGAATGCCACAAAATGTGAACAAGTCCTTCTAAAAATGCCTCCTTAATTTTAAAAAGCAACAACAAAGCAGTTACAAAGCAGCACTTTTTTTTTTAACCATGTCATAAGCCATTTTAAAGTCCCAGTCCTAGGAGAAAGCCAAGAGACAAATAATTTTATTTCCCAATTATTATTTTTTTTTAAACAAATTGCCTTTGATGAGCAGACTTACCACAGAAGGAAATAATGTGGCTGCTATCTTCATGCACAAACTTCCTCGTGACGGCTTCTTCCATTATTTGTTTTACCTGCCAAAAAAAAGAAAAAGAAAAGAACCCAGTAAATGAAAAGATGCTATGGACAACCAGAGTGCATCTGATACTAGACGACCAGGAGGAAACAGGCAAACCCACCTCTTGGAATTCCTTGCCTAAGAAAACCCTGTGAAATTCATGGGGTCACCATAAATCGACTGGAAACCTGAAGGCACACAAGCCATCAGACGGCTTCTGATCTTGGACGCTAAGCAGGGCCAGCCCTGGTTAGTCCTTGGATGGGAGACCGCCATTGTATACCAGGTGCTATAGGCTACATTTCCGAAGAAGGAACTGGCAAAACTACCTCTGGGGATTCCTTGCTTAAGAAAACCCTGTGAAATTCACGGGGTCTCCGTAAGTCCTCAGGCAACTTGAAGGCACCGACCTATTCACACAAAATGAAGGTAAACATGTCACGGGGTTTTCTTGGCAAGATTTGCCTTTGAGGCTGACAGAACGTGACTTGTCCAAGGTGTCACCCAGTGAGTGTAGATTTGAACTCTGACTTCCAGAGATCTAGTTCAGTGCTCAAACCACTGCCCCTCGCTGGCTCTACAGAACGGTCGAGTCACAAAACACTAGATTTGAAAGGGACCCCAATGGCCATTCTAATCCTCTCCCAGATAGAGATACACAACTAAAGCACTATTGAAAGATGTCAATTATCTCTCATGCCCTGGATAACCTACAACCCACAAACTTCACTCTGGGCTAGACAGTAGTGGCTATTTGTAACAAGCAGTACAACACATTTCTTCCAAAATTGCTGAGATTAAAACATATATAGAGTTCACAGGCTTTACACCCACACATCCATATTTTAGGTGCGCAAAGCTGTGACTGGAGAAGGCTCATCAATGTAACATCATCCCACATCTTTAGACATTTCCCAGACCTGCGTTTGTTTACTCTCCTTTCATCCTTCAGGCAGGAACATGTTTCCTGCCCCTTATCTTAGATGCCGTGTTCCCAAAACACTTCTTGACACTTTCGTTTTCACCCACTTTGATATTCTCAGTCCTCATGTTGTAGTAATAGGCAATAAAGCAATTAACCATTTGATGCATTGTAATACACAACCTCCAAATTGTTGCAATCATCAATTGACACTCGATACTTTGCAGCACTCTGTCTAACTGTAGAAAGGTTTGTAGCATCGCCTCTATATCGACTACCATTCCCTATTTCAATATACATCCAGGAGATCCACATATGAAAGGAGCTAGGCAGCCTCGTGACATCAAATCCTTCAACACAGAAAGGCAGGAACACTCCTCTGTGTGTGTGTGTGTGTGTGTGTGTGTGTGTGTGTGTCCCCTGCATAAAATCTGACCCCAAGCAGCCATGGGATGTGGAATTTGCACGCTGATGATTCAGCTCAGGAGACCAAATGGGCCATCAGATTAAAAGGACTTTGCATCTGTGTGAAAAATCCATTTATGGTTGTTTTGCAAACGATTCCTTTGGGGGAAAAAAAGATATTTTAAAAAGGAACATCCCAGGACAAACAGTGGGCTGCTTGCACAAAAATGGGTGGAAGATGTGTAGGCAAAACGAGTAAGTTGGTTAAGGAAGCAGAACAAACTAACAGCAACAAAGAAAGGGAGGGGTACAAAATAATAAACATACAATTAATATGACTCTGCACGTTGAAGGAAAAGGGTTTTAAACAAAAATTTGGACTTAGTTCCTTGGGGGGGGGGTAGGAGGGAGAGAAGGGTTAAAGCAGTATTATACTTACTGGGAAAATGAATTTGTTGGTTGTGAGTGGAGCACTGATGGTTTTGTATCAATTACTGCAATAGATTTTGTATGTACATCAATGTTAAAAAGGAATAATAAACCTAATATATAAAAGTCAAAGTTTGTCCCTTTGTCCGTGTCGGGCAGAGAAGGCCTCATGTGATTGGCTGCCTGAGAAGATTCTGTGGAATCCTGGGGTTTGCAATTCCGGGAGAGGCCTTTAGCATTCTCAGCCAGAGAATAAGCCAGTTGCTATGGAAACGAGTCCTACCAGCAAGGAGGAGGGCAGAGTATTTCCCCCCAGGAACCCAACCTCTGTATGGTAATATAACTCCAAATACAGATTGGTTTGGGGAATATGAGGAGAAGTGACAAGTACTGGACAAGGCAGTTTGGGGAACTGAAGCAAAATTCCAGAGGGAAGGGTAATAGTTTGGGACACGGGATCTCAAATCTGTGTGTTTCAACCACATCTAATTCCTAAGGTATTTCTAACAAGTGTTACCTGTGAGAAAATAAAATTCCGGGCAATGCCGGGTATACATGCTAGTAGATAACCAAAAAATAATTAAAAAAAAAAAAAGAAAACAAAATCAGGAAGTGGATTGTCATTTCAGGATTTGGAGATTTCCAGGCCAAGACACAAGAGCAAGAAAAAAAGATAATGTCATTAACCGTTATGCATGAAGCACTAACTGCAGCTGCTCACAGCCTGTCATTCAAACAGAGAGAGAGAGAGAGAGAGAAAATGTTTTTCTGTTTGGAAATTGGGAGAGAAATCTTAGCCGAAGGGGCTGCTCACAGATCAAGGTTCAGTGGGGGATTATTTCTTCTCAGTTCCTTAAGGAGACGGGGTAAGGACTCCTTAATCTGGTTTACTTGCTCCTGCCAGGATATTTCCGTACATACAGTGGTTTTGAGATCACATTTCGATTCCCCTCTGCTCAGCCACGGAAACCCACCGGGTGACCTTGGGCGTGTCACACACTCTCAGCCCCCAGAAAAACCCTGCGTTAGGTTTGTCTTAGGGCTGCCGTAAGTTGGAAACAACTTGAAGGCACACAACAAAAACAGCAGGTAAGTTTTTAGAAAGTGTGTGTGTGTGAGTAGCTAAATCCACTTGTCAGATCCGTTCAGATCTGCTAGGAGAGTAAATAACAGCTTTTAACTATTTTTCATTTCTCACGTATATATCCCAAGCCCCCCTAGTCCAGGCAATATCCAAGACCCCACCCACCCACTCTCACAGCAGAAGGCTGTTTCTACCGGGTGCCTCCAGTATGTTTTTAAAAAGCATAGATTTGTAGGTTTGGCTGCTAAAATGGAAATCAGGAAGCTGGCGAAAAGGAAAAAAAATATTCCTTGATGCATTTTGGAAGAAACCTTAGAATCATAGAATCGTAGAGTTGGAAGGGACCTCAAGGGGCCATCCAGTCCAAGCCCCTATTATGCAGGAACACCCATCACGACCCTCCCTTGGACAGGTGGCCACCCAGCCTCTGCTTAAAAACCTCCAAAGGAGGAGGAGACCCCACCACGCTCCATGGAGGCAGCAGCAGATTCCACTCTTGGACAGCCCTGACCGCCAGGAAGTTCTTCCCGAGGTTCAGGTGGAATCTCTTTTCCTGCAGCCTGAATCCACTGCTCCTTGTCCTGGTCTCTGGAGCAGACTGACAGGCTCTTTAGAAGGTTCAACATGATGTTTGCTTACTTCTGCAATGCTTCCCTGTTCTGGTTGTTTTCATTTCACATATGTGGAATTGTCAGTTTTGAATACAACCGGCCTTCCGCATTTTCAAGTGTGACCTTTAAGGATTTGGTTATTTGGGAGTGTCTCCAAGCCCTGCCATCTCAAGCACGTCATTTCCAGGGGAACCTTCCCTCTCCGATCAAGCTGCGCAGCCCTTTAAAATCCACCTCCAGTTTTCCTTCTTCTCCTCCTCCACCAGCCACCGCCTGGACAGCTAAGGACGGATCACAACCTGATTTCTCAGCACCGCGAGCCCTCTCCAAAAGCTGCCCCCCAACAGCCAAAGAAGGAGACGGGGAGAGCGAGGAAGTCTAGGGCCTCTGTGCCAGCCCACCCCTTTCCCTCGCCTTTCTCTGACCTGGTTGGGACCTTGGATGCCACTCTCCCCAGCTCCCCCACCTGCTCCTCAGAGAGCTTCATGGCTTCTAGACCCTCCACCATTTTGTTTGCCCTCCTTGGGACAGTTTCCAGCTGGTCGATACCCTCCTTGAATTGAGATGTCCAGAACCGGACACAGGATTATTCCAGGTGAGCTCTAACCAAAGCAGAATAGAGTGGTACCATTACCTCCCTTGATCTAGACACCATACTCCTATTGATGCAACCAAGAATCGCGTTGGCTTTCTTGGCTGCCGCATCACACTGCCTCAGCCCCCTTCCCACAAACACACACACACGTTTTGATATTTGTGGTTTTTCCACTTTTGCAAGGATCCTGCCTATCTAACCCTAGAAAATGCAGGTGGCCAGCTGTACTGTAAAACACTTTTGACTGCTTTTCCTCTCTCTGATGGTAAAATAACCTTGAGAGTCAGCATGGTGTAGTGGTTAGAGTTGCACTACGACTCTGGAGTCCTGGATTCGACTCCTGGCTTAGCCATTTAAACCTTGGATGGATCACACGCTCTCAGCCCTCAACCCTCGATAGGTTCGCCTTAGCATCACCATAAGGGATTGAAGGCACACGGCAACAACAAAGTAAACTTTCCCTGTCCTTTCCATGTTATTTCTTCTTTTGAGACCAGATTTTCTGCTAAAAGAGGAATGCCCAGGAATCCATCAACTTCAGTAACGGAACTCCGCCTCTAGTCCTGAATCCTGATTCTAATTTCCACTTTTCTCTCTGTTTCCTCTTGAAACAGAGTGGACTATGAATTATTCTGACACAGCTTTTCCTTTCAGCGTTGTTGATTCTGGTTCTTAGAATCACAGAGTTGGAAGAGATTCTGGGGGCCGTCAACCGCGTGACCATCATCCAATCATGGAGTGGGCGGAGGGGAGAGAGAAACAGAAAGATGCATTTGAAGGAAAGAAAGCCACTGGACTTGCTGACTATAATCGACCATCACTTTAATCTATTTAATCTCTATTTCTGTTTCTAGAGGCAAACTGCTCTTATCATCAGGAGTTTCTTCCTAAGGCTTTAGGTGGAATCTCTTTTCCTGATGTCTGAAGTCGTTGCTGCACAGTGTCCTAGTCTCTGGAGCAGCAGAAAACAGGCTTGCTCCATCCTCCATAGGACAACCCTTCAAATATTGAAACACGGTTATCATGTTGCCTCTTAACCTTCTCTTCTCTGGGCTAAAAATATCCCTAAGCCTCTCCTCAAAGCGTTTCACGGTTTCCAGGCCTTTGACAATTTGGGCCGCCCTCCTCCGTGTTTCCTGATTTTTTCTCTGTTTTTATGGGCATAAGAAAACATTGCAAAAATAGATTTTTTACAGCAACTTTTCTCCAACTTAGCCCTCTAAATCAGGTTGTCTGTGTGATAGACTACAGCTCCCATGAGCCCCTGGAAGGAGATTTGATTCCTAGAAGAAACCCTCAGAAGGAGGAGGAAGAGGAAGAGAAAGTTATAATTTGCTGGAGCTGTTGTTGTACGTCTTCAAGTCATTTCTGACTCATGGTGAACCTACCACAGGGTTTTCTGGGGCTGAGAGTGTGTGATGCACCCAAGATCACCCAGTGGGTTTCCATGCCTGAGCGGGGGACTGAACAATGGTTTCCATTTCTCCCTTCTCATTTTCAGGAGAATATAAGAAAATCAGACAGAACTCCCATACAACACATCCCTGGGAATCATTTCCTGAAGCCAGAAAAAAAAAAACCCTTGTGTGCTACTGTTTGATATATATTTTAATCACTTGCCTCTATCGATTGTGAGGAAAATTTCCCCCGATTATCATGTTCTCCATCCTTGTCTTAGGAACAGGAAATTAAAAAGCTGATTAACGCATTGCGTGCTGAATTCCTGTTCGGAGCCTTGCATGGGGTGGAACACACACAGACATACCCTAGCTAACAAAGCCTCTGAAACAGAAGCCCCCTTTTATAAAGGTTTTTACGTCAGCCCTTTCCTTCCTCATCCTCTATGCAGTTGAAATTTTTTAGCATCATTAGCACTGGGGAGGAAGGTGAAAGAAGGTTGCAGAAATACAAGTTTTACAAACAGTATCATCATCATCATCATCATCAAAGTAAACATGCAAGAGTCAGGATGCCTGGCTCCTGTCATAAGAAACTGCTGGATGTATATTAGGCACGCATTAGAACAGATCTGCTAACTCACACATTGCTAAAGTCAGCTAAAGCGCTACAACGTATTAATTGCTAATTATCGATTGCAACCATGTATCTGGTCGAAGCTCCCTAATGTATTCCAGAGCACGGCTACAGTGTATCCAGGCAAGGGTGGGGGGAGATCAAAGAGGGGAAAACACAAAAGTAAGGGGAAGGAGTTATGAGAATTGTCAGTGCTTAAAGATCAGAGGACAGGAATTTGTTCCTGCCTCAAGGATGAAAGATATGCAAACAACTGAGAGTCTGGCAAAAATGTCTAAACTGAGGGGATGATGTAAGATTCTCTAATCTAAGATTCTCTAATTCTCTTCTCTAATCACAGCTTTGCACACACAACTTTAAGTGACAAAGTATAAAATATGTAACCACCCTGTATGCTGTAATCTTAGCAACTTCAAATGAAGTGTGCTGTGTTGCTTGCTTTGCTACAAACAAGCACTGCTGTTCAGTTCTGAGGGAAGTTTGTGGAGTGCAAGTTATGCAGGAAATGAAACCCTTTCACTCCTCATCCTCTGTATAGCTGAAATTTTTATAGCATCATCAGCACTGGGGGAAAGGTGAAGGAAGGTTGCAGAAATAAAACTTTCAGTACCTGGTTGTAGAAGCATTGCAAGAAAGCTAAGGCTGGGAAAGAATGGGTTTCTTTTGCAATGGAGCTTGAGCTAGAATCATAAAAGAGACGGAAGAGATCACAAGAGGCTACTGAGTTGCTCCATAGCGTCTTAGTCTCTGGAGCTGCGGCAGAAAACAAGCTTGTTCTATCTTCCACATAACATCCTTTCAAATATTTAAAAATGGCTCGCGTCACCTCCTCTTAACCTCCTCTTCTCCAGAATTTGTGAAGAGTCAAACCACCATGCCGCACTGGTTCTGAAGTTAGATTAAAGGTTCTTTATCCAGTCTCTTCCACAAACAAGAAGGGTCAATCCCCTCATTTCACCTTCTTCTGGGAACAGCCCCTTGAGCTAATATTTTGGTCTCAGTTTCCAAAGAGGAAGACATGTCCCTCTCCTCTGGAAGAGCTTCCTCCCCGTCAGAGTTGTTCGGCAGTGGAACATGCTGCCCCGGGGTGTAAAGGAGTCTCCTTTTTCTGGAGGTTTTTAAGCAGTCAAAGGGAGGGCTCTGAGGGAGTCTTCCTGCGTGGCAGAGGGGGGTTGGACTGGATGGCCCCTGGAGCCTCTTCCAACTCTGTGATTCTATGATTCTCTCATTCCTGCTGCTTCCGATACGACACATTTTTGAGTCACATCGTCCCTGGGAGAACCGGTCATTAATGGGTCTCTTATCTCCTTTGCTCACGCCTGCAAACGGCTTCAACTGAGGCCGCGGAGACTTGCCTGTCCCAAATCCCACAGTCAGGACGGAGCATCTGTCAATCAGCAAACCGATCAATTTTATGTAAAGTCGGAGAATTTCACGGCCGGAATCCATAGGTTGTTGTGGGTCTTCCGGGCTTTGAGGCCACATTTTATTAGTATTTTCTCCTAACGTTTTGCCTGCATCTGTGGCTGGCATCTTCAGAGGATCTGGCGGCATGGAAGTGAGACAGAGCAGATATACTTGTGTTGTCCCCGGGTGGGAGGGAGCAATTTGCATGTGTTACAGTTGGCCTACTGTTGAATGGGATACCCCCCAGGGCTGCATTGTTAGTCAGGGGATATGCATAACTGTGCATTAAGTACATTAGCAACCCATTCTATTGTTCCCTGTAGAGAGACCTCCAGAGTCTGGGTGGGGTTCATTGGCACATTTTTGAGTCTTGATTTTAGTGTTCTTCAGCACTGATCACCAAATCTTCTTCACTTTCTGAGTTTCTTCTTTCCTGTTGAAATTTTCCAGGTGTTTATGGATTTCGACGGCCTCTCTGTGTAGTCTGACATAGCAGTTGTCCAAATGGTCCAGAATTTCTGTGCTTTCGAAGACCATTCCGTGTCCAGGTTGGTTTGTAACACGTTCTGCTGCTGATGATTTTTCTGGCTGGATCAGTCTGCAGTGTCTTTCGTGTTCTTGGATTCGTGTTTGGACGCTGTGTTTTTGTAGTCCCTACGTAGACCTGCCCAAAGCTGCAAGTATGCAGTAAACTTCAGCAGAAGTTGGAGGATCCCTCTTGTCCTTTGCTGAACGTAGCAACACAATGGATTGCTAACGTACTTAATGGACTGTTATGCATATCCCCTGACTAACAATACAACCCTGGGGGACATCCCAAATAACAATAGGCCAACTGTAACACATGCAAACTGCTTCCTCCCACCCCGGGACTACACAAGTATCTATATTCTGTCTCACTTCCATGCCGCCAGATCGTCTGAAGATGCCAGCCACAGATGCAGCCGAAACGTCAGGAGAAAATACTAACAGAACACGGCCTCAAAGCCCGGAAAACCCACAACAACCTACTGATCAATTTTATTCCTTTTTAAAAAATTAGTTTTAACAAAATCTAATTCACAATCAAAGAAATATACACTCAGAAACAGAAAAAGCAGAAGGAAGAAAAGGGAGGAAAAAAATCCTAAAGCACAGTTGTTGTTGTTGTGTGCCTTCATGTCTTATGCCAACCCTAAGGTGAGCCTATCATGGGGTTTTCTAGGGCTGAGAGTGTGTGACATGCCCAAGGTCACCCAGTGGGTTTCGAAGGTCTCCAGGCTTGTAGTCCAATGTCAAACTATGACGCCACACTAGCTTTCAGAAAATAAATCATATTATCGGCAGAGCAAGGCACGTTGAGGAACAAGCCAGGGCTCTTTTGCACAAAAACATGGGAAGCTGGGCTTCCACTGGAGTCCGTGCGCCCAGTATTACCGACTCTGACTGGCAGCCGTGGATTTCCAATACGGTTTCAAAGGGGCTTCTTTCCTAGCAGAGGTTGAATCTGGGACCTTCTACACAGAGATATAAGATGCAACCCTGATCTTTGGATCAGATTCTTGGTTCATTTAGCTCAGTATTACTGACTCTGACCGGTAGCAGAGTCGGAAACAACTTTAAGGCACACAAGAACAACGAGCCATATAGACTGATAAATACATGGATGTAGACAGATACACAGATAGACTGATTATTCAACAGTTAGGTAGACAGGTAGGTAGGTAGGTAGATAGACAGACAGACAGACTACAATGACCAGAATCCCCCAAAAACTATCATCACCAGGGATTCTGGGAGATGTCATCTGAGCCACCATGGTCCAGTGATTTGAGCGTCGGAGACCAGGATTTGGTTCCTTTTTGCTCAGCTGTGGAAACCCACTTTGGACGCATCACACACTCTCAGCCCAGGAAAACCCCACGATAGGTCTGCCTTATGGTTGCCATAAACTGGAAAACCACTTGAAGGCACACAAAACAGCCACACCGCACAGACAAGTTACGACAGCCTTGGGAAGACACGGTGGGCAAGATTCCAATCAAGGTTGTACAAACTGTGTTACGCCAGGCAATAACGGCCTCCTTTTATTTATCAGTTCATTTATGCGGTTGCCAAATCAACGTATCAGATTGATTTGGCTCCCATCGATTGGTTTAATTTGATTTTATCTGGCATATACCTTGCTTCTTTCACAACATGGTACCCAAAGCGGCTTACGGCACGAGTTAAAATAAAAACAGAACAACTAAAAACAAAGGGTGACACAACAGGATTTTTTAAAAAATCATTGAATGGTTAATCCAATTCAAAAAGTAATTTAAAATAGTTAAAGGCACATTCAGTATTGTTTTTGTTGTGTTATTTCTGACTAGGGTATGACTCGTTGTTCAGAGGGGGTTGCCACCTTTGACTTCCTCTGAGGCTGAGAGAGTGTGACTTTGCCCAGTATTACTCGGTAGGTTTCCAAGGCTAAGTGGGGATTCAAACTCTGGTCTCCAGAGTCACAGTCTAATGCTCAAACCATGACACCACACTGGCTCTCATTATTACAGCAACCCTAAGGTGAGCCTATCCTGGGGTTTTCTGGGGCTGAGAGTATGTGACTTTGCCCAAGTGGGTTTCCAGGGCTGAGCGGGGATTTGAACCCTAGTCTCCGAGTCATCATCCAACACCCAAATCATGCCACCATGGTGGCTCTCCTAGGTTTTTGGGTGGGCAAAATTGCTTCAGGGAAAAATTTGCTGCCTTTGAGGCTGAGAGAGTGTGACTTCCCTGTGGGTTTCCACAGCTGAACAAAAGGAATTCGAACCCTGGTTTCTCAGAGTCCCATTCCAACACTCAGACCACTTCCCCATGCTGTTTCTCCATATTAAATATTATGCATTAATGTTAAAAATTCTTGCAGCCCAGGGGATTTCCAAAGTCTCTCCTTAAAAGAGGCTGAGAAATTGGGGTGAAAGTGGCCAGCAAATTGCACCAGTAGGTTGTAGGGCCTTTTTTTCGCCCCCATCTTCCTCCCCAAATCCCCAGAGATTTTGGCTAAGTGTTTCCATTCAGTCAGAAAAGTGGCAGAGGGGGAATGCCACAGTCGCAAGACTCTGAGAAATTTTGTGTGCCTGTAGAAATCACAGACCTCCCAATCGTCCCAGTTTCTCAGGACAATCCTGATTAACCCATCTATTTTCATCTGTTTTTAAACGCCCCGGTTTCTCTCTCCCTCGCCTCCAACCTTCCCCCTTTTGTGCACAGCTTACTTCAACGGCTGCAAACCAAGTTCAAACACGGCTTGCACAAAAGCAGCTCAATTAAGAAGCCATTGGAGCCAATTATGAATGTGGCCCCGCTAATTCCCCGCTCGCATTCCTCGAACCTTCTGACCTCCGCCTAGACTACGGATTTTGGCCTCGAACACTCTCTCTGGACTCACAGTAAGTTCAGACTTGGTTTCTCTAAACTTGCTAAGAACTCGGATTGACTACGACAAACTTTGCCTGCTAGCTCCTGTTAACAGCCGCATTGGTTCAGCTGGAAGCCTTGAGTGCCCCAGTTTTCATCTGTGAAAGATCGGCAAGTATGGTATTTTGCAAATTTAAGGGGGAAATTAGTTTTTGCAAACTAAGAGTAATGATCTAGGAGTCTTAGCAAACCACAAGCTGAGCCTCAGTCAGCAGTGTGATGCTGACGCTCAAAAAGCCAATGCAATTCTGGGCTGCATCAATACGAACATGGTGTCTAGGTCAACATAAGTGACACTACCACTCTATTCTTCTGTGGTCAGACCCCACCTAGGATATTGTGTTCAGTTCTGGGCACCACAATTCAAGAAGGATATGGACAAGCTGGAAGGTGTCCAGAGGAGGGTGACCAAAACGGTGGAAGGCCTGGAAAGCATGAAGCCATAGGAGGAGTGGCTGAGGGAGCTGGAGATGTTTAGCCTGGGGGTTAAGAGAAGGTTAAGAGGGGACCTGACAGTCATGTTTAAATATTTGAAGGGATGTCCTATGGAGGATGGAGAAAGCCTGTTTTCTGCTGCTCCAGGGACAAGGACACTGTGCAGCAATGGCTTCAAACTTCAGGAAAAGAGGTTCCCCCTGAACCTCAGGAAGAACTTCCTGATGGGGACAGTTGGAATCGGCTGCTGCCTCCGCGGAGTGCGGTGGAGCCTCCTCCTCCTCTGGACGTTTTCAAAGAGAGGCCGGGGGTCCCTCTGCCCAAGGGAGGACTTTGCCAGCGTCCTCCTGCCCGGCAGAGCTGGACCGGACGGCCCTCGGGGTCTCTTCCAGCTCCCGCGACTTCCCAGCGGCTTCTGTGGGAGGCTACCCAAGCGGACCCCCGTCTCCCTCGGAGTGGACTGTGTGGCGTGCGGGTTCTCCCGCACGTGCCGTGCCGCTTGGCCACAAGCGTCCCGGTTGTGGAAGTTCGGAGGCGATGAGGCCTTGTTGCGTATCCCGGGGTGGGTTTGCAACCGCCTGCCCGGCTCCGAAGCTGAGTCGGACGCTCGCTGGACTTCCAGGCCCTCCTCCGCACCTGTTTCTTCTCCCTTTGCGCACGGGGTCCGGAGGGCTTTTGCGCGCGCCGGCCTCCGCCTGGCCGGTGCCTTGTGCGTGCCGTGGCTGATCCCTGAGATGCGCCCACCGGGGAGAGAAAGGGGGCCCCTGCCTGGCCGGTTTTCTCTCTCTCTCCGGCCATGGACGTATTTTTAGCCATGATCCTAGGATTTCCTTCTTCTTGGAGGATTCCTTCCCAAGTGGATCTTGCCCTTTGTTGTTGGGTGCCTTCAAGTCACTTCCAACAACCATAAAGCGAACCTATCACGGACCTCTTTTAGCACGGTTTGCTCAGAGGGGGTTTGCCTTTACTCTTCCCTGAGGCTGAGAGAATGTGACCTGTCCAAGGTTCCTAGTGTCTGAGTGGGGATTTGAATCCTAGTCTCCAGAAGCCATAAATAAATAAATAAAAATTTGGTAATTTAAATAAATATTTGACTATTTAAATCTAAATTTAAATGTTTAAATTCTGAGTTAACATTTGGGGGTCCCCAGCAAGAACTTATATTTACAGGGCATCCCCAGTAAAGGAAAGGTTAAGAACCTGTAAGCAAACAGACTAGATTAAACATTCCTTATGCTATCTCCCTAAGTAACCAAGAAGAAATAAATCCTTCATTTCACCTCCATCTGAGAATAGCCTCTTTAGCTAAAATTTCTCTCTTAATTTCCAGAGAGGAAAATACGTCCTCTATGCATGTTTGAATGACAAACTGTGAGCAACTGTGGTACATAACTCTTTTTTTTTAATCTTTTTATAAAATTTTAAAAAGTACAAAAAAGACAAATAAGAATAATGTAAATATAAATACTTATAACCGGTAATATAAGTAGAGAACATCTAAAAATAAATATATGCATATACGCATTTATTTATATAAATAATTAATTATATCTAGCCTCAATTATATCTAGCCTTAAATGTATATTTTTTCCCTTTATTTTCATGAACAAACTAGAAAAGTTAGGGTGATATCTTATCCTTCCTTGCCAACATTTATCAAAAAAGAAAAAAAAATAAAGTTTGTCGACAGAACTCCACCACTATGTTTGCAATCAATAACAATAGTAAGTAGTTATATAATGTATTAAATGTACCTATTTGTTTTAATGGAAATTACCAATGTGTGAAATCATGGTTTTCTCTTTAGAATCTTACATGTGATCTCTAGGTGATACCTAATTGTTCATCCTATTCCACCTATAGGCTATTTTATAAAATAATATAAAATTATATATAGTGTGTGTGTGTGTGTGTGTGTGTACTGCATTATAAAATAATATATATTATAAAATAATATACATATATCTGTACTTATTATAGATACATTTCCATGGAAAACTAGTGTATTTACCCAGCATTGCCTGGGATTTTATTTTCTCATAGGTAACACTTGTTAGAAATAAGTTAGATTTGAGATCCTGTGTTTCTAATTCCCCAAATTGCCTGGACTGTCCAGTACCTGTAACTTTTTCCCATATTCCCCAATCCAATCTGTATTCAGAGTTAATTCATTCACAGAGGTTGGGTTCCTCAGGGAAATACACTGCCCTCCTCCTTGCTGCTAGGCCTCATCTCCATAGCCAGCGGCCTGAGATCTCTGGCTGAGAATTCTAAAGGCCCTTCCCTGAACCTAGGATTCCATGGAATCTTCACAGCCAGCCAATCACATGAGGTCTTCTTGCCTCACACAGCCAATCATGAGAGGTCTTTGACTTCTATATAGTAGATTACACCCATATTTTTATATCGCTATAATCACAGGGATTACAATCATTAGAAACTATAATGATTAGAAATGCAAATCCTGATTCCAACTGTTGTGATCTGTTCCCACTTAGTTTCCCAAAAGGGACAGACCAACTTCCAATCGTCTTTAAATGGTTCTGAGTTCGAGTCCGAGAGCAAGGTGGTCAATTTATTATCAAGTTCTGCCCTGGCCTATCGTTTCAGAAGCCAATCGTCCAACGACGGCATCGACTTCTGCTTCCAACATTGAGCACAAGTCAACATTGAGCATATTTCAGGTTTCAGTGGAAAATGAATTTCAAAAGTTTTAGTAACATTTTCGTGAATTACTTCCCAAAAGTTTTTTGCTTGTTCTCGACTCCACCATAGATGAAAGAAGGTCCCTCTCTGGTCGCATTTCCAATGAAGGTGGCACTGGTCATTTTGGAGACTTGAGTGGGTGTAATAGACCACCTATAAAAAGTTTTATAATAATTTTCTTTCCAATGTGTGTTTTTCATGAGTTTTGTTGTTACTTTCCAAGATTTTTCCCAACGGTCCAAACAAATAAGATGACCTATATTCTGGGCCCATTTCATCATGTTGTCTTTTACTAGTTCTTGTTCCTGGTCGATGGGTAGTAACAAATTTTGTGCTTAATGTGAGGTCTTAGAAATTTGTCAGATTCTTTCTCTTCGGTTTTGTGCCTTCTGTTTTTAAGTCTATTTTAAATTTTTCTCTCAATTCATAGAATTATAGAATCCTAGAGTTCGACGAGACCCCGGGGGCCATCCAGTCCAACCCCCTTCTGCCATGCAGGAAGACACACTCAAAGCATTCCCAACGGATGGCCACCCAGGCCCTGCTTAAAAACCTCCAAAGAAGGAGGAGACTCCACCACACTCCATGGAGGCAGCAGCAGATTCCACCGCTGGACAGCTCTGACCGTCAGGAATTTCTTCCTGAAGTTTAAATGGAATCTCTTTTCCTGAAGCTTGAATCCATTGCTCCTTGTCCTAGTCTCTGGGGCAACAGAAAACAAGCCCGCTCCCTCCTCAACATGACATCCCTTCAAATATTCAAACATGGCTATTGTGTCCCCTCTTCACCTTCTCTTCTGCAGACTAAGCATCCCCAGCTCCTCAGCTGCTCCTCATAGGACTTCATGGCTTCCAGACCCTCCACCATTTCGGTCGCCCTCCTCTGGACACTTCCCTTGTTGATATCCTTCTTGAATTGTTGATATCCTTCTTGAATTGAGGTGCCCAGAACTGGACACAGGATTATTCCAGACGAGGTCTGACCAAAGCAGAATAGAGTGGTACGTACCATAACCTCCCTTGATCTGGACACCACACTCCTATTGATGCAGCCAAGAATCGCCATGGCTTTCTTGGCTGCCGCATCACACTGCTGGCTCACGTTCAGCCTGTGGTCCACCAAGACTCCTTAGATCCCTTTCACACAGACTGTTGTCAAGCCGTGTCCCCCATCCTATATCTGTGCATTCCATTTTTTCTGCCTAAGTGCAGGACCTTATATTTCTCTGTTGAAATTCTTTTTTTTGGCTTTGGCCCAAATTGTCTTAGAAGAAGCCAATGCATAGTGAAGCCTTGTTGTATTAATTCATCTTCTACATTAAATGTAATAGTCTCTCTATGTATATTTAGTAAATCTTTGTAGGTGATCCATTTTTGAAATTTGGGTTTTTGTTTTCTATAAAATGCTTCATGTGTGGAAGTCCAGAGAGTTATTCTTAAGTTTTTCTCTTATAATTCCGTATTTTCAGTAAGGACTCCCTTATGAAGTGGTTATTAAGTTCTCTATTCACGTTGTCCTTATCATAACAAAGATAAATGTGCCAAGTAGGTGTGTATTATCCAACCTAATCCAATCTAAAATCCAACGCAGGCTGCATGCGTGATGATATAGTCTCAAATCTGGGAAGCCAACTCCTCTTCTTTCTTTGGCACCTTTAAGTAATTTCCATTTTATTCTTGACTTTTTACTAGTCCAAACGAACTCAGACTGATCCTTTTTCCACTGTTTAAAAGGAGTGTTATTTGTGATTATTGGAAGATTCTGAAATAAGAATAGCATTTTGGGGAGAATGTACATTTTTATCATAGCAATTCTTCCCAATAAAGAAAGGTCTAATTTGGTCCATTTTTCTAAGTCCTCTTTAATTTCATGCAAAATATTCTTATAGTTGTTGAATAAATCTGCATTATTCTTAGCTATATAGTTAGCTATATAGACACTCGAGTATTTAGGTTTTTTTATGATTTTAGAATGGGACTGATTTTCTAATTCTAGCTCTTCCGTCTTTGTTAGATTTTTTTTTTTTTTTTTTTTTTTGGTGATCATAGTTTTCTCTGTTGATTTTCCAAATTCATTCAGAGTTTGGTTCAGTTTCTCAATAGAAATAATGGGATTTCTCTAACGAGATCACTAAATCTTCAGCAAAGGCTCTGAGTGTAAATATTTGGTTCTTAATTCAGACACCTTCAATTTGTGGGTCTTGTCTTATTTGCTTATTTAAAATTTCTATTACAATTAAAAAGAGCAGTGGAGACAGTGGGCAACCGTGTCTTGTATTTTTTTAGATGTGAAGTCTTTCTGATTTTTGTCCATTTATTAGCTGGTGCACTGTTTGGTCCCCATGGACTGATGCTACCCCATCTAAAAAGATAGTACCCAAGTCTTAGCAGAGAAGTCTTAGGACCTCATTCATAAAAGTCCAATTTCCATTGCTGAATGCCTTGCGGTACTTAATTCTTAGCGACATCACCAAGGTCCCAGGGTCTCAAGATCTGGCCCAGAAAGCTCAGAGCCTAGGACGATCTTCAACCTATGAGTTTAACCCCCTCCAAAAAAATAAGAAAGATCTCATGCACAGCTTCCCCACGGGCAGGGAGACACAGACCTGTGTAGCGGTCGCCAGGGAACTCCCTTACTCTGGCAAACTGGTTTGGCCACATTCCCCACCATCCAGTCTGGCAGCCGGGAGAAGTCTGCTTCTCAAAGAACCCAGCTGAACCAACCACGGGGCTCTGTTTTCCTCTTCTGACCTCTCCCTTCCCCACGCCCTGCAAAGTCAAAAATTATGGGCAGCCCTGTTAGCTTCATGCCTTGCAAAGAGGCTAGTAAAATGCGGGCTGGACAGGGCTACTGTTAGGTGGATTTGGAATTGGTTGACCGACCGCACCCAAAGGATGATCACCAATGGCTGCTTTTCTTCCTGGAGAGAAGTGACTTTTGGGGGGGTGCCAGAGGGTTCTGTCCTGGGCCCAGGGCTCTCCAACATCTTCATCAATGACTTCGATGAAGGAGTGGAGGGCAGGCTGATCAAATTTGCAGATGATACCAAACTGGGACGGGTTGCTAACAGCAGAGGATAGGATCAAATTTCAATACGACCTTGACAGATTGGAGAGCTGGGCCAAAGCTAACAAAATGAATTTCAACAGAGAGAAATGTAAGGTCCTGCACTTGTGCAGAAAAAATGAGTCACAAGTATAGGACGGGGGACGTGTGGCTGGATAGCAGTCCGTGTGAAAAGTATCTAGGAGTCTTGGTAGATCACAAGCTGAACATGAGTTAGCAGTGTGACGCGGCAGCCAAGAAAGCCAACGCGATTCTTGGTTGCATCCATAGGAGGATGGTGTCTAGATCTATTCTGCATTAGTTAGGCCTCATTTGGAATCTTGCGTCCAGTTCTGGGCACCTCAATTCAAGAAGGATGTCGATAAGCTGGAGCGTGTCCAGAGGAGGGCGACCAAAATGGTGAAGAGTCTGGAAGCCATGAAGCCCCATGAGGAGCAGCTTAGGGAGCTGGGGATGTTTAGTCTGCAGAAGAGAAGGTTAAGAGGGGACAGGATGGCCATGTTTAAATATCTGAAGGGATGTCATGTTGAGGAGGGAGCGGGCTTGTTCTCTGCCGCTCCAGAGACTAGGGCAAGGAGCAATGGATTCAAGCTGCAGGAAAGGAGATTCCACCTGAACCTCAGGAAGAACTTCCTGATGGTCAGAGCTATCCAGCAGTGGAATCTGCTGCCTTGGAGTGTGGTGGAGTCTCCTTCTTTGGAGGTTTTTAAGCAGAGACCGGATGGCCATCTGTTGGGAATGCTTTGATGTGGGTTCCTGCATAGCAGGGGGTTCGACTGGATGGCCCCTGGGGTCTCTTCCAACTCTATGATTCTATGATTCCATGAAAATGTACAACACACCATACAGGCGGGCCATGTAACCAAGCAACGTCGCATGTGGTTTTAAAATCCTAGAGACCTTCCGCTGTTTCCCAGAATCCAAGAGTTAGAGAGACCCCAGGGGTCATCCAGTCCAACCCCCTTCTGCCATGCAGGAAGACACCATCAAAGCCCCCACTTTGACAGAGGGCCACTCAGCCCCGGTTGTAAAACTCTATGGAACTTGCAACACCAGAGAGGAGACTTGTCTTAGCTGGAGATGACACTCTTGGGCACCAAACCTGGGACCTTCTGCATGAGGTCATAGTCATAGAATCATAGAATCACAGAACTGGAAGAGACCCCCAAGGGCCGTCCCGTCCAACCCCCTTCTGCCACGCAGGAAGACACCATCCAAGCCCTCCCTTGGACAGATGGCCATCCAGCCCCTCTTTAAAAGCCTCCAAAGAAGGAGGAGACTCCATCACACCCCATGGAGGCAGCAGCGTATTCCACTGTCCAACTGTTCTTCTGCCATCCCAAATTTTCAACTGTTTTTAAAGTGTCCCAGTTCCTCTCTCCTCTTCCTCCCATTTCCCCCTTTGTCCTTCATTTACCTCCATTGCTGCAAACTGCGTTCAAGTTACAAAAGCACAATCGGCCCTCCACATCTGCTAGAATTAGGGGCTCAGGACCCCTGCAAAAATGGAACACTTGCATATATCAAAATGGAGGGGGTGCCTGTGAGAAGGGCCAAGGCACGGCGGGCAGGGGGGGCACCCGGGGTCCAAACCAGGTCAGGGAAAGGAGAGGGAAAGGGGGGGTGGGCAGGGGTGCCCTCTCTCTCGCCCGTCTCCTTCCTTGGGTGTGTTTGGGAGACGGTGTTTTCCTCTGTCTCAACCGTCTCCTTCCTTGGGCTTGGGGGGGGGCCACTGGGAGAGGGTCCGTGGTGCCGAGAAATTGGGCTGCAACCCGTCCTTAGCCGGTGGAGAAGGAGGAGAACCAGAAGTGGCTCTTCAAAGGGCCGCACAGCCTGACTGCGGTTGCTGAGAGCGAAAGTTCCCCTGGAAATGAAGTGCTTGAGGTGGCAGGAGTTGGAGAAACTCCCGAATAACCAGATCTGTGAAACTTAAAGTCGCAAATGCAGAGGGCCGACTGTAGTTGCATTCAATTACCTCGGTAAGGGGGAAAGGAAGGGACAGAATTTTGCCCTTCCCTGTAGGATTGGGCAAAAGCAAAGTGCCGCAGCGTCTCCCAACTTCTCTGTCTTGCCTCGGCCATCTTGACCTCACTCTGCTGCAGTTTGTCCACGTGCGTTCTGATTTTCATCTGTGAAACATCTGGAGGCACAGACTCCCTCACCAGGTTACCCATCTATTGTCAACCACCAGCAATTCCAATATCCTGTTTAGGAAAAAGGTAGAAGGAGGGAACCACCCCTCCACAGATAAAACGAATAAGCAACATCCGATTAATTTCTGTTTTGAGAATGATCCAGCTGGCATTATATTTGGTCCTTCAGTCACTGTTTGTTCCGGGTCCTACTGGTGATAACAAAGCTGCTAATTCCAGAATAAACAGTGCAGTTCTTTCAACGCCAGCTTCCTTAAACACGACTGTTAATGCACCCTTGCAAATTTTCAAGAGATTTCTTAAAAGGTGGAATTTGTTTTCCTGGAATTTGAAGCCATTGCTCCACGGTGTCCTAGTCTCTGGAGCAGCAGAAAACAGGCTTGCGCCATCCTCCATATGATATCCCTGCATATATTTAAACATGGCCATCATATTCTGTCTTAACCTTCCCTTCTCCAGTTTAAACATGTACAGTTTCCCTAAACTGCTCTTTACAAGGCTTTAAGGCTTCCACACCCATCACCATTTTGGTCGCCCTCCTCTGGACACCTTCCAGCTTGTCCATCTCCTTCTTGAAATGAGGTGCCCAGAACTGGACACAGGATTATTCCAGGTGGGGTCTAACCAAAGCAGAATAGAGTGGTATTATTACTTCCCTTGATCTGGACACTATTCTCCTATTGATGTAGCCCAGAATCACATTGGCTTTTTTTAGCCACTGCATCACAGTGTTGGCTCATGTTCAGCTTGTGGTCTACTAAGACTCCTAGATCCCTTTCATATGTACTGTGGTCAAGCCAGGTGTCACACCATCTTGTATCTGTGCATTTCATTTTTTTTTTCTGCCCAAGTGTAGTACCCTATATTTCTCCCTGTTACAATCCACTTTGTTGGTTTTGGCACAGCTCTGTAATCTGTCGAGGACACTTTGAATTCTGGTCCTGTCCTCCGGGGTATTAGCAACCCCATCCAATTTGGTATCATCTGCAAATTTGATCAGCATGCCCTCTGCTCCTTCATCCAAGTCACTGATGAATCATAGAATCATAGAAATGTAGAGTTGGAAGAGACCCCAGGGGCCATCCAGTCCCACCCCTTTCTGCTTTGCAGGAACACCCATCAAAGCACTCCCGACAGACGGCCATCCAGCCTCTGCTTAAAAACCTCCAAAGAAGGAGACTCCACCACACTCCGAGGCAGCATATTCCACTGCCGGACAGCCCTGACCGTCAGGAAGTTCTTCCTGAGGTTCAGGTGGTATCTCCTTTCCTGCAGCTTGAATCCATTGCTCCTTGTCCTAGTCTCTGGAGCAGCAGAAAACAAGCCCTCTCCCTCCTCTACATGGCATCCCTTCAAATATTTAAACATGGCTATCATGTCCCCTCTTAACCTTCTCTTCTGCAGACTAAACATCCCCAGCTCTCTAAGTCTATCCTCATAGGGCATGGCTTCCAGGCCTCTCACCATTTTGGTCGCCCTCCTCTGGACCTGCTCCAGCCTGACCGTGTCCTTCTTGAATTGGGGTGCCCAGAACTGGACACGGGATTCAAGATGAGGTCTAACCAAAGCAGAGTAGAGTGGTACCAGTACCTCCCTCGATCTAGACACCATACTCCTATTGATGCAGCCGAGAATTGCATTGGCTTTCTTGGCTCCCGCATCACACTGCTGACTCATGTTCAGCTTGTGGTCCACCAAGACTCCTAGATCCCTTTCACACGCACTGCTATCCAGCCATGTGTCCCCCACCCTATATTTCTGTATTCCATTTTTTCTACCTAAGCGTAGGACCTTACACTCTGTCGAATTTCACCTTGTTAGCCTTGATGTTGAATAGATGTTGAATAGCAGCCCTGGGCCCAGGACAAAACCCTGCGGCACCCCAAAAGTCCCTTCTCTCCAGGATGCCAAGCAGCCATGGGCGAGGAGCACCCTTTGGGTTCGGTCGGTCAACCAATGACAAATCCACATAAGAGTAGCACTGGTAGCGCACATTTTACTGGCTTGTATGCAGTAAAATCTGGGCTAGACAATTGGTTGGAATTGGTTGGAAATTCATGGGGTCACTATAAGTTGGCAGGTGAATTCGAGGCACACTTGCACGCACATCTACACACACACACACACACACACACACACACACACATCCCACCCGCCATAAATGTCCCTTCGTAAGAGCTACGGATGCACCGAAAAACACAAAAGAGAGAATGGAAAACTAACTGGGGCAAAACTAACAAAATGAATTTTAGCAGGGAGAAACTAGGTTTAGGAAGAAATAATTAAAGGCACAGATACAGGATAGGTGATATCTGGCTTGAAAGCAGTCCGTGTGAAAGGGATCTAGGTGGATCACAAACGGAGTCAGCGGTGTGATGTGGCAGCTTAAAAAGCCAATGCAATTGTTTTCAAATTTAAACAATGTTGTGTTCCATGCAACGCTTCCCTATTTTTCATTTTGTACATGTATATGTTCAAGTATATGTTTCATATGTTCAGGTCTACCTTTTATAAGTATGTATATTCAATAAAGACTATATAGTTAGTGACCTGGGTAGGTTTAGCCTGACAAAAAGAAAGTTAAGAGGAGATATGATAGCCAGTTTAAATATTTGAAGTGATGTCATTTTGAAGACGGAGCAAGCTTGTTTTCTGCTGCTCCAGAAACCAGGACATGGAGCGATGGATTCAAATTACATGAAAAGAGATTCCACCTGAACCTCAGGAAGCTTTGCTCAGTTTAGGAAGCTTAGTTTGATTTGGTCAGACCCCACATGGAACAAACCTGTGTCCAGTTCTGGACACAGTTCAAGAAGGAGATGGAGAAGCTGGAAGGTGTCCAGAGGAGGGCGACCAAAACAGTCAAGGGTCTGGAAGCCACGAAGCCCCATGAGGAGCGGTTTAGGGAGCCGGGTATGTTAAGCCTGACAAAAAGAAGGTTAGCAGGAGATATGATAGCCATGTTTAAATATTTGAAAGGATGTCATTTTGAAGATGGAGCAAGCTTGTTTTCTGCAGCTCCAGACAATGGATTCAAACTACAGAAGAAGAGATTTCACCTTCCGGACAGTGAGAGCCATTCAACAGGGGAATATTCTGCTGCCTCAACAGAGTGTGGTGGAGTCACCTTCTTTGGAGGTTTTAAAAGAGGATGGCCGTTTGCCGGGGTTGCTTTGGATGTGTGTTCCCGCACGGCAGAAGGGGTTGGACTTGAGGACCTTTGGCGTCCCTCCCAACTCTATAATTTGCAACACGGAATCCGCCAACGGTTCAGACCAGAGACTTCCATGCGCATGTGCGACGGGCCAGCGATCCTCTGATGACGCACACCTCCCAGTCCTATCCCCCCGCAGCTACGTCCTCCAACACCGCTGAAGCCATTGAGCGCTTTGGGGAATCTTAACGAAGATGCTGTTTCTATGGAGACAGGCCATGGAGATGCTATCAATACTGGTACTGAATCGACGTCGCTTTGCTCATCCTTTGCTCGTGCCATTAATAACTCTCCAGCCCAAACAGCCGCTGCCTGCCTCTCTCTCTCTCTCTCTCTCCCCCCACAGACCCCCTCCTCGGGAGCAAACAATGCAGGCCTGTTCATTATCCACGAATAAATAACGGCCCCTGAAGCTGGTGGCTGGCGGTCCGGACAATTAAAAGGCGCTTGGGAAGAGAAGCACGTTGTAGAGAAGCCAGGAGCCGCCTTCTTTTCAGCAGACAGGGATAATCCAGATTATTATACTCTCTCTCTCTCTCTCTCTCTCTCTTGCATCCTTTCAAGTGCTGTTGCGTTGCTGCGGCAACCAAAAAAAAGGGAGAGCTTCTTCTCGTTCTGCCATCATAGATGCAAAAACCCGAGTGCCATCACAAAATGGTCGTCCTTCCGTGCCACTGGCAACCGAAGATGTATGCCCATGCCAGTTTCTCCCTCTAAAATATGGCCCACAGCATCCGGGATTCATTGTTGGTCTCCCACCCAGAAACTCATCAGTGCTGACCCTGCTTAGCTTCCAAGATCAGAAGAGTTTGAAGCCATTGCTCCATGTCCCAGTCTCTGGAGCAGCAGAAAACAAGCTTGCTCCATCTTCTGCATGACTTTCCTTCAAATACTTGATCATGTCGCCTCTCAACTTTTTTTCTGTCAGGCTAAACATACCTCGCTCCCTAAGAAAAGGGGAGAACAAACAAGTATGCCTCACCAGTTACCCCAGCAGGTTAAAAACCCTTCTCTGGTTGTTTCGTTTCTCATATGCATGCTTTTAGTTTTGGATAAGAAGTTTGCTGAAAACATGTCAAACCGCTGTTCTTCTTTTGTGGTGGTGGAAGAACCCATCCCTGCTCTTTCTATGGTATTTCTGCCATCAGTACCAAATTTTCTGTTAAAGAAAGCTTGCTCAAGAACATGGCCATTTCCGCACTAGCCTGTTATAGCGCGATGATTCCACTTTCAACATCCTCTGGAATCCTGGGGTTTGCAGTTTCGGGAGGGGCCACAGTGTAATCAGGAATACCCCTAGTCTTGTCAGATTTTGGAAGCCAATGGGGATCAGGCCTGGTTGAACCTCCAGAAGGGAAGAACAGGTAAATCTAGGAAGAGAATCCTGGCCTGAAAGCTTGGAGAGTTAGAATAACAGAATGATAGAGTTGGAAGAAACCTTCAAAGATCATCCAGTCCAACCTGCTTCTGCTATGCAGGAAGACACCATCAAAGTATCCCGACAAACAGCTGTCCAGCCTCTCTTCAAAGAAGGAGACTCCACCACATGCCACTTGAGGCATCAGCATATTCCACTGTCGAACTGCTCTTACCTTCAGGAAGTTCTCCCTAATGTTTAAATGGAATCTCTTTTCCTGAAGTTTGAAGCCATTGCTCCATGTCCTGGTCTCTGGAGCAGCAGAAAACAGGCTTGCTCCATCCTCCACATGACATCCCTTCAAATATTTAAGCATGGGGATCATGTATTCCTCTCTTAACCTTTTCTTCTTCAAGCTAAACCTACCCAGCTCTCTCAGCTGACCCTCAGAAGGCTCCATGGTTTCCAGGCCTTCTGTCATTTTGTTCTCCATCCACTAGATACCTTCCAGCTTATCTATATCCTCCTTAAACAGTAGTGCTCAGAACTGGACACAGGGTGCCAGGTGGGGTCTGACCAAAGCAGAACAGACTGGGACCATCGCTTCCCTTGACCTAGACACTGTAGTCCTATTGAAGCAGCCCAGAATCGCTTTGGCTCTTTTAGCTGCCACATTACACTGCTGGCTCATGCTCACATTTGTAACTGGCAGTTGTGTCTGCCTGTCAGAGTTGGAACAACTAGACTAGTTCAACTTTCAAGGGTCTAACTCAGTATACAAGCACATTTTTCCCTGCTCCTCTGCAGAAAGTACCACATCCAATCCCCAAGAATGGGCTCTCCAGGGAGGGGTAAGAAAGGGAACCTCTTGAGTACCCTGAGAGTTATGGCTGCTGTCAGTGAGAGTCTATATAGCCCAAAGGACTGACCCTTGGGCAACACACACTCCCAAGGGTCAGACCAAGAAAGGCAGGCTCTTCCTCTCCAAAACTCCCAGTCCTCAATGGCATTTACCAGTAGGGCTAGGAGAAGATTCCTGCCCAAAACCCTGGTGGAGAGGCCTGCCCACCTGCCAGTCAGAGTTGGTAATACTGAACTGGATAGGCCTCCAAAGCTCTGACTCAGTAGAAGGGCAGTCTCCAACACTCCTGTGCAGAAGGCCCCCAGGTCATCCCCAGGGACATCTCCCTGGAGGACTGGGAAGGAATCCTGTCCCACAGCCCTGTTGGAGAGCCCTCGTCCTGAGCAATGGGCAGATTCTTCTACCTTCTCTCCAGGTGGGCTTAGGAAGGACTCTTTCCTGAAATCCTGGTACAGCGCCATGACTGCTGCCAGCCAAAGCAGGCAATATTGGGCTAGAGGGAGCCATGGGTAGGCCTGGGTGGTTTCCTTGCCCTTTCAGAAAGGCAGGCATAGTCTCTGCCTCTCCAACTCTATCATCCAGGGAATCATAAAGCTGTACTCTCTGCCTCTCCAATTCTATCATCCAGGGAATCACAAATGTTGGAGTTTACTAATCAGATGCAAGCTTTACTTTATCATTAGTTCACACACTAACAACAATAAGGACTAGAAACACACACTTTGGAGTACAACCAAGGCTTTTTCCCACAAACTTTTCATCTTTGAAATTATTCTGCAACCAACTTTCTCCATATTGCACCACTGCTCATCTGCAACAGGCTACACACTTCTTTAACTTTCCTGTCCTCTGAAAATCCACCTGTGGATGCCTACGATGACAACTTTGTCACCTCACTACTTAGGATCCTTGGTTCCAACAACTACAGTTAGAAGGGAATTAGGCCAGAATTCAGGACAGGACTCTTTATCAATGACTTGGATAACAGAATAGAGCCCCTCCTTATGAAATTTACAGATAACACCAAATTAGGAGGGGTAGCTCACACCCCAGAGGACAGTATCAGAATTCAAAATGAGCTTGACAGATTAGAGAGCTGGGACAAAACTAAGAAAACCAATTTTAACAGAGAGAATTGTCAGGTACTACACCTGGGCAGGAAAAAAAAATGAAATGGACAGATACAAGATGGGAGACACCTGGCTTGACAACAGTAGCTGTGAAAGGGATCTGGGAGTCTTAGTAAACCACAAGCTGAACATGAGCCCAAAGTGTGATCCAGCAGCTAAAAAAGCCAAAGCGATTCTGGGCTGTATCAATAGGAAAATAGTGTCTAAGGCCATTTCAACACTACACTGCTAAAGTGCTATTATTTCACTTTCAACGGCACTGCCTAGGAAGTGCCAGAACATGACAGGAGTATCTAACGGGCCTAAGAAGTGCACGAGTGTACGTATACGTGTTTGTATATGTACGTGTATATATGTGTGATAGAAGGTTGGATTGCTAAGGTCAAATTGCTAAATTAATGTGGTTTTTAAAAGAGGAAACATGAGAAGATTCCTTGAAAGATTAGACACTGTTTATGGACATCTTGAGCAATAACAATACAATAATTTATAGTACAGCTATTAGTAGTTTTGCTTAGCTGCATCTGTAATGGTAGAATAATATCATCTTGCCTTCTTTTCATTTTTTTTTCTCATTACATTTGGGTGCCGGGGGGTGTCAGAGTCCTTTTGTGTATACAGTCAGCCCTCTGCGTTTGCGGGTTTGACTTTCAGAGATTTATTTGCAGATTTCTCCTACCCCTCTCCCCCCAACTCAAGCCCTTGTTTTCCGGGGGAACCTTCCCTCTCGGTGGGTCCAATCCGGCCACGCAGCCCTTTGAAAATCTTCCCTTGGCCATCCTCCTCCTCCAGCCACTGCCTCGCTAGCTAAGCTTTTTTTCTTTTAGATTTTTTTTGCTGTTTAGTGGTGTATTTCATTGAGCGTGTTAAGACCAGCTTATGTCTATGTTGGAAATGTTTGTTGAGGTTTATGTAGTTTCATGTAATGGCATTTTGGGTAAAAACTGATAAATAGATGTACAGGAGAGAAACGAACAAAAGCTCAATGGGCATCACAAGGGTCCGATGCACGTCGGGAAAGCCAGAAGTGCCCAACAAACACCTTTGCTATGTCACTGAGGATTCAAAAGGTTACACAATGTACACTATGAAATTGGGAGGGGCACTTAACACCCCAGAGGGCAGGATCGGAATTCAAAATGATCTTGACAGATGAGAGAACTGGGCCAAAACTAACAAAATGAATTTCAAAAGGGAGAAGTGTAAGGTGCTACACCTGGGCAGAAAATAAATGACAACAGTCTATGTGAAAAGGATGTAGGAGGCTTAGTAGACCACAAGCTGAACATGAGTCAGCACTGAGATGTGGCTGCTAAAAAGGCCAATCCAATTCTGGGCTGCATCAACAGGAGCTTAGTGTCTATGTCAAGGGAGGTAATAGTACCACTTTATTCTGCTTTGCTCAGACCCCACCTGGAATAACCCTGCATCCAGTTCTGGGTACCACAGTTCAGGAAGGAGATGGTCAAGTGGAAGGTGTCCAGAGGAGGGCAACCAAAACGGTGGAAGGCCTGCAAACCATGAAGCTTAAGGAGCTGGGTAGGTTTGGCCTGGAGAGGAGAAGGGGACATGATAGCCATGTTTAAATATCTGAAGGGATGTCATATGGAGGATGGAGCAAACCTGTTTTCTGCTGCTGCTCCAGAGACTAGGACATGGAGCAATGACTTCAAACCTCAGGAAAAGAGATTCCACCCAAACATTAGGAATAACTTCCTGAAGGCAAGAGCAGTTTGAGAGTGGAATCCGCTGCTGCCTCCATGGAGTGTGGTGGAGTCTCCTCCTTCTTTGGAGGTTTTTAAACAGAGGCTGGATGTCCCTCTGTCAATGGGAGTGCTTTGACTGTGTATTCCTGCATCGAGAAAGAGGGCGGACTCCATGGCCCTTGGCATTGCTTCCAACTCTGGGATTCTGGGATTCTAACTTTCTGAATTTCTGCCCCCTTCACACCTACACACACCTCATCTGTACAAATGAATCCCTTCCACAAGAACTCCTAGGATCTGTTGACTTTGGTGCTTGGAGAATCGCAGTGGTTTACATAATCAGCGATTCCAACATACAGCCAGCAGAGCGACAAGGAGAAAGAGAGAAGGAGAGAGCACATGCGAAGAATGACATTCCAAGACATCTAAATGTTGATTTTGGACAGCTAAGACTCCCTGGGATTTCATTCAGGCCCCTCTGGGCAGACACCCCTGAGGTACCAAATTTGAGGAGGCAAAGTGGTATACCAGATAAATTTAGCATGGAGGTTTTCAGGAAATCAGACAGACAGATGGACAGATAGGTTCCATCACCCAAGAGGATGGACACTCCAAATGTAATATCAGGAGAGACTGGGGAGAGAAATCTTTTCTGGCCCCAGGTAATATTGCAGGAAAGAAGCCAAAGACAGCAGCCCAAAGGCCAGGTGAGGGGCAGAGGTGAAGGTACCTTCTGGGCTACACAATCACCCAACTAGGGGAGGCACAAAACCTGATACAGAAGGAAGTTTGACACTTGTAGCCACGCCTTTTGGTAAGCACTCTGCACATCCTCAGAAACCCTCTTCAGCCTGAGACTTCACCTTGCTCCCGTTCAAACCCAGTTCCCAATTAATAACACCCCATCTTTCCTTTTTGACCCACAGGGGACCAAATACCGGAAGCAATCTAATTGAAACAGCAAGGGTATGGCTGGATGTGTGCGAGGCAACAGTGCCTCTGAGCATGTGATGATTGCAATGTATACACTGCCACGCCATGCTATCACAGCTGATCCTGCACACAGTGTACACCCCTTTCCCAATCTCTCTCCCCCCTCATTTTTCCCTTCCATTTCTGAGCCAGTTTATAACTCTCTTGGATTTACTGATGGAGCCGAGGCTCCAGTTTGGGAGACCTCGGGGGGGGGCAGTCTTGTGAACTGAAGTCAGGGGAGATTTGGGGGTGCAAGTCCCACCAAGCGACTGGAAACGAGAAATAACCCTTTCTGTCTTTTGCCTCCACTTCGCCCCGAAAAACCTTGAAGCTCAGCAAGATAAACCAAAAGTAGAGAATGTGTCCAAGATGATGAGACAAGAGAGGAGACAAGCGAGCTCCCGTTTCCATAAGTTGCAACTCCCACCCCCAAGAAAGAGGAGCCCCAAAGGGCCCCTCTCTCTTCCTCTCCATTTCCTCGAACGGGCACATCCAGATGGCCAGAAGAGACGCGCGCGCGCACACACACACACACACACACACACACAGAGGCGAGGTTCCCACCTGCGCCCCTCTTTGCCAGGCCCTTCTAAGCGTACCCCTCTTTCCCAGCCGCTGTGCCACGACTGGGGGGGCTGCCCTCAAGCCTCGAGCCCTCCAGAGCCACCCTTTTCCGAATGTGCCTCTGTCTCCAAGGTACACAAAGCCACTCTTCCATCAGCACCCCGCTTTTTCCAGTTCTGCAAAACTGCCGTCCAGGAGCACCCTCTCTCTCTCTCTCTCTCTCAGTCCTGAAAGAAAACACCCTTCCACGAACACCTCCTTTTTGCAGCTGGGCAAAGACGCCACCGCATGACAACCCCCTTTCTTTTTGCAGCCATGCAACTCCCCCCCCCGCTCAAACCGCCCCTCTTTCCCAGGGGGCCCAAGGCCACCCGGCCAAACGCGCCCCTTCTTCCATGCGCGCAAAACCTCTCCCTTTTTTCCAAGGTTCCCCAAACACCTTTCCAGGTTCGCCCCTCCCCACTCCCTTTCTTCCAGCCGGGAATGAGCAGACCCTACTCTCCAGGTATGTGGGTGCAGCTCGGGGCGGAAGCCTCCCCACATTGCCTCCCTCCTTCTCTCTCTCCCGGGGGCGACCCACCTCTTTCTTGGCGGTGCGCAAAAGGCGCTGCCGGACCTCGGCCTCCGCCGGCAGGAGCAACAGCGAGGAGGGCGTCAAGGCGCGGAGGGCGGCCGAGCCGGCGGCCGAGCCGGCGGCGGCAGAACCCCCCGGCTCTGCCCGGCGCCCCGCGGCCGCCACCGGAGCTGCCGTGGCCATGCTTGGCGCAGCGTCCTTCCCTTCGCCGGGCGAGGGAGAAGAGCGCGCAGAGAGCCGCGGAGGAGGAGGAGGAAGAGGAGGAGGAAGGGCAAAGAGCCGAGCCGGGGAGGAGCCAAGAGACGCAGCCGGGCCCTGGCGACAGGGCCGCCCCCACTCAGCCCACGCCCCGCCTGGCCAGGGGCGCGCTCGGCTCTCCTCCCTCCCCGAGCGCTTGCAGGCTGGATCGCGCGCGGGTGGACGGACCACTTGTCCAGAGCGCCTTTGGCGTTGGGGGGTCTCGGCAGGCTATTGAGTCCAACCCGTTCAGCCAGGCGGGAATGCACATAGTGCCTGCTCAACGTTTATTTCAAGACCTCCAAAAAAGAAGAACCACCATCCGCTAAGGCCGCCTGTTCCAACACAGTGGGGACCCCCATCATAGGTTTGGAAGAGCTCCCGAACTCTGTCCAGCCCTCCCCATTCTGCCGCGCGGGGAGGCCTCCCAAAACACTCCCAACAGCCATCCAGCCTCCTCTGTTTGAAAGCTCCGGAAGAAGAAGAGACCCCGGGGGCCGTCCGGGCTAACCGTTTGCCAGGTGGGAAGACGCAACCGCAGCAGTCCCTGAAAGGTGCCCACGGTGGTTCCTTATCGTCGAGTCAGCTAGGAGTAAGGGTGAGAAACCTCCAAGAGACGCCCCCCCCCCGCTTATCAACAGCTTATCTTCTCAGGTCTTGCAAATGCATGGCCTGGCTCGCTCTGTAATAAAAGTATTAGCAAGTTGATTTTGACTTTGAACGGGAGACTTCCAAGATGTACTTGTTAGGAACAGAATTATAGAATCATAGAGCAGCAGGAGACCCCAAGGGCCATCCAGTCCAAACCCTTTCTGCCATGAAGGAAGACACCATCAAAACATTCCTGACAGATGGCCATCCAGCATCTCTTTAAAAACCTCCAACGAAGGAAGAGATGCCACCACACTCCATAGAGGTGGCAGTGTATTCCACTCTCAAACTGCTCTCATCAGGAAATTCTCCCTAAGGTTTAGGTGGAACCTCTTTTCCTAAAGTTTGAAGATATTCCACCGTATCCTTGTCTCTGGAGCAGCAGAAAGCAGACTTGTTCCATGTGACACCCCTTCAAATATTTAAACACAGTTATCTTGTCGCCTCTTGACCTTGTCTTCTCTAGGCTAAGCATACGCAGCTCCCTAAGTCACTCTTCTTAGGGCTTCATGTCTTCCAGGCCTTCCACCATTTTGGTCACCCTTCTCTGGACACCTTCCAGCTTGTCAATACCCTTGCTGAACTGTGGTGCCCAGAAAAGCACAAACAACAGCTCTGAACTTAAAAAAAAAAAGTCTCCCAGGTCTCGAACTGCCAAGCAATAGAATTTGGGAATCGCATCTTATACCCTGGGCCATACTAGCCAATGAGCGTCACCAATGGGCCTCCAAATATCTGAGGCTCCAATTCAAAAAAAGACTTTAAAAAAGTATGTCGTATGCAGGCAAATGCCATCATATGCCAGCACATCCTGGCACATGCCAGCAGATCCCAGTAGATCCCGACATATCCTGGCACATCCCGGTACATCCTGGTAGATCCCCACACATGCTGGCATATCCTGGCATATCCTAGCATAACCCATCATATCCAGGCACACGCCAGCCTGTCCTGGTACATCCCAGTCCATCCCTTCATATCCTGGCACATGCCATCATATTCCAACAGATCCTGGCAGATCCAGGCATATCCCAGTACATGTTGGCATATCCTCGTTCATATCGCATATCCTGGCACATCCCTCCAGATCCTGGCACATCCAGGCATATCCTGGTATCCTGGTATATCCCGTCATATAGTGGCATAGGGAGGCATATGGCGGCCTGGAAAATGCCGAAGTTCTTAGGCGCCAAGAGAAATCCACTCCCTTTGCCAGTTCTGGGGACAACTCCATGGGACATGCAATCCCCTCTCTACCTCATGCCATGCCAGCCAAAAGGTGCTGCCCATTCCCAGGAGGTCCTCGTAGATCCTGGAATATCCCGGCATATCCCAGAACATCCTAGCGCATCCCAGTGCATCTCAGGATATCCCAGCAGATCCCATTGCATCCCAGCAGATCCCAGCAAATGCCAGCTTATCCCAGTACATTCTGGCACATCCTAGCACATCTCGGCACATCCCAGGAGACCCCGGCACACCCCGGCATATTCCGGCACATGCCAGCATATCCCGGCACATCCTCTCATCTTCTGGCACGGTCTGGCACTTCCTGGCAGATCCCAACGGATCCTGGTATATCCCAACACATTCCTGAAAATCCCAGTGCATTCTGGCACATCCTGGCATGTCCTGGGCGATCTCAGTAGATCCTGGCAGATCCCTGCACATGCCAACATATTCTGGCACATGCCCCCATATCCCGTGTTGCCTCACTGGAAAACCCTGTCCCGGGGTCTACAATTTTGATACTAAGATATGATTCAGCGTGCCCAGATGAGCATGTAGGCAGCAATGGTCGAAAGATCGAAAACCAAGTCAGGCCAGTACAATCCCCCGTCACGTAACCCCAGGAGACCTCAAGCTGTGCGAACCCACAGCAGACAAAGGGTCCTCAGCCCCTGAGAAGCCGATTTGAGGGGATGAGCGTGTTTGCCCCAAGTTGAGCAAATATCCCATCAGGCGAGGACCATTTACATGGAGTCACACCACAACCCAATGCAGCCGAAGATCCTGAGACTTTGGCAACACCTTGTGATCTCATCATGCAACAGGAGTTGCCATCGTGGAGCTTCTTTTCCGTTGCAACACCCATTGTTCTCCCCGGGAAAGGATTAGCCCTCCAGGTACTCTTTCCCCTACAAATAGTCCCAGTTTTTGAGCGGTTCTTTGGATCACTCCCGGTCATCCCAGCAGACTGTTTCTCTGTCCGTCGAGTGATCCCCTCAGCCCTCTCCGTGCTGAGCTCCACTTCTTTGCAGTTTTTCCCGGACCCAGGACTTCAGGAAAAGGTGCAGTATTACCCCTGCTACACCGCCTTCAATATTCCCCTATCCAGTTTCCTCTCTTTTACTTCTTAATAGGTATTGAGTGAGTGTTTGAGTGATGGCGTTGGTGCGTGAGACTTTCATTCAATAAAATCATTTATTAGCCATTTTTACCCAGTTTTTACAGGGTCAGGCCAAGCCAAAAACTGGGTAAAAAACCCCATGAGGTTACCCTGCCTCTCGCATTGCTATTGCTCGTGCTCTGGCTAGTTCCCATTCCCTACCACGTGGAGCACATTAAGGCGTCCCCCACGGGACCCCAGAAATTAGGGTAACACCTGGCATATCCCGACACCTCGCGGCACATCCTGGCACATCCCCCTCTCCCCCATGCCATGCCACCTAATAGGTGCTGTTCATTCCCGGAATATTAGACGCTCCAGTTCAGAATCAAACTTAAAATATATATATGTGTCTCCCAGGTCTCTAAATCCTGACCAGTAGAATTTGAGAACTGCGTCTTAAAAAGTGGGCCACGCCAGCCGATGAGCACACCTGTTGCAGGAATATTTGAGGCTCCTGTTCAAAAAAGGACTTTAAAAAAGTATCTGATATGCCGGCATGTGTCATCATATTCCAACATATGCCAGCAAATGCCGTCATTTGCCAGAATATCCTGGAACTTGATGGCACATCTCTGCGCACCCTGGCACATCACGGTGCATCCCAGGAGGTCCCAGTATATTCTGACATATCCCAGAATATTCTGGCATATCCCGGCACATCCTGGTGCATCCTGGATATCCCAGCACATCCTGGCACATCCCAGGAGATCCTGTTAAATGCTGACAAATCCTGGCAGATTCTGGCACATGCCAGCATATCCTTGCACATCCTGTCACATCCCAACAGATCCTGGCAGATCCCGGAATATCCCGTCACACGTGAGCACATTTCTGTGTGTCCCGGCCCATCCTAGCAGATCCCAGTAGATCTTGACAGATCCTGACAGATCCCAGGATATCCCGATAGATCCCAGCACATACTGGCACATGCCGGCTCATCGAAGAACATTCTGGCTTATCCCAGCACATGCTGGCATATCTTGGCACATCTGCGCACATCCCAGGAGATCCCAGGAGATCCCAGCATATGCTGGCATATCCTGGCATCCTGTCCGATCCTGGCACATCTGAGCAGATCTCAGGATATCCCAGCCCATCCCAGCAAATTCTCATGCATCCTGGCATATCCCGACAGATCCCGGCATATCCCAGCACATCCTAGTGCATCCTGGCACATCCCAGGAGATCCAAGTGTATCCTGTCACATCCCAGCACATCTGGATACATCCCAGCTCATCCTGGCCCTTCCTGCCACATCTGGGCACATCTTGACACATCTCAGGACATCCAAGTAGATCCAGGCACATCCCAGGAGATCCTGGTACATCCTGGCACATCCCGTCCCATCCCATCCCATCCCAGCTTATCCTGAAAGATCCCAGCGCATCCTGGCTTATCCCAGCTCGTTGCAGCTCATCCTAGCATATTCCAGCACATCCCATATACCGGCATGTGCCGGCACATCCTGGTGCATCCTGGCCCATCCCAGGAGATCCCGGTATATCTCGGCACATCCCGGCATGTCACAACCCGTTCTGCCATATCTTGGGAGATCCCAATGGGTCCCGACATATTGTCTCATCCTTCCCCATCCCATCCCATCCCGGCACATCCCAGCGGATCCCCGCACATCCCAGCATATCCCAGCTCATGTCAGCATATCCAGGCACATGCCAGCACATCCCGGCTCATCCCTGCACATTCTGCCATATCCCAGTGCACCCCAGCCCATCCTGGCATATCCCGACACATTCTGGCAGACCCCGGCGCATTCCAGCACATCCCGACTGATCCTGGGACATCCCATCATATCCTGGCACATCCTGAGACATCCTGGATCATCCTGACTGATCTCGGCACGTCTCGCCATATCTCAGCACTTCCCAGAACGTCCTAGCATGTCCCAGGAAATCCTAGCAGACCCTGGCACATCCCAGCCCATCCCAGCTCATCTGGGCACATCCAGGCATATCCCAGCATATCCCGGTGTATCCTGGCAAATCCTGGAATATTCCGGCCCATCCGGGCCCATCCAGACACATCCCAGCACATCCCAGCATATTCTGGCATATCTCGCCACATCCTGGCACATCCCCGTTCATCCTGCCGCATCCCAGCCGTTCCCAGGTCACCCTGGCACATCTCAACAGATCCTGGCACATCCCGACACATCCCAGGAGATGCTGGTACATCCTTGCACATCCTGGCCCATCCCGGCCCTTTCCGACATATCCCGAAAGATCTTGGCACATCCCAGTTTATTCCGACTCATTGTAGCTCATCCCAGCTCATCCCAGCACACCCCGGCGCATCCCAGCATATCCCGGCACATCCCAGCATGTCCTGGTGCATCCCGGCACATCCCAGGAGCTCCTTTTAGATACCAAAATATCTCGGCACATCCTGGCAAATCCCAGATCATGCCAGCTTATCCTGATACATCCCGGCATATGCCAGTGCATCCTCACATATCCCAGCACATCCCAGCATGTCCCAACAGATCCCAGCACAACCTGGAACATCCCAGTGCATCTCGGTGCATCCTGACACATATCAGGAGAACCCGGTATCTGTTGGCACAACCTGGCTTATCTCAACAGATCCCGGCACATCCTGCCACATCCTACCACATCCCGGCCAATCCTAACATGTCTCGGCAGATCCATGCACATCCCGGTGCATCCTGGCACATCCCAGGAGATCCTGGCATATCCCATCATACCCCGACATGTCCCAGCCCTTCCTGGCCCATCCTAGAATCGTAGAATCCTAGAGTAAGAAGAGACCCCAGGGGCCATCCAGTCCCACCCCCTTCTGCCATGCAGGAAGACCCCTTCCAAGCGCTCCCTCAGACAGATGGCCATCCAGCCTCTGCTTAAAAACCTCCAAAGGAGGAGACTCCACCACACTCCATTCAGGCAGCAGCAGGTTCCACTGCCGAATGGCTCTGACCCTCAGGAAGTCTTCCTGAGGTTCAGGTGGAATCTCCTTTGCTGCAGTTTGAGTCCATTGCTCCTTGTCCTTGTCTCTGGAGCAGCGGAAAACAAGCCTGCTCCCTCCTTGACATGACATCTCTTCAAATATTTAAACGTGGCTATCATTTTCCCTCTTAAACTCCTCTTCTCGAAGCTAAACATCCCCAGCTCCCTAAGCCATTCCTCACAGGGCATGGCTTCCAGATCCTTCACCATTTTGGTCTTCCTCCTCTGGACACGTTCCAGCCTGTCGATATCCTTCTTGAAATGAGGTGCCCAGAACTGGACACAGGATTATTCCATATGTGGTCTGACCAAAGCAGAATAGACTGGTACCATTACCTCCCTCAATCTAGACACTGTACTCCTATTGATGCAACCAAGAATCGTGTTGGCTTTCTTGGCTGCAGCATCACACCGCTGACTCATGTTCAGCTTGTGGTCCACCAAGACTCCCAGATCCCTTTCTCACGTACTGCTATCCAGCCATGCATCCCCCATCCTATATTTGTGCATTCCATTTTTTTCTGCCTAAGTGCAAGACCTTACATTTCTCTCTCTCTCTTACATTTCTCACCTGGCATATCCTGACAGATTTTGGCACATCCCGGCACATCCCAGATCATCTTTACACATTCCAGGAGACCCCGGCATATCCTGGCACATCTTGGCATATCAAGACAGATCCTGGCACATCCCAGAACATCCCGGCCCATTCTGGTACATCCCAGTGCATTGTAGCATATCCCAGTTGGTCCCGCTAAATCCCAGCATATCCCAGAAGATCCTGGTAGATACCAAAATATCCCAACATATCCCAGCAAATCCTGGCACATCCTGGCTCATCTCAGCACATCCCTGCTCATCCTGGCTCATGCCAGCTCATCCCGATGCATCCCGGCATATCCCAGAGCATCTTGGCACATCCTGGCGCATTCTGCTGCATCCCAACTCATCTCAGCACATGCCATTATATCCTGGCACATCTGGGCACATCCTGACTCATCCCTGCAGATCCCGGCACAACTTGGCGCATCTGGGCACATCCCGGTGCACCCTGGCACATCCAGGAGATCTCGGTATATCCCAGCTTGTCCTGGCATATCCCAACAGATCCTGGCACATCCCAGTCCATCGTGGCACATCCCAGGAGATCCTGGCAGGCCCTGGCACATACCAGGACATCTCGACTAATCCTAACACATTCTGTTATATCCTGTTATATCCGGGAAAATCCCAGCACATCCCTGCGCACATATATATGTGAGTTTATTAATGTAAAATATCTTACAAAATAAAAAGTTATATATACCGTATCATAATAGTATACCCAGCATTTAACAAACCACTCATATACATACAGTATTTCCTTCTTTTTTGCCCATTCCCCTTTCCACCCACCCAGGGGTCTAACTTATTAGTTTCCTTTTTTTTCATGTTGAAAATCATTTTAACTGTTTCCTTTACTTTCTTGTACCCCTCCGTTTCCTGAACAAACTCAATCATTAATCTCCAATTACTAAACCAGACCTCCTCTTTCCTTTGACCAAAATATACCCTTCTTTTTTCCATTATATAATCAAACATCATATATACCAATATGTACTGCACCTATCCATTACAATTCCATCTTTCTTTTTCTTTCTGTCCATATGCAATTACTGCTATAATTAATTGCTTAATTAAATATTTTTGTTCCTTCTTTAATCCTGTATTCCTAACATTAGAAGTTATACATATTTCTTTCTTTAACTGATTTTTCCCCCAATTATTTTATATACTTCTTGCTCTTTTTCCTTCCAAAAACTTTGCACTTTGGCACACTCCCATCACATATTAATATATGTTCCTTTATGCCAACAGGCGGGTGATACATTTTTAATAATATATGAAAACTATTGTGGTGTTCTATACCATCTTGCTATGACTTTCATCTGTTGTTCTCTGTTGTTGTTGATCATTTTGATTTCCTGTAGCCATTGATCCATTTCTTTCTTATTGAGCTGGATGTCCTTACCCCAAACTCCTAACGAACCTTTTATAAGTTTATATTGATTGTTCAATAACATCCTATATATCCTGCCACCTAACCCTTTTCTGCCTTCCTGTCTTTTCTTCAATATTTCTTCTAATGGATTTTGGCTATCTTTTATAGGTATTATTTCCTATAAACTGTTATATATACCATTTAATTGAAGCCAATATTGATTATCTATTGAATCTAGTATGTCTTTTATCTCTATCCGTTTAGCTAGATTATCAGATAGGTCACCTAGTATGGTATATCCAATACTCCACAGTTTCCTTAATACTATTCCTTTACCAATTTCTCCTTCCTTATTCTAGAGTGCCAATAATAATTTTTAATCTTTACTCCCCCGCACCCCATTTTTACCATATTTGCCACATTCTCCTAAAGGGTCCTTTATTAAATTTATTTTTCTTTCTTTCTTTTTCTTTCTAACATTGATTTATATTCCATGTCATTTAACTGCTTCTCTATCCTAACCCATCTTTTTTTATATATCATATTCAAAATATAATATTCTTAATATTTGGAAAGCCTCAAAATATTTTCCAGACAGGGAAGTCCCTACCCTCCTTCTTCTTGATGAGTATATAATAGTATCCTGGGAGATACCCAAATATCTCGGCGTATCTCAGCAAATCCTACCATGTCCTGGCACATTCCGGCTCATCTGGGCACATCCCAGATCATCCCAGCTCATGCCAGCTCATCCTGATGCATCCTGGCACGTCCCAGCACATCTTGGTGAATCCTGACACATCCCATGAGCTCCTGGCATATCCTGGCACAACCTGGCATGTCTTGGCCCATCCCTGCACATCCCAAGAGATCCTAGTAGATGCTGAAATATCCTGGCACATCCAGGCACATCTCGGTCCATCCTGACACATTCCAGGAGATCCCGGTATCTACCAGCACATCCCAGCATATCCCGACATATCCCAGCACATCCTAGCACATCTTGGCAATCCCAGCTCATCCCGGCACATCCTGGCTCATCCTAGATTCTCCCGGCATATCCCAGTGCATCCTGGCACATCCCAGGAGATCTCAGCAGATCCCGGCACATACCACCACATGCTGACTTATCCTGGCACATCCTGTCATATCCCAGCACATCTGGGCAAATCCCAGCACATTCCAGCACATCCCAAGACATCCCAGCTAAATCCAGAACATCTCAGCACATCCTGGCACATCTCAGCACATCCCAGTGAATCCTGGAACATCCTAGGACATCCCGGCACATCCAGACACATTCCGGCACATCCCAGCAGATCCCGATAGATCCTGTCATATCCTGCCGTATCCCAGAACATACCAGAACATCACGAGACATCCCAGCTTATCCCTGCACGTTCTGGTACATTCAGCCCATCCCGGGCAATCCTGGCATGTTCTGACAGATCCCGGCACATCTTGGCACATCTTGGCAGATCCCAGCATATCCCAGCACATCCCAGCATGTCCTGACCCATCCCAGCATATCCCCGGAGATCCTGGTGGATCCCAAAATATCCTGGCAAATCCTGGCACAGCCAGTGCATCCTGGCTCATCCAGGCTTATCCCAGCACATCCTGGCATATCCTGGCATATACCGGCACATTCAGGCACATCCCAGGAGATCCTCGCACATTCCAGAACATCCCGATTCCAGCTTATTCTGGCATATCCTGTCGCATCCCGGCACATCCTGACACATCCCGGTTTATCACGAAACATCCCAGCATATCCCAGCAAGTCCTGGCATATCCCAACAGATCCCTTCATATCCCGGCGTGTGCCAGCCCATCCTGGCAAATCCCGGGAGATCCCAATAGATCCCAACATATCCTGGCTCATCCCAGCTCATCTAGACACATCCTTGCCCATCCCTGCTCATCCTAGTGCATCCTAAAATATCCCACTGCATCCCATCATATCCTGGCACATTCTGGCACATCGTGACACATCCCGTTCATATCGGCACATCACGGCTCATCTTGGCTCGTCCCAGCACATCCCTGCATATCCCAGTGCATCCCAGCATATCCTGACACATCCCAGGAGATCCTAGTAGATCCTAAAATATCCTGGCATATCCTGGCTTATCCTAGTGCATACTGGCATATCCCTGTGCATCTCAGAATATCTCAGCATATCCTGAGACATCCAGACATATTTTGATGTATCCCAAGAGATCCTGGCACATTCTGGAACATCCTGAGACATCCCGGCTCATCCTGGCACATCGCAGGCCATCCCAGCATATCCCAAAAGTTCCCGGCACATCCTGGCTCATCCTGGTACATCTTGGGAAATCCCAATACAACCTGGTGCATCCTGGCACATCCCAAGAGATCCTGGTATATACTGATGCATCCTGGCATATTCCAACAGATCCTGACACATACTGGCACATCCTGGTGCATCACGGCACATCCCAGTGCTTGTCACACATCCCAGGAGATCCTGGTATATCCCGGCACATCCCGGCTCATCCTGGCAGATCCCGGTATATCCCAGCACATCTCAGAATATCCTGGTATATTCTGGCACATCCAGGCATATCCTGACACATAACAGGAGATCCTGGCATATCCTGGAACATTCCAAGACATCCCAGCTCATCCCAGCACATCCTGGCCCATCCCGGCCCATCCCGGCATATCCGACTCTTGCTGATACAGCACATCCCTGGGAATCCCATTATATCCCAACATACCAGTTCATCCTGGCTCATCCCAGCTCATCCCAGTGCATCCCAGCATACTCCAGGGCATCCCAGCATATCCGGGCACATCCCAAAATGTCCCAGCACCTCCTGGCACTTCCCAGGAGATACTGGTGGATCCTGGCACATCCTGGCACATCCCAAGACATTCCAAGACATTCCAGCTCATCCCAGAATATCCTGGCACATTCTTCCACATGCCAGCACATCCCAGGACATCCCGGTATATTCTTGCACAGCCGGGCATATCCTGACAGATCCCAGCACATCCGGGTGCATCCCCGCTCATCCAGGCACATCCTGGCTCATCTCGGCTTATCCTGGCACATCTCAGCATAACTCAGCACATCTCAGAATGTCTCAGCATATCCTGGTATATTACAGCACTTCCAGGCACATCTTGACACATAACAGTAGATCCCAGCACATCCTGGAACATTGTGGGACATTCTGGCTCATCCTGGCACAACCTGGCCCATCTTGATATATCTCTGACAGATCCCAGCACATCTCGGACTATCCTAACACATAAACATGTAACAGTAGATCTTGGCACATCCTGGAACATTGCAAGACATCCCGGCTCATCCCAGCTCATTCCAGCATGTCCCGGCATATCCCAGTGCATCCTGACACATCCCAGCAGATCTCGGTAGATCCGGGCAGATCCTGGCATATCCCCACAGATCCCGACACATCCCGGCACATCCTGGTGCATCTTGAATATCTCAGGATGTGCCAGGATGTGCCAGGATCTCCTGGGATGTGTTGGGATGTGCTCGAATGTGCTGGGATATGCTGGGATACTCCATGATGTGCTGGGATAAGCAAGGATGAACCAGGACATACTGGCTGTGCCAGGACATGCTGGAATGTGCCGGGATCTCCTGGGATGTGTCCAGATAGACCTGGATGTGTCACGATGCACCAGGATATGCCAAGATCTGTTGGGATATACCAGGATGTTCTGGGACATGCCGGGATGTTCTGGGATGAGCTGGGATGTGCCGGGATGTGCCCAGATCAACTGGGATATCCTGGGATGTGTCGGGATGTGCCTGGATATACCGGGAAGGGCTGGGATGAGCTTGGATGTGCCGGGATGAGAGAGGATGTGTCCAGATGTGCTAGGATATGCTGGGATGCGTGGGGATGTGCCAGGATGTGCTGGGGTATGCCAAGATATTTTGGGATCCACCAGAATCTCCTGGGATGTGCTGAGATGAACCTGGATTTCTCGGGATGTGCTGTGATATGCTGAGATTGCCGGGATTTTCTCAGATGTACCGGGATCTCCTAGGATATGTCGGGATGTGCCCAGATGTGCCGAGATATGCCGGAGTGTGATGGGATGGGTCGAGATGTTCTGGGATGTTCTAGCATGAGCTAGGATATCTCAGGATGTGCCAGGATGTGCTAGGATATGCCTAGATTTACCAGTATTTCTTGGGATGTTCCAGGATGTGCCCAGATGTGTCGGGCTATGCCAGGATGTACTGGGATGTGCCGGGATGAGCTGGGATGTGTCTGGATGTGCCGGGATATACTGGGATGTCCTGAGATGTTAACACGGGAGGTTGCTGTGTTAACACGGGTGGTGCTGTTATAACACCATGCTAACACGGGAGGTGCTGTGATAAGACAGTGATAACACTGGAGAAGCTGCAATAATACGATAGGAACTTTCATAACACCATGCTAATTTGGAACGTGCTGTGATAACACAGGAGATGCCATGTTAACACGGGTCGGGCCATTTCAACATGGGTGGTACTGTGATAACATGAGTGATACTGTGATAACATGGGTGATGTCATGTTAACATGGGTCGTGCTGTGTTAACACAGGAGGTGCAGTGTGAACATGGGTGATGCTGTGGGAACACGTGTGGTGCCACACAGAATCACAGAAATGTAGAGTTGGAAGAGACGACACGGGCCGTCCAGTCCAACCCCCTGCCATGCAGGAACACCCTCAAAGCACTCCCGACAGATGACCATCCAGCCTCTGCTTAAAAACCTCCAAAGAAGGAGATTCCACCACACTCCGAGGCAGCATATTCCACTGCCGGACAGCCCTGACCGTCAGGAAGTTCTTCCTGAGGTTCAGGTGGAATCTCCTTTCCCGCAGCTTGAATCCATTGCTCCTTGTTCTGGTCTCTGGAGCAGCAGAAAACAAGCCCTCTCCTTGCTCTACATGGCACCCCTTCAAATATTTAAACATAGCTATCATGTCCCCTCTTAACCTTCTCTTCTGCAGACTGAACATACCCAGCTCTCTAAGTCTAACCTCATAGGGCATGGCTTCCAGGCCCTTCACCATTTTGGTCGCCCTCCTCTGGACCTGCTCCAGCTTGACCATGTCCTTCTTGAATTGGGGTGCCCAGAACTGGACACAGGATTCAAGATGAGGTCTAACCAAAGCAGAGTAGAGTGGTACCAGTACCTCCCTCGATCTAGACACCATACTCCTATTGATGCAGCCAAGAATTGCGTTGGCTTTCTTGGCTGCCGCATCACATTGCTGACTCATGCTCAGCTTGTGGTCTATTAAGACTCCTAGATCCCTTTCACACGTACTGCCATCCAGCCACGTGTCCCCCATCCTATATTTCTGCATTCCATTTTTTCTACCTAAGTGTAGGACCTTACACTTCTCTCTGTTGAATTTCATTTTGTTAGCTTTGGCCCAGCTCTCCAATCTATCCGGGTCATTTTGAATTTTGATCCTGTCCTCTGGTGTATTAGCAACCCCTCCCAATTTGGTGTCATCTGCAAATTTGATGAGCATGCCCTCTATTCCTTCATCCAAGTCGTTGATGAAAATATTGAAGAGCACTGGGCCCAGGACAGAACCCTGTGGCACCCCGCTAGTCACTTTTCTCCAGGATGAAAAGCAGCCATTGGTGAGCACCCTTTGGGAACGGTCAGTCAACCAGTTACAGATCCACCTGACAGTAGCCCTGTCCAGCATGCATTTTATTAGCTTCTTTGCAAGAATGTCATGGGGAACTTTGTCAAAGGCCTTACTGAAATCGAGATATGCTACATCCACAGCATTCCCTTCATCTATCAAGCTAGTAACTCTATCATAAAAAGAAATAAGATTAGTCTGGCATGACTTATTTTTGAGAAATCCATGTTGACTTCTCGTGATTACCGCATTGCTTTCTAAGTGATTAGAAACTGACCGCTTAATGATCTGCTCCAGGATCTTTCCGGGTACTGACGTCAGGCTGACTGGGCGATAATTATTTGGGTCCTCTTTTTTTCCCTTCTTGAAGATGGGGACAACATTTGCCCTCTTCCAGTCTGCTGGAACTTCTCCTGTCCTCCAAGATTTCTCAAAGATCATAGCAAGTGGTTCCGAAATGACCTCTGCCATTTCTTTTAATATCCTAGGATGCAATTCATCTGGCCCTGGAGACTTGAATTCATCCAGTGTGGCCAGGTATTCTTGTACCACCTCCCTACCTATTATGTGCCGCATTTTCCCCTGCTTCCTCCCCTGCTCCCCAACCATGCCATGTTAACACGGCTGGTGCTGTGTTCATACAGGAGGTTGCTGTGTTAGCACAGCCAGTGCTGTTATAAGACCATGCTAAAATGGGAGGCGCTCTGATAACACAGTGGTAGCACTGGAGGTGCAGCGATAACACGGCAGGAAGTTTGATAACACCATGCTAAAACGGAAGGTGCCATGTTAACGCGGGTGGTGCCACACGGGAATTGCTGAGTTAACACGAGAGGTGCTCTGTTAACATGGGTGCTGCTGTGTTAACACAGGATGTGCTGTGCTAACACGGATCGTGCCGTATTAACATGTCTATTGTCTTGTAAACAGGAGTGGTGCTGTGTTAACATGGGTCATGCCGTTTTATCACGGGTGGTGCTGTGTGAACATGGCTCGTGTCATGTGAACATGGGTGGGACCAAGCTAACACGAGTCGTCCCATGTTATCATGAGAGGTGCCATGTTAATACGGGTGTATTAACACAGCACCACTTGTGTTAACACACCACCAGCTGTATTAACATGGCACTACTTGTGTTAACATGGCTCCACTCATCTTAACACGGCACCTCTCGTGTTAACACGGCACGTCCCATATCAATACGGCAGGTCGTGTTTTAATGCCAGTGCTACTGTGTTAACACAGTGTGCTGTGTCAACACAGATGGCTCCATGTTAACATGGGTGGTGCCGTGTTAACGCGGGTGGTGCCATGTTAACGCCGGAGGTGCTGCGCGAGAGCTTTTGTGTTAACATGTGCGATGCCTTGTTAACATGTGTGGTGCCCTGTTAACACGGGTGGTGCCCTTGTGGGCTTTTCCAACTCCTCCCTTCTTGTTTGGTCTTGTTACCCTGCTTGCTGGGGGTCCCTTAAGGAATTCCCAACACTTGTGAGAATTATCACTTGTGGGGAAAATTGGCTATGAACACTGCTATAGCAATGCAGAGAGGGCAGGGTAATGAAGGACCTTGAGACCAGCTTTATGGAATCAGATCACAGAGAATCAGGCTGACTGTTCAAATTTCAGTGTTTTATTGAAATAGATGTCAAAATCCATACAAGCACTCACTCCCACAAGCATACGAGGCTATAGAAATTTAGAAAGAGGTGAAAATTGAGAGAGAAACATAGGGGTTTGGGGTAATACTGTACCACTCCAGAAGTCTTCAGCTGGGAAAAGACAAGCGGAGAGCCCAGCTCAGCCTGGGGAGAGACTGAGGGGAGCTTCCACTGGCAGAGGGACTGCTTGCCAGTCAAGTCTGGGAGAACTCCCCAAAAGGAGGAGAAAAAGGGGTTCTAGTTATAGGGCTGAACATGTCCTGGGAACCAGGTGGCTGCATTTTTATGAAGACAGACCTCAGCTTTGTAGTTCAAAGAAAATACAGCCAGGCATCCTTGTAGTTCCCTGTAGGATGGCTATCTCATCTGAGGATGCATGCCTCCAAGGTGTAACATTCCTGTCTGTTTGAAAGGTTAATTTGATCCCAGAGACCTCTTGTCTCCTGTTGGTGCTATTATTGCTGAAAACCCATTCAAATGGTCTGTGTGAACCATTTCCGAGATTCACCTAGTATGCGTGACAGAAAACAGGGCTTTGATCTTTGATCTGTCTCCATAGCTCTGCTTGCCTACGTGTCCATCCAGCAGATCTCTGTGGCTCACTATATTTTATATAAAATAATTATGCTCCTCAGGACATGGTAATAGTCTATTTCTGCTAAATAGATTGTACCCCTCTATTACCTCATCCCACTAGCTTTCAGTGATCCCTCTTATTATATCATGTCTGATTTGCTGTATTAAGAGTTCATCTTTTTTATTTCCCATGTTTCTATGCGTTAGTGTAGAGACATCAAAGGCCATGTGCCATTCCTTCTAGCTGCTTATTTAAGATTTTTCTTCTCAATTCCCTTAATAACATTCAGATTATTATCTCTAGCCCCGATGCACTCCTGCCCTCGAGAATACTGTCACCTTCCCCCACATAACTCAATTTAAAGCCTCCCTGAACAGGTTTGTGAGCCTCTTAGCAAAAAACATTCCTGCCACCTTTTCTCCCAAGGTGGCTTCCAACAGGTTAAAAAACATGAAAAGCAAATAAACAATTAAAACATTAAAAGACATAGAAAACTGTACAACAATAGATTTTTTAAAACAGCTAATAAATAATTAAGAAGGTCTCCAGCTCACCCACTGAAGGCCTGCTTAAAAGAAATGTCTTTGCCTGCCAAAGAAAGGAAAGGAAAGGAAAGGAAAGGAAAGGAAAGGAAAGGAAAGGAAAGGAAAGGAAAGGAAAGGAAAGGAAAGGAAAGGAAAGGAAAGGATGGGAGCAGCCACCAAGAAAGCAATTTAATCACAGTTACGGGCTTAATTTGGCATACCTACAAAAGATACACACCGCCACGGAAATTAGAAAATTAATTTGGCCCAAATTAAGGAAAGAGGAAGTGCAACTGGAAGCTTGGTGGCCTCTTGTCAATGGCACCGTCATCCCCCGATGGAACCAGTTGCAGGTTTTCGTTGCTACCGTCACTGCCGGCACCCCCCGGTTCATCCTGTCATCCCCCTTGAAACACAGACCATCTCAGGAGACATCCTGTATTCCCAAGATGGGAATCCTTGGGCTACAGTGCTTGAAAAAATTGTTTTGTTTTCTCTTTTCACTGACAACACCATTTTAAGTGCACTGCCCGGGGATTCAAATCTCCAAGTTAGCTTAAAAGAGAGAGAGAGAATGAGAATGAGAATGGGGTGGGCCGTACATGGCCCTGTGGCTACTTGTGGCCATTTTTGTGGCCCTTCATCCCTGCAGGCTCTCTGGCTGTGATTTCTATGGTGAAAAAGGTAAGCTAGAACTTTCCAGGAATGGCTATTCACCTTTAAATAGCTCCCACAAACTCACACTGTTTGACATCAGAAAAGACCCATTTTTCAAAGCAGAACTGGACTTATGGGCATGTGTGTGGGCATTTTGGAGGTCTGCTCTGTCCCTAGAGAGTGGCACAGGCAAACTATTGGCTTCCAGATTTGCTGCCCACCCTATGATTGTAATTTTTCTTGTTATTATTTTATTCATTTATATCTCGCCTTTCTCCCAGTCATGGGACTTATGGTGGCTAACAGTGTATTTGAAGCAAATTAGAAACAAAATGAAAACATTAATATGTGGGGGGCTGACTGTACACATACAGAGGAAGATAGGACATTGCCCCAAGGTGCTTACAGTCCAGAAAATAACACAAGGAAGATGATGGAGGAAGGAATGAGAGATGGTCTGCTCCCTGTGACACCAGCAAAACAATCCTCCAAATGCAAAAGAAGCAGCTGCCTTTGAGATCCATTCATTCTCTCTCTCTCTCTCTCTCTCTCTCTCCCCCCCCCCATAATTTGGTTCATTGGTCCATTGATGCACCCACCCCTCCTATCTATTAATGCAAATGACAACTCTCCCTCCCCCTCCCTCCCCTTTTCCCCCCAAAGTCTCTCCAGGCCAAGCAGAGGGCTCTGACGCAGCAGTTGGACCTCCTGGACCAGGAGTGTGAGCAGGTGAAGGCCAGCCTGGCGGATGGGGAGAAGGAACGCCTCTTGATGAAGGAAAGGCTAAAGGAATTGCAGGAGGAAAAGTGGGAGGCCCAGCAGGTCTGTGGAGGAGTAAAGCTGCTTTCTCCCTATCAAGCCACATTCACAGGCACACTCAGTAGGCACACAGGAGAGGGCCTCCTTGGTGGCTGCTTCCAGACTCTGGAACATCCTTGCTAGCAGAGCTAGACTTGCCTATCCTGGCAGGGGAACACCTTCCTATTCCAGCAGGTGCTTGGGAACAGATTGTCTTACGTGTACTGAATTTCTCATTGACTTTTACTCTGTGATTTTAGTGTCCTAGATACCCTAAGGGTACCAGATTCCGTCTGATCTTGGAAGCTAAGCAGGGTCAGTCCTCGTTAGTCCATGGATAGGAGGCAGCCAATGAAGAGCAGGTGCTGTAGGCTCTATTTCAGGGGAAGGAACTGGCAAAACTACCTCTGACTATTCCTTGCCTATGAAACAATTATGGCATCACCATAAGTCAACAGTGACTTGAAGACACACACACACAAATTCAGCCTTAGTGTCTCTTCTGTAAGATGGGAACAGTGGTGACCCAGCTGACAGAGGTCACTAGATAATGCTCAAGTACAGGGTGTCTGCTGAAGGGGGAAAGGGATAATTAGGAGTTAATTGAAAGAGACACCTGCAACAATTCCAAATGAACTCTTTGAGATGCTGAACATGCTTCCCTGAAATCATTTCAGCACCTTGCATAGCTCCTTTAAAACTAGAATTAGAGTCACTGTCCCACTGCTGAGGGGAATACCAGCTAGTACTTTTTCCAGCCTGGCCACCCCTGCTACAACTAGCCATTTTCCTGTGTGTGTAGGAAACTTTGAGAGGGGGTATTCCATCCCATGAGCCGCCCCTGCAGCCTTAAGAGGTACCATCCAGGCAGAGGTTGACCACATCTATCCCATACTTCTAGAATGAGGCTTTAGGTTTTATTTCCCTCATCATTCTAACCTGTGGCTGTAAGCATCCAGATGAGGCTTGACAGACTTCTTGTCTCCACACAGAAGCTCACAGAGAAAGCAGAGCAGGAGAAGCTGAGTGTGGAGCAGTCAGCCTCTGAGCTGCAAAGGACCATCTCAGAGCTGGGAGAACTGATCCAAGAGATGAAGGAGAGGGAGAAGCTGCTGGTGTTCTTCCCAGACCTCCACATCCCTGTTGAGGCACAGTTTGAAAGTAAGGACTAGCTCTCATAAGGTACGTACTACTTGTTCCCAACCGCGTCACACACGTTGATCACAACAGTGTGATAAAGGCTTTCACTTGAACGGTCTCAATCTATCCATCCATTTAGCTCTTCACATCCATAAGACCTGATCCCTTCACCTGGGCTTGACCTCTGGCTCTCTTGCACTTCTTTGCAGGCACTGGAGACGTCATGGGGAAGCAGCTCCAGGCCAACAACATCCGGATCAGCATTCTGGAGAAAGAGAATGCGCGCCTCCGTGCTGTGGTGGCCAATATGAAGGAGGCAGCCCAACAAAAAAGACCAAAGGTGAGTAGGGAGGTCCCAGTGAATTTTCCAGGCAGCAGACAGTTGGTGATGGATGGAAGGATAAATGACCCACGTAGTATGATGGAGAGCTGGGGAGAATATCTGTCGCCTGACAGAATTTTGGACCAGCCTCACAGGCTTTGGGTGATAGACTTCTTTGTGATGTCTTCTTACAGTCAGGTCTCCACATTTGACAAGGTTTGGGGTATAGGACCTCTGCAAAAGTGGAAAAATCACAAATATCAAAATGTGTGTGTCTGTGGGAAGGAGGCTGGCGAGAAGAGGAGGCACCTAGGATCCAAGCCAGGTCAGAAAAAACAGAGAGAAATGGGTGGGTGAGCATGGTAGCCTATATTTCCTCTCTTTTGCCCATCTCCCTCCTTGTGTGTGTCGGGGGGGCAATGGGAGAGGGTTTGTGGTGCTGAGAAATTGGGCTGTGATCTGTTCTTAGCTGGCCAGGCAGCGGCTGGAGAAGGAGGAAGACCAGAGGTGGGTTCTTAAGAGGGGCTTCGTGGCCTGATTGGAGCTACTGAGAGGAAAGGTTCCCTTGGAAAAGAAGCACCTGAAGTGGGAGGGGCAGGGGTTGGAGCAAGTCTCACTCTCTCTCAGCTTCAGATAAAGGTAATGGCAAACCCTTTTGGAGGAAATCTTGCCAAGAAAACCTATGTTGGAAATGATCTGAAGGCACGGAGCAGCAACAATGCTTTTAAGGTGGAGTTATGAAACATTTTCATGGCTGCTTTAAATGAATGCAAAATTTAATATTTACTGTGATGTTTCACATATGGTAAGCCACTTTGCATCCTCTCCTTAGGAGAAGAGTGGTGAACAGATAAATAAATACCCCCCTCCATGTTTTGGCGTGAGCTGCTGCAGTTCAAAATTCCCACCATCCTGCCTTGCCCCTCCTTTTCTAATGCTAGTACTGCAGCCTCTTACTCCTTCCCCAAACTCGGATGTGTGCAGCCTCCCAAAAGCTGGAGAGAAATATGAGATGGGGACTACCAAACTTCTTTTAACACAACTAATTACCCTACTGTTCAGTCCATACAAACTGGCAAAATGCTTCTTGAGCATGAAAACGCGCAGCGTGGGTTTTATCTGTTTTCTTGAGCCTTGGAGACTTCTCCCCATAAATGCTCTGAGAGGAAACATTTATATTGCTGCCTCCAAGCCTCGCCAGGGTTAATGGAGATGGTGCGTCCCAGTTCCTGGATACCAGGGCGTACCAGGGAGTCCCTCTTCTCTCCCTAGCTTATTCCACCAGCCCAGCTGTGGAGTCAGTCTGATGCAGATGACCCTTATGAAGATGGCAGGATGCGCTCTCCTGCAGGGTGAGTGGATTGTTTTGTAGCACCAGCAGAGGAAAGATTTTCAAGGGGGGAGCAACGGGGACAGGAAGACAGCTCAGGTCTAGAACCATACAACTGGACAGCCTTTCTTTCTGTAGGTGCGGGGATGTCTCCTCAGATGTCCTGGTGGGGCTTTTTCTCCCCTCAAAGAAATGACATGCTGATGGAGAGGGCCTAATTTATGGAAATAGGATGCCTAGGGATACACAAATTGGGAAGCGCTTTTATATAAGAACAAATACTGCGTGAGACGAGACGCATCACGAACAACTTCTACAGTACTGTCCACGAGATGGCGCCAAGTCAGTTGAGAGAAAGAAGCAGCAGTTTTTGAGGACGGATGGTCTGATGGTTGGGTAATTTGACTATTAGGAATTCAGAGACAATAGAAAGAAATGCATAGTGTAGTAGATGCTACACATTTCTTTCTGTTATCTCTGAATTACTAAGAGTCAAATGTAAATTTACTAGAAACTAGAGAAGCTGGTTGTTGATATGCAGATTGGAAGTACTTTTCTCTTTCTTTGCTTACTGGGAGATATTTTGTAATCTTACTTATAGGCAATGCCCCTACCTTTCAGTGGCCCATTATCTGACAGCTCCTTCCTTCAATGCTTCAATTTAAAGACGAGTTCCATTAATTTGATGGCAGTTCCACTGTTTCATTAGTTCTTCCTGCTTGTGGAGTCTCACTTGGGGAGACTATACTTGAAAGAACAGGCCACACGTCAAATATGTGGGTTCTGGGTATCATTCATACCAGCTGAATGAGCAGGCTGTTGAACAACAGTGGGGGACACCTGTATTTTGGGGGGGAAAGGTGGAATATAAATAAAAATACCTCAGATTGCTTTTTGGTCTTGCTCCACCTGCAGGCATCTTGTCACAGCAAGCATCCAGGGAGCGGCGAGGCGCCATCCATCCCATCACGCCACAGCTCAGAGCAGAACCCAGAGTAGCCAGCACACAGGCGGCAGCGGCAGCAGCACCGCCTCCGAAAGGACTCTGGGTCACCACTTGTCAAAGCCACTCTCGGGAGAGGCTGCCCGGAAGCCGTCCTTCGCTTTTTCGTATAAGGACCCTTCCTACACCAGGGGAAGGGGTAGAAGCAGGGGCTCGGTCCTCTGCGCCCGAAACCCCCAGAAATAAAAGCCCTCCGGAAGAACAAGAGCGGGGGGTTGCCAAGAGGAGCGCTGGACTGTCCCAGCAGGACTGGGTTTAGCTAAAGAAACAGGGGGGAAGAAGGCAGAGGCTTCCAGCAGAGGCTCTCCCCAGTCACCGTTGCTGTGGCTGAACAGTGCAATGGCATTCTCTGCCCAAAGACGCTTCTCACTGCAGGGAGGGTACAGCAGATCCAGAGCAGAGCTAAATTGGTCAAGGCCTTGGATCATCCTGGATCGTCCTGCCGAAGTTTGCTTTTCTTGGTACCCTGTGAGCAACCATGGGATCACAAAACTGAAGAAGGAGGCAGAAAACCCCAAAGAAGTCTTGGATCAAGTACTTAATTTGTCACAATAATTTTTGCAGAGCTTTACAAGTTCTTCTTATTTTGTTACATGGAAAGGCACATAGATATGAGGATCAGTTTTGTGATCAGACCTTTTGGTGGGATCAAGATCTGAAAAATACATTTTTAAACAGATTACTGAGTATTGACCAGGGCTGGCCCTGCTTAGCTTCCGAGATCAGATAGGACCTGGGATCTGTTACCTTGGTGTACTGCTCAACCAGTTTGGTGAAGTAGTTGAAGAGACTGTGTTGAGGCCGCAGGAAATCAAACTGGTAGTTCCTCTGCTCCTTCTGCATCAGTTGGGTGAGGAACTGCCTGCTGTTCCGAGCAGCAAACTGGGCTGTCAGTTTGACTACATCCAAGTCGAAGGCTGAGATCGAGGGAGGGTCGGCAATGAACTCAAACTCTGGAGGGGGTTCCTTTGGCACAACAGTTTCCTGGATCACCTGGACCTGGAGCTACAGGAGAAACTGAGAAAAAGGGTGACCCCCTCACTTTCTGCCTCACACGGGCCCCATATCTGCAACTCCACTGGCAACGCCTAATGACAAAGAAAAGGACATATTTGGAAGGATGGATTATTGTTATTATTTCTTCTTCGTGGTCTCTGTGCCTCACACACTGGAATTTTCGTGCATGCGCGATAGCGTTCGGAAGATTCTAGAGCTAAGCAGCTTGGCCGGAACCCCTCCCCCATGCCCGTACTGAGCATGCTCAGCCCGCCAAGCCAACGGTCTCTCCTCATTTCTTTCTCATCCACCTTAGCGAACAGAAGGTTCTTGCTTAGCAGCGTTTCTTGGCTTGTGATTAGGATCATTTCTTCTACGTTTTTGACTTGGATTTCGGTTTTTTGACATTCGCTTCTGGTTATCGGACTTCGGACTTGGTTTTTTGGATTTCTTCGAACCCCTCCTTTCTTCGATCTCCTTCTTAATTCTTCAATCTTCATTCTTCTCTGCTTCTGTGAGTCTCCCCCTCTTAAGACTTTTTCTTTCTCCTTCGACCTTCTGTGTCTGTGCTTTTCAAGGCATGTATAACCTGTGGTCGCAAGGTCGCTCTGTCTGACAGACACAGTGAGTGTCTCTTTTGTCTTGGGGAGACCCACAACGTGAAGTCCTGCCCTATTTGTCAGGACTTCACCGCCCAGACTCTGAGGAACTGATCATCCCGCCTAAAATCCCACTGTTGGGAAGAGTCTCTACGGGCCAGAGAATCTATCATGTCTACATCAACTCGACCTGCGACCACGCCGTCGTCGGTACTGGTGGTTGCCATACCGACGACGACGGTACCAGGCTCGGTATCGTCGTCTCGGCCTCCAATATCGGCCTTGCCACGTATACCGAAGATTTCGTCGGGTGTGACGACTTCCAAGGAGGTTCCTGCTGGCTCGCAGGTATCCAAGTCCTCCAAGCCGCTTACAGCTGCCCAACGCAAGCGGCCTTCTCCTCATGATTCTTCGAAGGAGAGGGAGAAGAAGAAGAAACAGAAGGAGAAGCGGGGTTCGCCCTCTAAGAAGACCTGTCCCCCGACACCTCCAGCAACCCAACAACCCGAGGAGGTTGTTGAGGAGATGGAACCACCGGAGATCCTCGAGGTGTCTGACAAGGACCAGGCCGCTGGCTCGGCTGCGCCTTTGGGCCCACCTGTGTTCGATGCCGCGGTATCTCCGCCCGGTCACCCAGAGGGGATGGACCGCCGGAGGCTCTTTTGGCTTTACCTCGGGCCTCGTCCCGTCATCGGGCCGCTCCCAGGAGAAGCGAATCTCGCTCCCCAGAACACTGAGAGAGACATTGATCTCCGCGACGCTGAGAGGCCTATCAGCAGCGGGCCTTGTCTCAGGCCCCAGAAGACTTGTCATACTCATCGGCCTTGTATATTGCGAGATATGGCCGGGAACATCTCTGGCTGGAGCAGCCAGGTTCGTATCATTCCTATTCTCTGGCGTATAGGGATAGATATCACCCGGACGCGAGGCATTGGTCGCCGTATCGCCGGTCACGATCTCCATCTCGTGGCCGGTACCATGCAAGATACCGAAGTTTGCCGCCACGCTCACCTTCGAGGTCCCCGTACTACGGGAGGTCCCAGGAACATTCACCGAGCTACCGGGCTGTGTCACCACCTCCGAGAGTTACTGCGACTGTTTCCTGTCCAGTTTCAGAGACCCTCCTGGCGAAGACCTCAACTCCCGCTGTGACTTCCACCCAGTCAATTCAACACCCGGTGCCTGCGGTGCTGCCGATTGTCGAGACTGCGGCATCTCAACTTCCAGCTGTTCCACCGGTACCACCTCAGGCTGTTCCACCGACCACGGTACCGATGATGGCCACCGCGCCACCAGTACCACCTCCGGCTTTTCCGCCGACCATGATACCGACCTCAGTACTGGCGACAGTAGCCGCGTCAACGGTGACTATGGCATTGCCACCTCAGTAGCCATCAGCAGAGAGGTCTCCATCCAGATCGTCTCAATCGTATGAGACAGAATCAGAGTCTGGAGAGTCGACACCAGGTTCTCACAAGTCTCCGCCCTTGGCCTTCAGGGACCCGGCGCCGGATTCGGCACCGGAAGACATTAAACAGTTCTACGACATCCTCCTCCAGATGGCGACCGCGCTTGGGCTGGAGGTGTCGGACCCGGTTCCATCTGTCCAGGACCCTGTGTTCTCCTACATTGACACCCGCCCACCATCTACAGCACTGTTGCCATTTTTACCAGCGTTGCAGGAGGTCATGAAACACCCCTGGGCCCAGCCAGCGCCAGCACAGCCCATTCCACATCACTTGGAACACCTCTATCACGTGCAACGGAAGGATGTCGAGTATCTGTTTAATCATCCGGTGCCGAACTCCATCATTGTGGAGTCCTCCCAGACTAAGGGTGGTAGGAGACCGCACACCACCCCGCCGGACCGAGAAGGCCGACATTTGGACACCTTCGGTAGGCGGTTCTACTCTGCCTCATCACTCATTGCCAGGGTGTCCAACACGCAAGCGAGTGCTATGCAACTCTTTAATGAATCAGTGGCACTCGCCAGCCAACAGATCTCGTCCTCTAGGCACTCGACGGAGGTGGCGGTTCGGGTAATGGTAGGCTCCGTGGCCCTCTGACGCTTTGCATGGCTCAGGTCGGCCGGCTTGCAGGAAGACAGCCGCAAGTGGATTGAGGATCTTCCATTTGACGGCCAGGGGTTGTTCCACGCCACTACTGACAAGGCGATGGATCGCCTGGTCAAGGCCCACTTAACAGCGAAGAAGGTGGGGATCCATCAGCCGACTCAGCCTCGTCGTAGCTTTGGTTCCCGCTCATCACTCATTGCCAGGGTGTCCAACGCGCCACGCTGATCCTCGTCGTCCATGTACCGGCCTCGCTCAGCGCCGTTGCGGCCGTCGACTTCGTCATCGGTGAGGAGGCCTCTTCGGGGACACAGGTCTTCCTCGAAGAGGTCTTCATCCGGGACAAAGTCCTGGTTTTGACCGCCTTCGCGGGTCGCCATCACAGCCACTCTTAAGCCTTCCTACCTCGTTCGTAGATCAACCCAGCTTGGCCTGACATCTTGCCGCATGGCGGCACATCACCACGGACTCTTGGGTTCTCTCCATCGTCCGTCTTGGTTACACCATAGAATTTCAAGATATGCCACCACGAGGCGTCTACTACGCCACCCCGGCCAGCTCAGCCTTGCTAGAGGAGATCCAGTCCCTACTGCACAAAGGCGCCATAGAACAACTTCCATCCTCAGCCAGTACCACCGGCTTTTCCTCCCGGTACTTCACGGCACCGAAATCGGACGGTACCCTACGGCGAATTTTGGACCTCAGAAGGGTGAACGATTACATCCACCCCAGGAGGTTCAAGATGGTCACTCTTTCTTCAATCCTGCCTTTTCTTCGATGACGGGGCTGGTTCGCCTCTATCGATCTCCGGGACGCTATTTTCACATCGCCATTCATCCACAACACAGACGGTACCTACGGTTCGCAGTTGACGGTACCTGTTACCAATACAAAGTACTAACGTTTGGACTCTCTACCGCTCCCAGGGTCTTCACCAAATGCATGGCCCCTGTGGTATCATACCTCTGGACGAAGGACGTAATGATCTACCCCTATCTAGACGACTGGCTGTTGGTGGCGTCCTGCAGGCAAAAGTTGTACAACGACATTCATCGAACACTTTCCCTTCTGTCTCATCTTGGTCTCCGGGTCAACCCGAAGAAGTCGCACTTCGAGCCGACCAGGGTCCTGGACTTCATCGGAGCAACCTTGGACTCGGTATCAGCCAGGGCCTATCTTCCTACGGAGTGGACATGCACCCTTCGTTGGGCCACATCTGCCGCCCTCAATGCCTCTGTGATATCGGTGAGAAGGATTCAGCGGCTTCTCGGATACATGGCGGCAACCACATGAGTGACTTATCTCTCCGACTTCGTGCTTCAACATTAGTTTGTCAGGGCCTTCGATCCTTTCCTGGATGACCAGGGACGCCTCCTCCAGATCCCTCGACAGGTGCGCCGCTCCCTTCTCTGGTGGCTCTCCTACCATCACCTGCTGTCGGGGATGCTGTTCCAAGAACCGACTCCTTGGCTCACAGTAACGACGGACGCCTCCCTCTTCGGCTGGGGAGCACACTGCGGTGATCTCAGAGTGCAGGGACGCTGGATCGACGAGGAGACCCACTTGCACATCAACGCCCTGGAGCTTCTCGCCATCCTGAAGGCTCTCAGGGCCTTCTGCAACCTGGTCGTGGGCAACACGGTGCAGATTCTGTCCGACAACACGACGGCCATCTGCTACGTCAACAGAGAAGAAGGGACCAGGTCGACCACTCTCCTCACCATAGCTCTTCAGCTCTGGAACTGGTGCATGCCACTCCGAGTTCACCGAGCACCTGGCGGACCAAGAGAACACCACGGCAGATGCCCTCAGCAGGGACACCTCATGCTACCACGAGTGGACCCTCTCTGATACTGCGTTCCGGATGATACTAGCTTGGTGGGGCGAGCCGTCGATCAATCTCTTCGCCAGCAGTCTGAACAGGAAGTGTCCTCGATACTGTTCGAGAGCCGGCCTAGGCCGGGGCTCTCTGGGCGACTCTTTCCAGTTTCAGTGGACCAACGGTCTCCTCTACGCGTTCCCGCCATTTCCTCTCCTGGGCCAGGTGGTCGCCAAGGCCCTCGCAGATCGGGCAAATGTCATCCTCGTAGCCCCATACTGGCCAAGGCAGCTCAGTTCAAAAGTTCAGGCCGCTTTTCGAGGCTGCTCACGGCTGCCTCCTCAAGTTTCCGACAGCACCGAATCTCCTGTCGCACTCCGACGGTCTCTTACTCCATCCAGACCTGCCTCTCCTGGCTCTTCACGCGTAGAGGATAACACCTTAGATGTTTCAGCGATTCAGGATGTCCTCACTGCGGCCAGGAAGGAGTCCACATGCCGGAACTACCACTACAAGTGGCAGAAGTTCGTCGCCTTCGCAGAGGCACGTCGAGAGCCAGTATCGCCCGTTGCTCTGCCTACTGTGCTCCATTTCCTGCTCCACCTTCGGCAACAAGGGCTCGCCTTCCCGTCGTTAAAGGTCTACCTCGCCGCTATCGTGGCTTATCAGCCACGAGGGTCCTCTTCGGCAGCTCTCTTCAGGAACACTACCCTCAAGCAGTTCATGAAGGGCCTGCAACATCTTTATCCACCGGTATCGCTGCTGCTACTGCCTTGGTCGTTGTCCTTGGTACTATTGCAACTGACGCGACTGCCTTTCGAGCCCATGGCGACTACGGATAACAGGCTCCTGACCATCAAAACTGCTTTCCTGGTAGCTGTCACCTCAGCCAGGCGGGTGAGTGAGCTGACAGCACTTCAATCGGACGAGTCCTTCCTCATCTTTCACAGAGACAAGGTGGTTCTCTGGCCAGACATCTCCTTCTTGCCCAAGGTGTGTCCCACTTCCACCTCAGCCAGGACATTATCCTACCTACCTTTTATCCGGACCTGACTACACTTCTGGAGCGCTCCCTCCACTCCGTCGATGCTCGTCGGGTTTTGGCTTTCTACACACACAGGACTGTGCCTTTTTGTCAGACTCCTCACCTGTTTGTCTGCTATGGTGGTTGTCGAAAGGGCCACAAGGTGTCCACCCAGAGGTTCTCCAAATGGGTGGCCCAGACCATTCTGCTGGTGTATGAACTGGCTAAGCAGCCTCCGCAAGCTTTGATCCGTGCCCACTCCACCAGGGCCGTGGCTTCTTCAGCAGCTCTCCTTCAAGGAGTGGACCTGCAGGAACTGTGTCGTGTGGCGACCTGGTCTCAACCATCAACCTTCATGCGCCACTACAGACTGGACTGCCAGTCCCGGAGAGATGCCCGTTTTGGACGTGCGGTGTTGTCTTCCGTTCTCTAGGACCTGACCTACTGTCCACTGGTAAGCTACAAAATCTCCCAGTGTGTGAGGCACAGAGACCACGAAGAAGAAGAACAGGTTGCTTACCTGTAACTGTGGTTCTTCGAGTGGTCATCTGTGCCCTCACACACACCTGCCCAGCCGTCCCCTCTTTCAGGTCCTGCACTGGCGGACTTCAGAACTGAGGAGATACCGTTGGCTTGGCGGGCTGAGCATGCTCAGTACGGGCATGGGGGAGGGGTTCCCCCCAAGCTGCTTAGCTCTAGAATCTTCTGAACGCTATCGCGCATGCGTGAAAATTCCAGTGTGTGGGGGCACAGATGACCACTCGAAGAACCACAGTTACAGGTAAGCAACCTGTTCATTTGGAAGGATGGATTATTAAGGTTGCTGAGGAACAGAATGAAATAAAGAAATGGAAGTCTCCTAATGCCAAATTTCCCCCCAAAAGTCTGTAAGGTCTCCATTTTGAATCTGCCATGCTGAACACACTGAATATTTAAGTATTTCAAGTCCAAAGCCGGTCTGTAACCCCCACTGTGTTTGGGCACTGTGAAAAAGCCCTTCCAAACTAATGTGTGTCTTAAAGGATAAGTCAATTCAAGATTCTTTTGAAAGACTGGAAACTATTTATGGACATTCTGAACCAAAAGCAACCTAATTATGCAATCATTCGTGGATAGGATTATGAGTAATTCTAGTGAGATGGCACTTTCCTTTCAGTTTATGTTAAAAATGCTAGTTTGTGATTATGTTACTTTGTATTAAAATTAATAAATAAGTACATGTTGACAAGGGGGAAAAAAGCACGTTAATGGTGTGACTTCACATGGGTTTCAGACTCAAATTCTTGGCCATGACTGCTCAGTAGAACAAGAGGCCAACAGAGAATATGCAAAGGCCACTCCTCCATCACCACAATGGATCCAAAGAAGCTCAATCCAAGACAAGAGGCAGACACAGAGAAAACAGACAGACACAAAGAGAGAGACTACTGGGGGGTGGATGGGAGAAGATCCCTTTACCTTTTGGGGCAGCTGCTGCTGTGTGCTCTGCTGTACCTGCATGACCTTCGGAATGGCGTCCGAGGGCTCTTGGGCTTTCCCTTCTTTAAACTCATTGCCTTTGTGCCAGTAGTAGGCATGGTAAGGATCATTGGGGTTCAAGAAGTTGAACTTAGGGTTGTTTATCTCATTCTGACGGATATGGGCTTCGAACTCAGGACCGTTTCTGAGGAGATGCACAACCAAAGTCAGAATTTGCAAGAATTTGGTTCCACTCTCTCTTCCTCCTCCCTACGCAACCCCAAATTTAAGTCTAGACCACTGCTTTCAGAAACTGCGCATATTCTCTTATCTGTCAAGCCCTGCAAATAAGAGAATGCTCCAGGTATTTGGGGTAGGCTTGTACTCACCTGGCCAGAGAACTGGCTGTCTTGTCCACCATATTCCTCACTTCGGGTGGAGGATAAATAATTCCCACCTCAGGCTTGGCCGGTGCTGCTGCTTCTTTAGGTTCATCTTCTGGCTGCAGTAAGAGTTAATACAGTCAAATGTGGGGGAAAAAGGAGACCCAAGACACTTTAGTTCAGCTTCTAGTGGAATAAACATGCACACAGCTGGCCCTTCAGATTTGTTACGGACCCCAACAAAAGAGGAAAAATGACAAATATCAAAATGTGAGTATGAGTGTGTCTGTTGGAAGCCGGCCAAGGCAGCATGTATATAAATATTATATAGAGTCAATCCTCCACATTTGTGGGTTTCGCTTTTGCGGATTTGATTATTCACAGATTATTTGCTGCTGCCTTTGTCGCTGTCCTATGCCATTTTTAACAGGGACTACAAGCCTTGTGAGACTGAGAAACTACAAATGAGGCTTGCAAGTCCCTGTTAAAAATGAAGCAGGGCAGCTGTGGAGGTGGCAGTAAGCCCCACCGGCCACCCACTTCTGCCTTGTGAAGGAACCCTGGTGCCTCAAAGGAATCCAGGGTGGGTTGAATATGGTGATCATAATTTTTTATGTTTTTTTTAAAGATGGTTTGGGAGGGTCTGGTTATTCATGGTTTTTCCACTTTCATGGGAGTCCTGTGCCCCTAACCATAGCGAATGTGGAGGAATGACTGTACATATATATCATATTTATACACACACCTCAGCCCTGCATTATATATATTTCATACATATATATGTACTTTTATATATAGATATACGTGTGTGCGTATGCATATACTATATTTATATATGTGTGTGTGTGTGTGTGTATATTACAAAATATATATTTTAATATATAATTAACATATCTAGTATAAATAATACATATAGCACAATTTATGAGAACAACGAATAATAAAAACAACAGGCGACCCACACCATGGTTATTACTGAGCAACACACCCCTCCCAGCACAAAGCATCCTGGGAAAAGCCCCTCCTTCCTCACCCCTGCCTCTCACGGACACCCCAAAGATCCAATTGGAGACGGAATGCGAAACCAGGGGGGGGGGCCAAGAAAGACAAGGAAGCAGTTTTCCCAGAAGAAAAGGCCGAAAAAGACCTGCCTGGCTTCCGGTGGCGTTGCCTGGGCAGGCACCATCGCCTGCATGGGCCCAGCCGTCATGGGTCCTCCTTCGCGCCAGGGTGTAGAAAAGCCGAACCGGAGCTCCGAAGGAAAACCTCCAAGAGCGCAGACAAAATGGCAGCTCTAGAGAAGAGGATGTGTGCGCAGGCGAGGAGGAGGGGGAGCCTGTGTTAGGAGAGCCACGCCTGTCTCTCGAGCGGCGCGTGAGCATTTCTTCCCCTAGGACTGTTCAGGGGAGCATAGAGACCACCAGGATAGAGCGTCTCTCTTTGTGTCTCTCCATGTACATCTATTTGTATGTGTCTAGAGAGAAAGGGGCGGAGTCTGAAGAGCGTTCGTGGTTGCCACAACAGCGAGGCCGGGCTGTTATTACCGTTTTCTAGCCCGACTTTGGGGGTGTCAGATATCATTTTTGATATCACTAATTTGGCCTCATTCTACCATCCTTCTCCGCATGTTTGTGAGGCCCCCGGACAAGCACGGAACTAGGCACGGCCACTAATTGCTGGACATTCCATTCCCCACCCAGGCAGGCCAGAAATAGCCAGATCGCAGCTTTAGGAGACCTCCAAGACAAACACCCTATTATGTATGCACGCTGCTTACAAAGAACTCCCTGCCCCGAGCAGGCAACTTGACAAGCTGGATACTTAACTGTCAAGCACTTTGCGTTTGCATACTGGCTACTCTTTTGTCGATTCGGACCTAACTCAATCATGCTAAATTCTGACCTTTCGGAGGCTTTGTCTCCAGCCCGAAACTCATTGTTCTCCCCCAAGTATGGACTAGCCTACAGTCATGTTTTCCCTATAAAAACCCCTGGTTGCAAGAGTTTCTTCGGATCGCTCTTGGCTTCCATCCCGCCTTGCTGTCGCTTTGTCCGGCGAGCTTTCCCCTCAGTCCCACATACTGAGATTGCACACCTACGAACTTCCGCAGTGACCTACTTCAGGACAGGTGTAGTATCACCCAAACCACCTACTCCTCTGAAAATCCCTCTATCCCACTCCTACCTTTATTTCTCTAGGAATCTGTGTGAGTGTGTTGCATACACTGTTTGTCTGCATTTAATCAATATCACAATTATTTTTAAACTCCGGTGTGCTTCTTGGCTTGGCCTGACCCCGTAGACACTGGGTAAAAGATTCCGCTGCGTTGCCCTGCCTCTTGTATTGCTAACTTGTGCTCTTGCTAATTTCCCCACCTTTTGATATTTTGAGAGCGCATTTTGGTGTCCCTCACGGGACCCCCATTAACCGGGTAACAGGGTGGTCCCGAATAAGCCCGCTGGCAGTGGTGCTGGAGGATTTTCAGAAGGTGGGTCACCCTTCCCTTTACTCTGGACACTCCTTTCCTATTTTTAGCCACTACCAAGCCCTCTCTCCTTTACAGATCTAGGCCATTGGTCCATGCTTGATCTCTTTCTGGGCAATCTGGAGAGGGTGCCTTTGAGCATGTGCAGAGTGCCTTTGCCAAGTAATCCCTCTCGGCGGGCACTCCTAGTGAGTTTATTTAAATTGCAAACAAATCATATCTAGTCTTTATCATGAAAGTGCACCGTTTTTCATGTCTGCATTTCTTTTGGGTGCAGATCTCACAAAATTGAGTTCCTCAAAAGGACGAGGGTTGCATGGTGAGTTTTTTTTACAGTGCGCTGGCTTGTCAGAAACAGTTTATATGCCATACTACACTTGATCTTAGCCAAAAGGCCGAGAAGTGATGTTTTTATAAGACATTTCAGTTAGAGATACTACAACCTTTGACTAAGATGTTAAATGAAATTAGACAAGAAGGGATACCAGCAACATGGAAATATGCCAATATAGCACTAATCCCAAAAGAGGGGAAAGATCATCGACAACCAGAAAATTACAGACCCATATCTCTGGTAAACACCGATTATAAAATTTTCACAACCATTCTGGCCGAAAGATTTAAAAAGATTCTTCAGAATGGTATACATTCGGACCAAAATGGCTTTTTGCCAAATAGACAGCTGAGAAACAATACAAGAACTCTTTTAAATGTGATTGAACACTTCGACAAAAGAAATGAAAAAAAATTGGCTATTCTCTTCCTCGATGCGGAAAAAGCATTTGATAACCTTTGATGGTCATTCATGATAGAAGTATTAAAAAGAATGGAATGCGGGGAGAATTTGACTGGATGGATAGAACAGATTTATAGGGAACAACGAGCTAAACTTATAATAAATGGTGAGTTATCAGAAGAGATTAAAATCTGTAAAGGAACAAGACAAGGGTGTCCAATTTCTCCCCTTTTATTTATAGCTACATTGGAAATATTAAATAACAGCATTCGATCAAGATCAGAAATAAAAGGAATCAAAATCAAAGGTCAGGAACACAAACTCAGAGTATTTGCAGATGACTTGGCATTTTTCATTGAAGAGCCAGCAACAGGGATCAAGGAACTGCTAAAGGAATTAAGAAGACTTCGTGAAGCGGCTGGTCTAAAAATAAAGATAAATCGTATATAATGACAAAAAACATGAGACACACAGAAAAAGATTACTAAAATGACAGGAATAAAGATAGAGAAAAAAATAAAATATTTGGGATTATACTTTACAGAAAGTAATAAAGATTTATTCGACAACAACTAGAGTAAAACCTGGAAAGAAATAGCTGAATAAATAAAAAAATGGGCCAACTTAAATTTGTCATCATTGGGACGTATAGCGGCGATAAAAATGAATATTTTACCTAAATTAAATTTTTTATTTCAAAACTTGCCAATTATCATGAATGACAAACCGATTGAAAAATGGGAAAGAGAATTATCCAAATTTATATGTGCCGGAAAAAAGCCAAGAATTAAATGGAAGTTGTTAACAGACCGGAAGGAGAGAAGTGGATGAGGCTTACCGGACCTGAAGCTATATTACTATGCGAATGTAATGAGCTGGCTACAAGATTGGATTACTCTTAAAGATAAAAGACTTTTAACCTTAGAGGGATCGAACATGAGATTTGGCTTTCATGCCTACCTGTGGTATGGCAAGGAAAAAATAGATAAAGATTTTTCGAACCATTAAATAAGAAGATCGTTAATTAAAGTTCGGAGAAACGTAAAGAAATCTACATATAATAAACTACCTCTTTGGTTATCTCCACAAGAAACCCTATATAGGAAATGGTCAGATCCGAATCAGGAGTGGATAAGGTATGAAGACTTAATATTACAAGATAAACAAGAAGGAATAATAATTCGAACACAGGAAGAACTAGCCGCACACGGTATTAAACTTGGTTGGTTCCCATATTTACAACTGAAGGAGTGTTATATGATGGATCAAAAGCTAGAAGGCATATCCACACAAAAAACATACAATGAGATGGAAAACATCGTCTTTACCAAAACAAAACAAAAAATTTCACAATTTTATAAATATTTCCTAACTCGAAAACTAGAGGACGAAACAGTAAAAGATGTTATGATAAAATGGGCGTGTAATTTCCAACATGAGATTCCAATTATACGTTGGGAAACAGCATGGAAAAACACGAATGAGTTTACGACCTCACAAGATTTAAAGGAGAATTTTGTTAAAATGATGTACAGATGTTACCTTACACCTGAAAAGATTGACAAAATATACCACACAGGGAATAATAAATGTTGGAAATGTAAAGATAACATTGACACATTTTATCATGTATGGTGGACATGCTCTAAAGCAAAGCAATACTGGACTAAGATACATGAAACATTGAGGAAAATGTTTCAGGCCTCATTCCCTATGCTACCAGAATTATATTTGTTAAATATGACATATATGTTGGATATTGGAAGATCTATATTTCACAACTATATTTGAAGACAGATATTTAGAAACCCATCTGCAAAGATGTATATTTGCATACCTATATTGGAAGACCTCTATTTGTATACCTATATATGAAGACCTACATTTGAAGTCCTATATATGATGACCCAGATTTGCATACATATATTTTAAGACCTATATTTTCATACCTATTTTTGAAGATCTTTATTTGCATTCCTATATTTGAAGACCTATATAAGAGACCTATTAGTGAAGATCTATATTTCATACCTATATTTGCAGACCTATATTTGCATACCTATATTTTAAGATCTGTATTTGCTTACCTATATGTCAAGACAGATATACGTAGACCTGTATTTCAAGATCTATATTTGCCTGACTGTACTTGAAGATCTATATGTGAAGACCTATATTTAAAGGCCTATATTTGCATACTTATTTTTGAAAACCAATATTTAAAAACGTATATTTGCATACTTATATTTGAAATCCTGCATCTGCATACTTTTATTTGAAGACCTATATTTGCGTTCCAGAGTTTGAAGATCCGTATTTTCAAACCTCTATTTTAAGGTCTATATTTACTTATATATATCAAGACATATATATGTAGACCTACAGTATACGATCTATATGTGCATAACTATGCTTGAAGACCAAAATCTATAGAGCTACATTTAAGAACTTATATTTCCTAACCTATTTTGAAAAGGTATGCTTGCAGACCTATCTGTGAATACCTATTTTTGAAGATCTATATTCGCATACCTATATTTGAAGACCTGTATCTATAGACCTATATCTGAAGATCTATATTTCAGACCTATGTTTACATACCAATATATGAAGACTTATATTTGGAGACCTATATTTGAAGGTCTATATTTGCATACCAATATTTGCATACCAATGTTTGAAGGTCTATATTTCCATAACTATATATGAGGACCTATGTTTTCTACCTATATTTGAAGCCCTATATTTGCGTACCTATATTTGAAGATCTATCTTTGTATATCTATATTTGAAGACCTAGATTTGGTTACTTATATTTGAAGTTCAATATTTCCTTACTTGTATACGAAGACCTATATCTGTAGACCTATACCTGCAGATCTATGTTTGCAGACCCATATTTGAAGAGCCAAGTCTGCAGACTTATATGTAAGGACTTATATTTGCATACCTTTTTTGAAGGCCTTTACTTTTAGTCTTATATTTGAAGACCTACATTTGCATACCTATATCTGCACACCAATATATGAATACCTCTATTTCAAAACCTATATTTCAGGATTTATATTTGCATACCTATATCTGAACAGCTGTATTGGCATATATATATTTCAAGACCTATATCTGTGGACCTATGTCTAAATATCTATATGTGAAGATCTGCGTTTGCAGACTATATTTAAGACATTACTCTGCAGAACTATATTTAAGCACCTATATTTGCAGACCTATATTAGAAAATCTATATTTCATACCTATATTTCAAGACCGATATTTGCATATACCTATATGTAAAGATCTATATTTGCTTATCCATAAAAAGAAGACTTGTATACCAATATTTGAAGACCTATATTTGCATACCTATATATGAAGACCTATATTTGTAGACGTATATTTGAAGATCTTTATTTGCATATCTATATTTCAAGACCAGTATCTGGAGAACTATATTCACTCGACCTCTGCTGGCCCGGGCTGGCACACGCAGTTTTCGCCTGGCACACGCCAGCCCGTACCAGCACAAGTGGTTTTCAAGTGGCCTAAGCTGGCCTCGGTCAGCAGATGCGGCTGTTGCCCAGCACATACTGGCCCAGACCGGAAGATGCAGTTTTTGGAAGGTCCACAATGGCCCTGGTTGGCAGACGCGGTTTTCACACGTTGAACGCCAGCCCAGGCCAGCAGACACGGTTTTCGCTCGACCCATGCCACCCCGGGCGGGTCGTGCGGAATGACATCGGGAGACTCAGTTTTCAAACGGCGCCATGCTGGACAAGGTTGTGAGATGCAGTTTTCTCCCTGGTCATGCTGAAAGATGTTGAGAGACATGGTTGTCACATCGCATCATGCTGAATGAGGTCAGGAGGCCTGGTTTTCATCCTGAGCCATCCAGAACATCATAAGACACTGTTTTCAATGCACGTCATGCCGAACAATGTCGGCAGAAAAGTTTGTAAAACCGCTTCATGCCGAGCAACAACGGGAGATGTGGTTTTCGCACTGCATCATACCCAACAACATTGGGAGAAGCTGTTTTCGCCCATGTCACACCGAATGACATAGACAGAAGCGTTTTTTAGCCCAAGTCATGCTGAACAACGTCGGGAGACACAGTTTTCGCCCTGATCATGCTGAACGACATTGGGAGAGGTGGTTTATGCCCCGATCTTTCCGAATGATGTCAGGATACGCAGTTTTCTCCCTGACCTTGCCGAACAATGTCGAGAGACTCAGTTGTCACACTGCGTCATGCTGAACGACATAGGGAGAAAGGGTTTTCGCTCTGCGTCATGCCCAACGATGTTGGGAGAAGCGGTTTTTGCTCCACATCATACCAAACAACATTGGTAGATACGGTTTTCACACCGGTCATGCCGAACGAGGTCTGAAGACATGGTTTTTGCCCTGAGTCACCCCGAACGACATCACGAGAGGCAGTTTTCACACAACATCATGCGCAACGATGGTGGGAGATGTGGTTTTTGCCCCGGTTGTGCCGAACAATGTCGAGAGATTCGGTTTTCACCCCGTATCATGCTGAACGATTTTGGGAGACACAATTTTCACCCCGATCGTGCTGAATGACGTCGGGAGATGTGGTTTTCGCTCCGGTCATGACGAACGACTTCGGGAGGATCAGTTTTCATGCCAGTCATGCCAAACGAGGTCTGAAGATGTGGTTTTTGCCCCAAGTCATCCAGAATGATGTCTGGAGATGCAGTTTTCACCCTGCATCATGCCGAACATCGTCAGCAGACACGTTTTTCAAACTACATCACACCGATGTTGAGAGATGCGATTTTTGTCCTGCGTCTTGCCTAATGACATTGGGAGAGGGGTTTTTTGGCCTGCGTAATGTGAAACGATGTCAGGAGACAGGGCTTTCATCCTGGTCATGCCAAGCGATGTCGCGAGATGCGGTTTACGCCACGGTCTTTCCGAACTACATTGAGAGATGTGGTTTTCAGCGCATATCATGCCAAACAATGTTGGAATAGGTGGTCTTTGCACAGAGTCATGCTGAACGACATTGGGAGATGCATTTTTTGAACTGCATCATGCCAAACAATGTCGAGAGATGCAGTTTTCATCCCATGTCCTGCCTAACGACATTGGGAGAATCAGTGCTCCCCCGCATCAAGCAGAACGACATCAGAAGACGTGATTCTCACATCACGTCATGTCGAATGACGTCGGGAGACACAGTTGGGAGACTTGGTTGTTGCACTGCATCATGCAGAACGACGTAGGGAGAAAGGGTTTTCATTCCATGTCATAATGAATGACTTTGGAAGATGCGGTTTCCATTCTGGTCATGCCGAATGACATCGAGAGAAGTGGTTTTCGCCCCACATCCTGCCGAATGATGTCAGGAGAAACTGTTTTTGCACTGCTTCCTGCCGAAAGACATCGGAAGAAGTGGTTTTCATCCCATGTGATGCCGAAGGTTGTCTGGAGACCCGGTTTTTGCCCCAGTCCACCAAACAGTGTCAAGAGATGTGGTTTTCGCCCCTGTTATGCCGAAGAACATGGAGAGAAACGGTTGTCACACAGCATGTTGTCACACATGCTGAATGATGTTGGGAAAAGTGGTTTTCACACAGAGTCATGCTGAATGGCATTGGGTGATGTGGTTTTTGCTCTGCATCATGCCGAACAATGTCAGGAAATGCAGTTTTCGCACAGATTCATGCCAAAACAACATTGAGAGACGTGGTTTTCGCTTCAGTCATACCAAACAACATCGGGAGATGTGATTTTCTCCCTGCTTCTCCTGAACGAGGTTGGGAAACAACATTTTCACCCTGCATCATGCCGAATGACATTGGCAGACGTGATTTTCTCCTTGGTCTTGCCAAACAACATTGAGAGATGTGGTTTTCGCCGTGGTCCTGCCGAATGACCTTGAGAGGCTCGATTTTCACACCTGTTGTCCCAAATGAGGTAGGGAGACATGGCTTTTGCCCCATGTCATACCAGACAATGTCAGAATATGCAGTTTTTGCACTGCATCATTCTGAAAAACATTGTGAGAGGCTGTTTTCGCACCATGTCATGCACAACGACATTGAGAGATGAGGTTTTTGTCCCAGTAATGCCCAATGATGTAGAAGGATGCAGTTTTTGCCCTACATCATGCCAACCGAAGTCAGGAGATGCTATTTTTGCCCCAATCATGCTGAATGACGTCGGGAGAGGCGGTTTTCCCTCTGGTTATGCCAAACGACCTTGGGCGGCTCAGTTTTTGCCCCAGTCATGCCAAATGAGGTCTGAAGACGCAATTTTTGCCCTGAGTCATCCAGAACGACATCAGGAAATGTAATTTTCACCCTATATCATGCCGAACTTCATCAGGAGACACGTTTTTCAAACTGCATCATGCCAAAAGACATCGAGAGAGATGCGGCTTCAATCCCACGTTCTGCCTAACAACTTCGGGGGAGGGGTTTTTTGGCCTGTTTCATGCTGAATGATGTCGGAAGACATGCTTTTCGCACCGTGTCAGCCAAAGCACATCTGGAGACCTGGTTTTCACCCTGCTCATGCTGAAGGCCGTCAGTACACACAGTTATCACACTGCATCACTCTGAGCGACATCAAGAGATGCAGTTTTTGCCCCAGTCCACCTACTGACATTGGGATGTTGTTCAGCCTGATGCAGGGTGAAACCATCTCTCCCGACATTGTTAGGTAGGATGCAGGACAAAACCCGCATCTCTCAACGTTGTTCGACATAACGCATTTTGATAAACGCCTGTGCCAACAACGTTTGGCATGATGAGGGGTGGAAACAGCATCTCCCGACATCGTTCGGCATGGCTCAAGGCAAAAACTGTGTCTCCCGATGTTCGCCATGACCAGCGTGAAAATGGAGCCTCCTGAGGTTGTTCGACATTATCGGCGCAAAAACCACATCTCCTGATGTCGTTCGACATAACCTGGTGTCACTGCCCTGGCTCGCCCAAGCTTGTGGGATATAAAAAGATATCTCTTGATATCAATAATTTGGCTTCACATACCCATTCCCCTCCACGTGCTTGTGAGGCCCCCGGACAAGCACACCTACAGGCTCGGCCGATAATCGCCGTAATATTACAACACAATACAGGCAGGCCAGAAATAGCCGACTCACAGCTTCAGGAGACCTCAAGGCAAGTATATTCATTAAGTATGCACGCAACTTTCAAAAGATCCTCTGCCCCGCCCTGGCGGCTTGACTATCTGGCTATACAACGCTCAAGTACTCCGCATTTGCATACTGGCTATCCTATTGATAATTCGGCTATAATTCAATCATTCAAATTCTGACCTTTCGGAGGCTTTGTCTTCAGCCCCAAATCCATTGTTTTCCCCAGGTCCAAATTAGCCTGCGGTCACAATTCTCCTTATAAAAACCCCTGACTTTGAGCGCTTCTTCAGATCGCTCTTGGCTTCCATCCCACCTTGCTGTCACTTTGTCCAGCGAGCCTTCCGCACAGCTCCACGTGCTGAGATCCAATGCTCCCCAGCTTCTCCATTTCCAACCGGGCTTCAGGACAGGTGAAGTATCACCCAAACCAACAACTCCTCTAAAAATCCCTCTGTCCCACTCCAACCTTTATTTCTATAGTTTCTCTGTATGTTTGTGTTGCATACACTGATTGATTGTATTTTTAATAAAAATCACATTTGTTATTTCACTCTGGTTTGCTCCTTGACTTGGCCTGACCCCGTAGACATTGGGTTCAAGATCTCGTTGCATTACCCTGCCTCTCGCAGTGCTAACTTGTGCTTTTTGACTAATCTCCCCAACTTGTATAATTTTGAGAGCAATTTGGTGTCCCTCCTGGGACCCCCAGAAAGCAGGGTAACAGTGGGCAAAAACCGCTTCTTCCGACGTCATTCGGCATGATGTGGGCTAAAAATTGCTTCTCCCTATGTCGTTCAGCATCACATGGGATGATAACTGCTTCTCCTGTAATCATTCGGCATGACGTGGTATGAAAACCACAACCCCCAATGTCCTTTGGCATGACCGGGGAGAAAATCTCACCTCACAAAGTCATTTGGCATGACAAGGGGCAAAAACCGCTTCTCTTGACATTGTTTGGCATGATGCATTGGGAAAGCCACATCTCTTGAGGCGGTATTGCATGACGTGCTGGGAGAACTGCATCTACTGATGTCGTTCGGCAGTATGCAGTGCAAAAAATGCATCTCCTGACGTCGTTCGGCATGACGCGGTGCGAAAAACATATCTGCCAACATAGTTCGGCATGATGTGGGGCAAGAATGGCATCTCCTGATGTTGTTGGGCACGACCTGGATGAAAACTGAATCTCTCTAAGTCATTCGGCATGATGTCGTGTGAAAACTGATGCAGAGCAAAAACCACTTCTCCCGATGTCGTTCAGCATGACGTGGAGTGAAAAAGGCATCTCTCAAAATCGTTCAGGATGACTTGGGGAGACGACCGAGTCTCCCAACATCGATTGGCATGACTGGGATAAACACCACGTCTTCAAGATGTGGGGTAAAAACCGTGTCATCGAATGTCATTTGGTATGATGCAGAGTGAAAATCACTTCTCTCGATGTCGTTCAGCATGATGTGATGTGAACACTGCATCTCCTGATGTCATTCACAATGATATGGTGGGACAACCGCATCTCCTGACATCGTTTCTCTTGGCTGGGGTATAAACCGCATCTCCCGACATCATTCAGCACAACATAGTGAGAAAAACATGTCTCCTGACATTGTTTGGAAGGATGTGGTGAGATAAGCAAGTCTCCTGACATCGTTCAGCATGAAGTGGGATGAAAACTGCTTCTCTCGATGTTGTTTGGCATGACTGGGACGAAAACCACATCTTCCAAGGTTGTTCAGCAAGTCGTGGGGTGAAAACCATGTATCTCAACGCTGTTCGGCATGACTGGGGAGAAAACCACATCTCCTGACATCATTTGGCATGACTGAAGTGAAATCCATGTCTCCCAACATCCCTCTTCTTCCAACATCTTTCAGGACGATGCGGAGCAAAAACCACTTTGCCCAACATCATTTGGCATGATGTAGAGCGAAAACCGGGACGGCAGACACTGTTTCCACCCAAGTGATGCCGGCCTGGGCCAGCGGATGCTGTTTTCACCCAGCCCACATTGGCCAGGCCCAGAAGACGCAGTTTTCAGAAGGCACACACAGGCCTGGGCTGGGAGATGCTGTTCTCGCCCGGCCCATGCCAGTCCAGGATGGCAGATGCGGTTGTTACTTGGCCCATACTGGCCTGGTGTTACCCTGTGTACTGGGGGTCCCCGGAGGGACACCAAAATGTGCTCAACTAAAGGTGAGGAAAATTAGCTCAAAGCACTGCTTAGCATTACGAGAGGCAGGGTAACGTAGCGAGATCTTGAACCCTAAGTCTACGGGGTCAGGCCGAGTCAAGGAGCACACCGAAGTTGAAACAATAAATGATGTTTATTAAATACACGGCAAAACAGTGTATGCGACACATTCATACAAGATACCTAAAGAAAATAAAGGTTGGAATGGTATAGAGGGATTTTTGGAGGGATTGCTGGTTTGGGTGATACTTCACCTGTCCTGAAGCCCGGAAAAATAGAGAGCGAAGCTGGGGTGTAATGTAGCTCAGCACGTGAAGCTGAGGGGAGGCTCGCCAAGCAAAGCGGCAGCAAGGTGGGATGAAACTCGGGAGCAATCAGAGGAAGGTCTCGGAATCAAGGGTTTTTATAAGGAGAATGTGACTGCAGGTTATGCCGTACTTGGGGGAAAACAGTAGATTTAGAGTTGGAGACAAAGCCTCCGAAAGGTCAGAATCTGAATGATTGAGTTATCGTAGTGGTTCTCAATAGAGTAGCCAGTATGGAAACGCAGAGTACTTGGGTATTGTATAGGTTACCCATCAAGCTGCCATCGTGGAGCAGAGGCTCTTTTGTAAGTTGCGTGCATATCTAATTAGAGTACTTGCCTGGAGGTCTCCTAAAGCAGTGAGTCAGCTATTTCTGGCCTGCCTGTATTGTTGTTTGAGTATTACGGCAATTAACGGCAGAGCTTGTTTGCATGCTTGTCCAGTGGCCTCGCAAGCATGTGGAAGGGAATAGAGAAGTGAGGCCGAATTGTGATATCAAAAGGATATCTTTTAATATCCGCAAAGCTCGGACTAGCCAGGGCAGTAACACTGGCTAGCAGACATTGTTTTTGCCCAGCCCACATTGCCCCAGGTGGGGAGACGCAGTTTTTCTTCAGCCCACGGTGATCCAGGCCAACAGATGCTTTTGTCACTCAGCCCACGCTACCCTGGGCTGGCAGATGCGATTTTCACCTGGCCCATGCCGTTCTGTGCCAGGAGACATGGTTTTGGTTCAGCCCACTCTAGCCCAGTCCGGAAGACGCAGTTTTCAGAAGGCTCACACCGGACTGGGCCAGCAGATACGGTTTTAGCCTGGGTTACAATGGCCAGGATGGGGAGATCATGTTTTCGCACAGGTCACGCCTGCCTGGATCGGCAGATGCAGTTTTCACCAGGCTGACACTGGTCTGGGCAGTCAGACTTTGCTTTTCCCCAGGTGATGCCAGTCTGGGCCAGCAGATGCATTTTTTAACTGGGTGACACTGGCTCAGGTCAGCAGACCTGGTTTTTGCCAGGCTACACTGGCCAGGGACTGCACACCCGTTTTTTTGTCCGGCCCTCACCAGCCCCCGCCAGCAGACGTGGTTTTCTCCCAGGCAACGCCAGCCTGGGCCAGCAGACACTATTTTTGCCTAGCACACGCTGGCCCTGTTTTTGCACTACGACATGCTGAATGGCATGGGAGATGCAGTTTTCACCCCGTATCATGCCGAATAATGTTGGGAGACGTGGTTTTCACCCCAGTCGTGCTCAATGACAGTGGGAGACATGGTTTTCACGTCAGTCGTGCCGAACGACATTGGCAGACATGCTTTTTGCCCCAGTCATGCCGAATGATGTTGAGAGGCATGCTTTTCACTCCAGTCATGCCGAACAATGACACCACGTCATGCCGAATGACATCAGCAGGTATGGTGTTTGCTCCAGTCATGCTGAATGACGTCAGCATATGTGGTTTTCATACCTCGACATGCCAAATGACACTGAGAGATGAGATTTTTGCCCCGGTCATGCTGAACGATGTCAGGAGATGTGGTTTTTGCCCCAGCTGTGCTGAACGACCTCAGGAAAAGAGGTTTCACCCCGGTGTTACCAAACAAGGTTGGGAGATACTGATTTCATCCCACTTGTGGTGAATGACTTTGGGAGAAGCTGTTTTCACACCTCATCATGCGGAATGATGTCTGGAGACGCAGTTTTTGCACAGCGAAATACCAAACAACATAGAGAGACGCTGTTTTTGCCCCCCACCATCCAAATGATGACGGGAAAGGCGGTTTTTGCTTCGGTTGTGCTGAATGATGTCAGGAAACAGTTTTTGTGCCAAATTATGCGGAACGATGCTGGGAGACACAGTTTTTGCCCCAGTTGTGCCGAAAGACCCTGGGAGAGGAGTTTTTTGTACCAGTCATGCGGAACAACATTGGGAGACATGGTTTTCACCCTTCATCAAGAGATGAAGTTTTCGCCCCGCAACATGCCGAATGACATCAGTAGATGCGGTTTTCGCAACACAACATGACCAACGACAACAGGAGAAGCAGTTCTCACACCAGTCATGCCGACCAACATTGGGAGAAGCAGTTTTAGCCCCATGTCTTGCCAAACGACGTTCAAAAACATGGTTTTTGTCCCAGTCATGCTGAACGACGTCAAGAGAAGGGATTTTCACCCTGGTCATACCGAACGATGCCAGGAGACACAGTTTTCACCCTGAGTCATCCCAAACAAAGTTGGGAGATGCTGTGTGCGCCACATGTTGTTCCAAATAACGTCGACAGATACGTTTTTCGAACCGGGTCATGCCAAACTACATCCAGAAAGGCAGTTTTATCTGTGGTCATGCCGAATGACCTCAGGAGATGTAGTTTTCATCCTGGTCATGCGCAATGATGTCAGGAAATATGGTCATCCCATCGCGTCATTGTGAACGATGTCGGGAGCTGTGGTGTTTGCCCCACGTCATGCTGAACGACCTCGGAAGATGCATTTTTCACACCACGTCATGCCAAACGACGATGGGAGATGCGTTTTTTGTCCAACGTCATGACAAAGGACATTTAGGTACCCGGTTTTCACCCCGGTTATGCCGAAGGACGTTGAGAGAAATGTTTCTCACATTGCGTCATGCTGAACGATGGCGGGAGATGCGATTTTTCCCCTCGTCCGCCAAACGACTCTGGGAGATGAGGTTTTCACCCTTGTTGTGCCAAATGATTTCAAGATATGCGGTGTTCACCCCATGTCTTGCTGAACGACATTGGAAGATGTGGTTTTCATCCTGATCATGCTGAGAGAAGCAATTTTCACTCATGTCATGCCAAAAGATATTGGGAGACATGTTTTTTGCAGCACGTCATGTTGAACAACCTCGGGAGATGTGGTTTTCACCCCGGTCATGCAATCAACTTTGGGAGAAGTGGTTTTTGCCCCACATCATACGAATGATGCTGGGAAAATTTATTTTTGACTAACCTTGCTGAACATCATCAAGAAATGAGTTTTTCACCCTGTCTCATGCTGAACGATGTCGGGAGACACGGATTTTGCCTCGATCATGCTGAATGTCTTCAAGAGGCACGGTTTTTGCACTGTGTCATGCTGAATGACATTGGGAGAAATGGTTTTTGACCCGCGTCATGCCGAACAACATCAGGAGATGTTGTTTTCACACCAGTTGTGCCAAACAACATCGGGAGATGAGGTTGTCACACTGCGTCATGCCGTATGACATCAAGATATGTAGTTTTTGTCCCACATCATGCCAAACAACATGGAAAATGCGCTTTTCGCACCACATCATACAGAATGATGTCAGGAGAGATGGTTGTTGTCCCACACCATGCCAAAGCATGTCTGGAGACCTGGTTGTCACCCCAGCCACACTGAAGGACGTCAGGAGACACGGTTGTCGCACTGCATTATACCAATGATGTCGGGAGGGGTTTTTCCCCCGGTCCACCTAATGATGTCAGGAGATGCGCTTTTCACCCCATCATGCCAAACAACATTGGAAGATGCGTTTTTTACACTGCATCATTCCAAACGATGTCAGGAGATGCAGTTTTCCCTCCGGTCGTGTTGAACGACATTGGGAGATGTGGTTTTGGCCCTGGTCACGCCAACTGATGTAGGTAGTGATTTTCGCACCGGTCATGGCAAATGACATTGCAAGACCCAGTCAAGAGAAGCAGTTTTCACCCCTCGTCATGCCAAATGATGATATTTTCACCCCAGTCATGTCAAACGACATCGGGAGATGCGGTTTTCGCATTGCATCATGCCAAAGGACAGCAGGAGAATCGATTTTTGCCCTGCATCATCCCAAACGATGTTGAGAGATGATGTTTTAGCACTCTGTCATGCCAAAGAACATTGGGAGAAGTGATTTTCATCCCGCGTGATTCTAAAGGATGTCTGGAGACCTGATTTTTGCCCTGATCATGCTGAAGTACATTAGGAGACACAGTTGTCACACTTCATCATGCCGAACGACATCGGGAGATGTGTTTTTCACCACAGTCATGCCTAGTGATGTCAGGAGACACGATTTTCTCCCTGGCTTTGCAAAGAATGTCTGGAGATGCAGTTTCGCCGCAGTCCTGCCAAACGACCTTGAGGGGCTCAGTTTTTGCACCAGTCATCCCAAGGATGTAGGGAGATGCGGTTTTCTCCCTGCGTCATGCTGGACAATGTCAGAATACGCAGTTTTCGTACTGCGTCATGCCGAACAACATGGTTTTTGCACTGCGCCATGCTGAACAATGTCAGAAGAAGGGACTTTTGCCCCGCGTCATGCTTAACGACCCCAGGAGAAGTGGTTTTTGTAGCACGTCATACCGAACGACATTGGGAGATGCAGTTTTCACCCCACGTCATACCAAACCTAATCGGCAGACGCATTTTTCAAACTACCTCATGTCAAACGACATCTAGAGATGCGGTTTTCATCCCACATCATGCCTAATGATGTCAGGAGAGGGAGTTTTCTGCACGCGTCATGTCAAACGACATCCAAAGATGCGTTTTTCACCCTGGACTTGCCGATTGACATCAGAAGATGTGTTTTTTGCATCTCGGCAGGCTCCGTTTTCACGCAAGTCCTGCCAAATGAGATTGAGAGATGTGGTTTTTGCTCCGAGTCATGCCAAACGAATTTGGGAGATGCTGTTCCCACCCCACGCAATGCTGACCACCGTCAACAGGGGCTTTTTTTGAACTGCATCATGAGAAACAATATCGAGAGATGGGGTTTTCATCCCGGTCATGCCAAACGATGTCAGGAGACTCCATTTATGCCACAGTCTTTCCGAACGACATCAGACTTCTGTAAACTTAAGGAGCTGCTGGCTGAAATTCCTTGGTCAGGAATAGTGAAAGAGAAAGGAGTTCAGGAGGCATGGGAGTTCCTTAAAAGGGAGATACTGAAGGCACAGTCTAAAACTGTGCCAATGAGGAGGAAAAATGGAAGGCATCTGAAGAAACCAGAATGGTTGACTAAAGAACTCTCAGCTGAGCTAAGCGTTAAGAAGAACGTGTAGAGGAAATGGAAGAGGAGGGAAACCACCAAAGAAGAATTTAAGCAAGTAGCCAGGAAATGTAGGGAGAAGGCCAGAAAGGCTAAAGCACAGAACGAACTTAGGCTGGCCAGAGACATTAAACACAATAAAAAGGGCTTTTTTAAATATGTCCGCAGCAAAAGGAAAAAGAAAGAGGCGATAGGGTCGCTGCGCAGAGAAGATGGCGAATTACTAACAGAGGGAAGAGAAAAAGCAGAACTACTTAACACCTTCTTTGCCTCAGTTTTTTCCCAGAAGGATACAAGCACTCAACCTGGTGGTTGGGGAGCAGGTGAAGAAGCAGGGGAAATGCGGCACATAATAGGTAGAGAGGTGGTACAAGAATGCCTGGCCACACTGGATGAATTCAAGTCTCCAGGGCCAGATGAATTGCATCCTAGGATATTAAAAGAACTGGCAGAGGTCATTTCGGAACCGCTTGCTATAATCTTTGAGAAATCTTGGAGGACAGGAGAAGTTCCAGCAGACTGCAAATGTTGTCCCCATCTTCAAGAAGGGAAAAAAAGAGGACCCAAATAATTATCGCCCAGTCAACCTGACGTCAGTACCTGGAAAGATCCTGGAGCAGATCATTAAGCAGTCAGTTTCTAATCACTTAGAAAGCAATCCGGTAATCACGAGAAGTCAACATGGATTTCTCAAAAATAAGTCATGCCAGACTAATCTTATTTCTTTTTATGATAGAGTTACTAGCTTGATAGATGAAGGGAATGCTGTGGATGTAGCATATCTTGATTTCAGTAAGGCCTTTGACAAAGTTCCCCATGACATTCTTGCAAAGAAGCTAGTAAAATGCGGGCTGGACAGGGCTACTGTCAGGTGGATCTGTAACTGGTTGACTGACCGTTCCCAAAGGGTGCTCACGAATGGCTGCTTTTCATCCTGGAGAGAAGTGACTAGCAGGGTGCCACAGGGTTCTGTCCTGGGCCCAGTGCTGTTCAATAGTTTCATCAATGACTTGGATGAAGGAATAGAGGGTATGCTCATCAAATTTGCAGATGACACCAAATTGGGAGGGGTTGCTAATACACCAGAGGACAGGATCAAAATTGGAGAGATTGGAGAGTTGGGCCAAAGCTAACAAAATGAAATTCAACAGAGAGAAGTGTAAGGTCCTACACTTAGGTAGAAAAAATGGAATGCAGAAATATAGGATGGGGGACACGTGGCTGGATGGCAGTACGTGTGAAAGGGATCTAGGAGTCTTAACAGACCACAAGCTGAACATGAGTCAGCAGTGTGATGCGGCAGCCAAGAAAGCCAAAACAATTCTCGGCTGCATCAATAGGAGTATGGTGTCCAGATCGAGGGAGGTACTGGTACCACTCTACTCTGCTTTGGTTAGACCTCATCTGGAATACTGTGTCCAGTTCTGGGCACCCCAATTCAAGAAGGACATGGTCAAGCTGGAGGAGGTCCAGAGGAGGGCGACCAAAATGGTGAGGGGCCTGGAAGCCAAGCCCTATGAGGATAGACTTAGAGAGCTGGGGATGTTCAGTCTGCAGAAGAGAAGGTTAAGAGGGGACATGATAGCCATGTTTAAATATTTGAAGGGATGCCATGTAGAGGAGGGAGAGGGATTGTTTTTTACTGCTCCAGAGACCAGGACAAGGAACAATGGATTCAAGCTGCAGGAAAGGAGATTCCACCTGAACCTCAGAAAGAACTTCCTGACAGTCAGGGCTGTCCGGTAGTGGAATATGTTGCCTCGGAGTGTGGTGGAGTCTCCTTCTTTGGAGGTTTCTAAGCAGAGACTGGATGGCCATCTGTCGGGAGTGCTTTGAGGGTGTTCCTGCATGGCAGGGGGTTGGACTGGATGGCCCGTGTGGTCTCTTCCAACTCTACATTTCTATGATTCTATGATTCTATGATTTTCACCCCGGTCATGCTGAAGGATAGTGAGAGACATGGTAGTCCCACCATGTCATGCCAAAGGACGTCGGGAAATGCAGTTTTTACAGAGTCACGTTGAATGAGATCGAGAGATGCCGTTTTCTCTCCGCGTCATGCCAAACGATCTCAGGAAATGCAGTTTTCACACAGATTCGTGGCAAATGACATCGCTGGGGCGCTTTTCACACCTTGTCATGCACAACGTCGGGAGATGAGGTTTTCACCCCATGACATGCCGAACGATGTTGGAATACATGTTTTTCACCCCAGACTTGCCGAATACACGTCAGAGGAAGCAGTTTTTGGGAGACACGATTTCCGCCCCAATCATGCTGAATGATGTCAGGAGAGGCGGTTTTCTCTCCATTCTTATCTAATGACCTCGGGAGGCTCAGTTTTCACAGCGATCATTCCAAATAAGTTTCAAACATGTGGTTTTTGCCCCAAATCGTCCCGAACAATGTCGGGAGATGCAGTTTTTGCCCTACATCTCGCTGCACTTTGTCAGTACACATGTTTTTCGAACTGCATCTTGCCAAACGATGTCAAGAGATACAGTTTTCATCCTGCGTCCTACCTAATGATGTTGGGAGAGGAAGTTTTCATCCCCGTCATGCCAAATGACATTAGGACATGCGGTTTATGCCACAGTCTTTCCAAACGACATCAGCCGAGGCGGCATCATCCTGAACAAAGTTGGAATATGTGGTTTTAGCACAGAGTCATGTGGAACGACATCAGGAGATGTGGTTTTCGCCCCAGTCATGCTGAACAACCTCAGGAGACACAGTTCTCACCCCGCTCCATCTGAACATCATTGGGAGAGGCAGTTTTCACCCCACGTCACACTGAACGACATAGAGAGAAGCGGATTTTAGACCGCGTCATGCCAAACGACGATGGAAGACGTGGTTTTTGCCCAGGTCATGGCGAACAACATCGAGAAATGCAGTTTTCACCCCGCTCTTGCCGAACGATCTTGGGAGATGCGGCTTTCACCTCAGTCATGCTGAATGATGTCGGGAGATGCGATTTTCACCCCACTCCTGCCGAAAGACTTTAGGAGATGTGATTTTCACCCCAGTCATTCCAAAAGACATCAGCAGATATCAGCACATATCGCCCCAATAATGTCGAACAACCTTGGGAGGCTACGTTTTCACACCAGTCATGCAGAACGACATCAGGAGGTGTGATTTTCACCCCGCCTGTGCTGAACGACATCGGGAGACACAGTTTTTGCCCTGGTGTTTCCGAACATTGTCAGCAGATGCGTTTTTTGAACTGCATAATGCGAAACGACATCAAGAGATGTGGTTCTTGTTCCGCGTCCTGCCTAACAATGTCAGGAGAGGGGGGTTTTGCACTGCTTCATTCCGAACGATGTCAGGAGACACAGTATTCACCATGGTCCTGCCGAACAACATCGGAAGATGTGGTTTTCATATGGTGTCATGCTGAAGCAGTTTTTGCCGCGTGTCATGCCAAACAACGTCAGGAGGTGCTGTTTTTACCCCAGTGATAGGGAACAATGTCAGTAGATGGCGGTTATCCCACCACATCATGCCATACGACATCAGGAGATGCGGTTTTCGCCCTGTGTCAATTCCAAACGACGTCAAGATACAGGGTTTCACTCTGTTCATGCCGAACAACCTCGAGAGATGGGGTTTTCACATCGGTCCTGCTGAATGACATTGTCAGATGCGGTTTTCGTCCTGCTCTTGCCGCATGATATCGGCAGATACATTTTTAGCACAAAGTCATGTAGAATGATGTTAGGAGAAGCAGTTTTCGCTCTGCATCATGCCAAACATCGAGAGACTCAGTTTGCACCGCATCATACCAAATGACATTGGGAGATGTGCTTTTCTCCCCAGTCATGCCGAATGACCTCAGGAGACACAGTTTTCATCCTGCTCTTTCAGAATGACACCGGGAGACTTGGTTTTCACCCCAGTCATGCCGAAAGATGTCGAGCGACACCGTTGTCACACCATGTCATGCCGAATGATGTCAGGAGACACGGTTTTCTTCCCGCATCATGCCAAAACATGTCTGGGGACCTGGTTTTCACCCCAGTCATGCCGAAGGACATTGGGAGACATGGTTGTCACACTGTTTCACGCTTTATGACATTGGGAGATGTGGTTTTCTTCCTGCATCATGCCGAAGGATGTCTGGAGACCTGGTTTTTGCCCTGGTCATGCCTTGTCGCCCTGAGTCATCCTGAACAACATTGAGAGATGCTACTTTCACCACACGTTATGCCGAACGATGTCGGGATACATGGTTTTTGCCCCGCATCATGTAAAACAATGACAGGTTACACGGTTCCCCTCAGCTATGCCAAACAACGTCAGAAGAGGCATTTTTCACAGCAGTCATGCAGAAGGACATCAGAATACGTGATTTTCACACACAGTCATGCTGAATGACTGTGTGTGTGTGTCAAAAGAACCTGATTTCACCCGTTTCATGCCAAATGACATCGAGAGCTGTGGTTTTTACCCTACGTCATGCCAAACGATGTCAGGAGACTCAGTTGTCGCACCATGTTGTGCTGAACGCCGTAGGGAGAAGTGGTTTTCACCCCGCATCGTGCCAAATGACGTCAGGAGAAACGGTTTTTGCACCGTGTCCAACATTAGAAGAAGCTATTTTCATCATGTATGATGCCTAACAATGGCATCATGCCAAACTGCACCATTCCAAACGACATCAAGAGATGCGGTTTTAGTCCTGGAATGGAGAGAGGGAGTTTTCAGCCGCATCATACTGAATGATGTTGAGAGATGTGGTTTTCGCAATGTTTGTGTTGAATGATGTGGAGAGTGATTTCACCCCACGTAATGCCCAACTACATCGGGAAGTCTGGTTTTCACCCCACGTCACACCGAACCACATCGGGAGATGCTGTTTTTGCCCCTTGTCATGCTAAACATTCTCAGCAGAGGCGTTTCTCAAACCGCGTCATGCCAAACAATGTTGGAACATGCGGTTTTCCTGCCAGTCATGCTGAACAACATCCGGAGAAGTGGTTTTCACCCCGAGTCATTCCAAACGACGTTGGGAGATGCTGTTTTCGTCCCACTTCATGCCAACCATCATTGGCAGATGCGTTTTTCAAACTGCGTCGTGTTGAACAATGTCGAGAGATGTGGTTTGCACCCCGGTCAAGCCGAACGACCTCGAGAGATGAGGTTTTTGCCGCAGTCATGACAAACGATGTCGAGAGATGCTGTTTTCACCCCTTGTCATGTCAAATGTCATTGGAAGAGGAATTTTTTGAACCACATCATGCCAAATGACATTAAGTGATGAGGTTTTAATCGCGCCCTCTGCCTAACGACATTGAGAAATGCAGTTTTCGACCCGTGTCCTGCCTAACAACATTTGGAGAGGAGGTTTTTGGTCCACTCCATGCCGAACTATGTTAGGAGATGTGGTTTTCGACCCAGTCATGCCAAACAATGTGGGGAGAAGCAGTTTTTGCACCACTTCATTCTGAATAATAATAATAATAATAATAATAATAATAATAATAATAATAATAATAATTGCTTTTTATCCCGCCTCTCCACCTGGATCGAGGCGGTGAACAACATTAAATACATTAATACAGTAAAAACATTAAAAAACATACCCAATCCTCCCCACCCACCAATCCACCTAAGACAAACCCCCTAAAACACACTAAAATCAATCAGCTATTAAAAGAACAGCAAGACAATTGATGAGAGGCAATGGAAATTCTAGTCTTGGAAGGCCTGTCGGAAGACGTTGGGAGTGGTGGTTTTCACTCCAGTCATGCCGAATGACCTCAAGAGGCTTGGTTTTCCCCCTGGTCATGCCGAATGAGGTCTGAAGATATGCTTTTTGCCCCGAGTCATCCCGAACGATGTCAGGAGATGCAGTTTTTGCCCTACATCATGCAGATCGGCAGACGCGTTTTTCGAACAGCGTCATGCCAAATGACATTGAGAGATGCAGTTTTAGTCCCCCATCCTGCCTAACGACATCAGGAGATGCGGTTTTCATCCCGATCATACCGAAAGACATCGGGAGATGCAGTTTTCTACACAGTCTTGCTGAACAACCTTGGGAGGCTTGTTTTTTTGCACTGTTCATGCTGCAAGACTTACAGAGACACGATTTTCCCCCTGAGTAGCTGTGCAAACCCAACCACTGAGGGTTTTTCTTACCTGATTTGCTCCATGTGGAAGGAAGTGCACTTCGAGAGAGCTCTTGAACAAAGGGAGCTCTGTTCCTTTTAAATAGAATTTTTAAATTTCTTTTATTTTTGAAATTACTATGAATTATCTCTTTGCTCCCTTTTATCTGGAATGGAAATATTTGGAAGCTTTTTACTAAAGGAAATTTTATAAACTTGTAATTACTTGTTTTTACCTGCTGGTCTGAGTACTAAAGGCTGGAGGCTCAAGGAAAACTGAAAGATAAATGGAATGCTGGAAAGAAGTGAAAGATAACAAGGCATCTGTTGTTTGATACTTGGATCTGAAGAATTGTTTGGTTTGGCTACAGTTTGAAGATTTATGGCAGCTTGATTGCTAAGTTCCCAGGCTGTTTTGCCTTTTTTGCTTGTTTTGGAGAGATTTCACGGCGGTAAGTGCAGCCTAAACGTGTTACTAACTCTGGGGATACTAAAAGCAAAAAGTTGAAGGCTAAAGAAGTAAAGATACAGATAAGCGAAGAGTAAATAAGTAAAACGAATAGTAATAATAGGAAAGTATTTTGCAATTAGTAGATGATTCTGGAAGTGGCTGTGGCTGAGTAGCAGCTGAAAATATTTAAAGGGACAGTGTTCTTCTTGCGAATTAACATCAGTAAGGCTGAACTATTGATATCTTTTAGCCCTGAATATGGTTTGGACTAGGAGTAATTACAAGTCCTGGAGAATTGTGCCAGATATTAAGTTTTACTCCTATAATAAAAGTGATAAAAGCGAAAAATCTAAAGAGCATAAAGAATCAATGGAAATTAATAAAACAAATGTTTCATCTGGCATATATCAACCAGATATACAACAATCAAACTTAATTTTGGACTGGTCTTTGGGTACTAAAAGGGGATATGAATTGTCCATCTCAAACCCTCTTAGTAAAAATCTTGCCTCTGAGATTGCAATGGCTGAGATTGCTGAGCTGATAGGGAGACGTAGGTCAGAATGTCAATATCCTACTTCCTCTCCAAGACAAGAGGATGTCCATCTTCTACCCTTGGAGGAGTCTAAGCTGGTTCTTGTAAATGAAGTATGTGAGAGTGGTAATATATCTTACTCTGAGGAGGGGATTAATGAAATTGTGTACATTCCCCAGCGGGCAGAGGAGAAGGCAGACGACATGATAGCTGACAGATGGCAACTTGGATTGATTAGAGAAATGGAATCAATTAAAGCCTTTTTAACTGAATGTAACAGCTTACTAACCACACTTGTGCATCTACAGACAAAACTCATATCAAACCCTAAAGAAGAAGAGTTGATAAAAATGGACAACCAAGACAATCATCCCTACAACCTACTAAATATAAACTTAAATTTAAATCTGGCCAGAGGAGGAAAAAGCTTTCCAAAAAGATATTCAAGAGGAGGGACTGGTGCATCAGGAAAAAGCCTAACATCTTTCAAAAATCAGAGTCACAAAAATACAGCATGTTGATTTTACTTGAGCTTTGGAATGTGGTTCACAAATTAATAGAAAATACTATAAATGAGAAATTAGTTTTAAGGGAGACACCTCAGTCTAATCAGAAAACTCCAGACAAGTCTGATAAAGATAGTGTTGTTATTAACTCTCAGTTGGCCAAGAAGGAAACTCACAGACAAATTGATCCATTGGATACACAAAATTATAAAAACAATGCTACATGTGACTTAAATCTATATAGAGACGAGTCACCAGTCAACAAAAAATGGTGTCTAGTGTTACATCCTCTAAAGGTAGTGTTGTCCAATTATCCCAAACCTCAGGGTTATCTCTCACAAGCAGAACGGAAGATCCATCTATTAGGCACCATAAATGGAATCTGCCTAAATTTATTTAATAGTGAGGACATTCAAAAAGTGGAGTACTTATATTATAATTCTATGCATGCTCGCACTTTGGTCACAATGAAAATGAAGGAGTCAGTTAGATTAATTTATAAATTTAAGGAGGCACTTGGCATTAGGGGAATTTTTCTGTCCAGATATTTTATTAATGCTGCTCCTCCTCAACCATTAATACACTCTACAACATATTTTAATGATGGTGTTTCTGAAGCTTCTTCGGAGTCAAGAGAAGTGACACATCTTGTAGACAAACAAACAGTCATTTCTTGTAAGGATAAGAAACAGCTTGGACAAGAAAATAATTTTACTACAGAGTCGATCTTAAGCTTTCCCATGACAGCTGAAGAAAAAAGGTTAATTGATATATTCTGTGTCTTATCTCAGGTAGTGCAAACTGAGATAATATCAAGACTGGAATTTTTAAAAAGTTTTCTATTAGGTTCACATTTGAAAGATGGACAATTACTCCTGGAGGAACCAAACTCTCCATTTGTGGAGGATTTGATGTCTTTACAAGAGGCCCCAGCTAACAGTACACGGAGTCATAATACTCATAGACTCAAGCGAAAAGATTTTCAGATATCAGCAGAAATAAACCCAGTACCAAATGATCATGAGCTGTTAGCGACCCAAACGGAGAATTCTCTTACAATGGTAGAGTCGCTTCATCAGACTAGTAAACTCTCTGGGCAGATAGAGTTAAGAACAGATACTGCTGAGGTAACTGAACAATTACAGCAGGAAATGGTGCAACCTTCAAAATTAAGAGTCAAGTCTACTCCTATTATTTCTAATGTTAGTTGTTTGCATTTGCCTACAGAAGAGATTGAGGAATTGCAAGGAAGTTTGGAACTCCCTAAGAAATCTTCCAATTACAATGAATTTTTATACAAGCATAAAGGTTATCCAAAACTAAGTGGAAGTTTATGACAAAGAAGTGAACAGCGAAATAAATATTTGAACCTCCTCACTTGGAACATCTCTGGCTGGAAAAGGAATTTGGCTCATCCATCGTTCTTGGACTATATTTCTAGACATGATAAAATATTGCTGCAAGAGACATGGTACAGAGATGATCTATCCCTAAATGGCTATACAGCTTACTCGCTAGAGGCACATTCAAGCTCTAAGGGTGGCCACCCTAGGGGCGGCCACCCTTATCTCCACTAAGCTTAGAGCTGTTCATATACTTCTTGACTCTTTGGAGGACTTGGCCAATGCTTCATTAATCAAATTTGACTGGATATGGTTTATGTCCCCCCTCTACGTCACAAGAAATTAGTGAGAAGCATTTGGACTAAAATGGAAGAATATGTCAACAATTTATCATCTTTATATCCCAGTGCCCTTGTGTTAATGGCAGGTGATTTTAATGCCAGAACTGGGGCTAATGAGGTGGAATTGTATATACATTATCATTTAACTTACCCAGAACCTGAGGATGGCTTAAATTTACCAATCAGGCATTCTAAGGATAAAGGTTGTAATCAGGCTGGACTTTATTTAATGCAAATGATAAATAGATTGAATTTATTTATTGTAAATGGGAGTGTAGAGGGGGCAGAGATGGTGAATTTACATTCTTGTTAAATCGTGGTGCATCTACAATTGATTACTTTGTAGCCTCTCTGGATCTACTAAACATGGTGTCTAGCTGTCTGGTTGAAAAGCGCACTGAAAGTGATCATCTTCCTTTGATTTTATCATTGAATTCTTTTTCACAAGATATTTACATTGATCAAGTGTGGATACCTACTG